>BTPG01000007.1:82364385-82576541 GCA_036245525.1 Semisulcospira habei | reverse complement strand
GTGTTGCTATGTTTATGTATCTTACCGCCCGGGAAAATCAAAGGCAAATAGTCGAACAGCTGCAAGAGATATATATGCTCATTAGCATCAGACAGGCGCGGAGCGAAAACGAATCTGTATGCATCCTGCTGCCTAGTGTTACGTCTATGTCGTTATGTTTATGTAGCCAGTATGCATTGGATTTTTATCATCCACCGGCCACACTCGCGACGGCTGTCAGCAAGTCTCATCAGGCGACTGCTCCTCTGTGGCGGAGACAATAGCGCGATAGGAAAGCCCAGACAAGGTTCACAGCAGTGCAAACTCGAGTTTGGAGACTAACTGCATACACACATACGGCGCTTCGCGCCAAATGTACGTTCAGCAGCGAGGTTAGTGTAACTAGACATGACGTAATTTTTATCTTGTTACTTCAATTGTTAGAGGTTTTGCCTGCACGCCTTTGACATCATGGACATGCTATGAAATTCGCCCCACCGCGACCCGTCCTAAAAAGTCCTTCTATAAATAGAAGGGACTTAAAAATGGAAGGACATCCTTCACTGAGAAATCTCGAGGAAAAGGAAGAAACATGTCATTCAGGAACACAGATGCTGGTGATGCAGTTTGATTGTGTGATTCAGTTTTGGAAGGTTATGTGAAGACACAAACCTCACCTCACCCACAACTAGCTCCCCTTGTAATCTTGTTGGTGTGCAGATATAAAATGGCCGTCAGTACTGATGTACTTATCCCGGTCATGTGTACAGAGAGCAGAGTGCCTTGGAGGAATGCAGCAATGACAGATGATTTGACGATCCAAGTGGAAAGCCTGTTGTAATAGAGTGATAAAAGCCAGTCATCCCCAGCGATCTGTGATGAGCCCCCCCCCCCCCCCCCAACTCCCTCCCAGCTGGCATCAAAATTTGTTCAGACCCTATTCAATGCCCTGTTTTTGAAATCACCTTCAAGGTGGATAAAAGAAATTGAAACTTGGGATCAGGATCCTATTGCGCTTGTCACTGTGTACTGGAAGGGGGGGGGGGGGGGGGTATTTATGTGAAACTAGTGTAAACTGTAACCTTTATATACGTATGTTTCACTGCAGATTACATTCATTTTACCGTCGTGTGTAACATATTAGTATTGCGTTTTGTGTTAACCAGGCACCTTGATTTGAGCTGAACTGACGGCTTGTGGGCACTACTGTGGACACAAGATGGAGTCACATGACCTGCTGGTGACAGCTGACGTGAAGATAGAGATTGATGTGGCAGAGGAAGATGAGACTTGCATAAAGCAAGACTATGGTAATGGTACGTACACACTGATGCTTACAAACGATCTCTCTACATCACTCCCAAAATATGACAAAATTGCTTTTGTTGGCAACATTAGATTTTTAAATATATTTTTCCTGCTTTTAGATTAACCATGTGTCATAACGGGACTTTGAATTTAGACATTTTGATGCCTGTAACTTTTTTGTCCGTCGTGTTACGACAGTAAGTCAGATATAAAATAATGATTGCTCCCTTTTTTTTTCTAAAAGAAATTCTGCCAGGAGTTACCTACCTTCCCTCTGCATTGACGTGCACAGCCAAACTCCCAGACGGATTTCATGACCTGTAAATTTTGACTGCTGCAGTTGTCCAAGGGATAGGGGTGCATTTTTAGCGTGTCAGTCGGGTTACATTGCATTTCTGTTCTTAAATGGCCTGAAATTTCCAAATAATATTTTGACAGCAACTGTTTCGGGGTTCAGTGTTAAATGGATCAAGACTTTCATTTCGCTCTCAATGTAGGGAGTAATTATTCATTCCTAAACTGATTTCTGTCATTCGTGTTACGGTCCGTCGTGTTATGGTAAAATTTTAATTCGTAACACGACTGACAGGACCATAATACGACTGACAGAAAAGGCGTGTCACTAACCTTCGCCTGTTTGATGAAGTTCCTTTTCTGTTGATAAAATGCAACTAGCGACCATTTCACAAATTAGTGTTTCATAGATCCCAAACTATTTCCAATGACGCCAGTATTCTTTTCCCTTTAGAACTTGTACTAGCAGGCAACATGAAGAGCAGTTGCAGACAAAGACTTTTAAATCGGTTCCTTGCACTATGAAACTTTACCAACATACGTATGGTTAACCAGAACACGTTAAATACAGAGATGTTTACTGCACTGTGCTCAAGGCGGATGCCCTGACCATGGCCTGCGTGATTCCTCATTAGCAGCCTGGGGGTCACATGATGATGATGACATGAACGATGCAAACGGAAGATGAAAGATGATGACGTGAGCGAAACAGTAATCAACCCTAAGAGATCAACATTGGAAAAATTGAGATCGAGCGTTTAAGTGCACATTACAAAGAGACAACAGTTTTTAGACCATTGAGATGTCTTGCAGGCTGCCCGTGTGTAGGAACATTGATCATGGACGTTGCATTACTGGTGTCCATGGATACATTGAACAGATCAACCTGTCTGTTGAGTATAAAAGTTTAACAATCTACCCGTTAATCATTCCGGCAGTTACAGATGTGACATACCCTTTGTCAGTAGAAGCGTAGGAAACTGCCTGCCTGCCTGTGGCAGTGTCAATGTCGGTAGAAGCGAACGGAAACTGCCTGCCTGCCTACCTGTGGCAGTGTCTATGTCAGTAGAAGCGTAGGGAGTCTGCATGTGGCAGTGTCTATGTCAGTAGACGCGTAGGAAACTGCCTGCCTGTGGCAGTGTCTATGTCAGTAGAAGCATACGGAAACTGCCTGCGTGCATGTGGCAGTGTTTATGTCAGTAGAAGCGTATGGAAACTTCCTGCCTGCCTGCCAGTGGCAGTGTCTATGTCAGTAGAAGCATACGGAAACTGCCTGCGTGCATGTGGCAGTGTTTATGTCAGTAGAAGCGTATGGAAACTTCCTGCCTGCCTGCCAGTGGCAGTGTCTATGTCAGTAGAAGCATACGGAAACTGCCTGCCTGTGGCAGTCTATGTCAGTAGAAGCGTATGGAAACTTCCTGCCTGCCTGCCAGTGGCAGTGTTTATGTCAGTAGAAGCATACGGAAACTGCCTGCCTGCCAGTGGCAGTGTCTATGTCAGTAGAAGCGTACGGAAACTTCCTGCCTGCCTGTGGCAGTGTCTATGTCAGTAGAAGCGTACGGAAACTGCCTGTCTGCCTGCCAGTGGCAGTGTCTATGTCAGTAGAAGCGTATGGAAACTGCCTGCTTGCCTGCCAGTGGCAGTGTCTATGTCAGTAGAAGCGTATGGAAACTGCCTGCCTGCCTGTGGCAGTGTCTGTCAGTAGAGGCGTATGGAAACTGCCTGCCTGCCTGTGGCAGTGTCTTTGTCAGTAGAAGCGTACGGAAACTGCCTGCCTGCCTGTGGCAGTGTCTATGTCAGTAGAAGCGTATGGAAACTTTCTGCCTGCCTGCCAGTGGCAGTGTCTATGTCAGTAGAAGCGTATGGAAACTGCCTGCCCGTGGCAGTGTCTATGTCAGTAGAAGCGTATGGAAACTGCCTGCCTGCCTGCCAGTGGCAGTGTCTATGTCAGTAGAAGCGTATGGAAACTGCCTGCCTGCCCGTGGCAGTGTCTATACGTTCGGCCACGATAGGAGGCCAGCAGAAATAAGAGCCCGGATCATACGTGAACCCGCTCTTGGCTCTGATGACGAACATTTGATTAAAGGTCGCCAAGTCAACAAATGACGCAAGCCAGGATCTGTCATATGCAGCTTTGCCACGTATTCTGACGCCATGGAACAAATAAATAATTCAAATTGACATAGTGCATAAGAGGGGGGTAATGACAATAACAGAAATTAGTACCTGTCAGTACGGGCATCTGGCAGCACTCTGCTTTATCATTTCCTGTCAGTACGGGCATCTGGCAGCACTCTGCTTTATCAGTACCTGTCAGTACGGGCATCTGGCAGCACTCTGCTTTATCAGTACCTGTCAGTACGGGCATCTGGCAGCACTCTGCTTTATCAGAACCTGTCAGTACGGGCATCTGGCAGCACTCTGCTTTATCAGTACCTGTCAGTACGGGCATCTGCCAGCGCTCTGCTTTATCAGTACCTGTCAGTACGGGCATCTGGCAGCGCTCTGCTTTATCAGTACCTGTCAGTACGGGCATTTGGCAGCACTCTGCTTTATCAGTACCTGTCAGTACGGGCATCTGGCAGCACTCTGCTTTATCAGTACCTGTCAGTACGGGCATCTGGCAGCACTCTGCTTTATCAGTAACCTGTCAGTACGGGCATCTGGCAGCACTCTGCTTTATCAGTAACCGGTCAGTACGGGCATCTGGCAGCACTCTGCTTTATCAGTACCTGTCAGTACGGGCATCTGGCAGCACTCTGCTTTATCAATTGTATTAGAAGGTAGAATGTCTGCCTACCCAAACTTGGGAATCCACGTGATCTGCACAGACTGCTTCTGCCAAGGGTGGATGGTACGGCCATGTCTGACCCTGTCTGTGGTCAAGACCCACTGGTCATTAAGCTAAGGGTGAATGGTACAGCCGTGTCTGACCCTGTCTGTGGTCAAGACCCACTGGTCATTAAGCCAAGGGTGGATGGTACAGCCATGTCTGACCCTGTCTGTGATCAAGACCCACTGGTCATTATGAGGACGTCGGCAAAAAGCAATATGACAGATACAAACTGGATAATTGTGTGCCTCTAAATACCGCACCGGGCACCCAGAGTCATTCAGGAAAAGCCTACGTCCACACGCACGCAGTGGGAAAGGAAAGATTTTTTCTTTTTCCAAACAAAGTTAGGAGACATATGTTGATATGCACTGGAAAAACTGTTTGCACTGACGTCACTGCCAGTGATGACGCCTGGCTCCTCAAGCCGGTGTACTGATGTCACTGCCAGTGATGACGCCTGGCTCCTCAAGCCTATGTACTGACGTCACTACCAGTGATGAAGCCAGGCTCCATAAGCCTGTGTACTGACGTCACTACCAGTGATGACGCCTGGCTCCTCAAGCCGGTGTACTGACGTCACTACCAGTGATGACGCCTGGTTCCTCAAGCCGGTGTACTGACGTTACTACCAGTGATGACGCCTGGCTCCTCAATCCTGTGTACTCTGGATCCTGCGATTTGCGCATCGGTCAAGCGAGTCTTCACGGCGGTTTCTCTTTGCGGGCTTTCACAGTTAATCTCCAAACTCGAGTTTGCACTACCGTGAACCTAGCCTGGGCTTTCCTATCGCGCTATTCTGCGCCACAAAGGAGCAGTCGCCTCATGAGATATGCCGACAGCCGTCGCGAGTGTGGCCGGTGGATGATAAAGATAAAATGCATACTGGCTACATAAACATAACGACATAGATGTAACACTAGGTAGCAGGATGCATACAGATTCGTTTTAGCTCCGCGCCTGTCGGATGCTAATGAGCATATATGAAAGAGACAGATTGTTATGAGCCTCAGCACTCTGCCATGAACTCACAGGATCTCTGCCTCTTGCAGATATTCGGAGCTTTGTTACTGTCTGCACCTGTTCTCCACCCCCACCCCCACCCTTCTCTCTCTCTCTCTCTCTCTCTCTCTCTCTCTCTCTCTCTCTCTCTCTCTCTCTCTCTCTCTCTCTCTCTCTCTCTCTCTCTCTCTCTCTCTCTCTCTCTCTCTCTCTTTCTATCAGTGATCACTTCCCAGTATCTTTCTCGCTGTCTGCCAAATTAGCTAAGAAATTTTGCACAGGGCATACTACTATTATTTACAGGTCTTTCGAAACATTTAACCAGAATGCCTTTCTCTATGACTTATCCAATATCCCATTTAATGATGTGTTAAATTACAATTACCCAAATGATGCCCTCACCCGCTGGTCTGAACTGTTCCTCGGTGTTCTAGATAAACATGCCCCAGTGCGAACAAAACTTGTCAAACATCCCACAATTCCTGAATGGCTAACTGGAGAAATAAAAGCAGCCATGCAACTCAGAGATACACTTAAGAAAGAAACGAAATTTGTTGACTATAAAAAACAGAGAAATTTTGTCAAATCTTTAGTCCGAAAAGCTCAAAGACAACATGCCGAACAGATCATTGCAGACGGCAAGGACCTACGCTCTGTTTGGCAAGTTATCAACACCTTTACTAAAGGTCACAATCACAGAGACATGAACATTGCACCTGAGCTCACTGCAGATACCGTCAATACCCACTTTCTTAGCATAGCTGAGACTTTAGCATGCACTAGTACAAATGATCCTGCGAAATACCAATGTTCTGAGCAACTACGATTTCACAGTAACAGTACTGCTGGTTGTGTTTTTTCACTCCCCCCAATGACTGTTTTTGACGTAGGTAAATATATATCTAATATGAAAAAGAGGTCATGTGGTTCAGATGGCATCAGTTGCGAAATTCTTAAAATAGCTCTGCCCTACATAGTTGAGTCTCTAACCTTCATTTACAATCTTTCTATTCAAAAAAAATTTCCCTGATGAGTTAAAAACAGCTAAGGTCATTCCTCTTCCCAAAAGCAAAAACTTAAACTCATTGAATGATTATAGACCTATCTTCATTCTACCAGTCACCTCAAAACCTATTGAAAAACATATCCATACACATCTGCAAAATTTTCTTGAACAGAACTGTCTACTCAGTAAAATGCAGTCTGGGTTTCGCCCGCAACACTCTTGCCAAACTGCCCTTATACATATCATTGATAAATGGCTTACAGCCATTAATAATTCTCAGTTATCAGGTGCAGTTTTTCTTGACCTTAAAAAAGCTTTTGATTTAGTCAACCACTCTATCTTATTAAAAAACTACCGATGTATCACATCGATTCCAATACCGTACATCTGATATCATCCTATCTAAGTGACAGAAGACAGAAAGTTTTGCTTAATGGTAATTACTCGAGTGAAGGTTTAGTAACGTGTGGTGTTCCTCATGGGTCAATTTTGGGCTCATTGTTGTTCAACATATTTATCAATAATTTACCATTCTCTATCTCACATCCCGATGCAACGTGTGACTTATTTGCTGATGACACTACCATACATACATCAAACAGCAAATTGCCAAAAATAAACGAAGTTCTCCAGCAAAGTCTTGATGAGGTTTCAAGCTGGTGCCAGCATAATCGTATGATAATTAGTGTCCAAAAGACAAAGAGTATGTTGATTACTTCACGCCAAAAACATCAACGTGGT
Source organism: Semisulcospira habei (assembly GCA_036245525.1). NCBI lineage: Eukaryota > Metazoa > Mollusca > Gastropoda > Semisulcospiridae > Semisulcospira > Semisulcospira habei. The sequence continues at coordinate 82,569,378 of BTPG01000007.1, read as the reverse complement.
CTCCTGCCCTTAACATTATACTTGAACTCTGAGCCCCTTGATCAAGTTAAAAAGCATCGTTTGCTTGGAGTCACAGTAGATAACCAGCTCAGCTGGGAACCACATATCGAAAACACATACAAAACAATATCTAAAAATCAAATCCTGCTATCAGAACTAAGTCAAATAGTTAACACTGACACTAGAAGACTTCTCCATGCCCACATTAAGACACACAGTGATTACTGCTCTACTATCTGGGATGGATGAAGTGAAGTACATTTTAAAAAAACTTAACTCATTGTATCGTCGAGGGGTAAAGTTAACTGTGCCTGGTCCCTCTCCCACCGACGAAAAGTTTAGAACTATCCGACTGCTAAACCTAAACAAACAGTTCACATTTAATCGATGCATACTTATGCATAAAATTCTTCACCATAAAACCCCATCTTACCTTCGTATGTTATTTTTGGATAGTCAAAGACAAAACACGAGGAACAGTTTGTTACAACTACCATGGGTCAGGCTCGATATATATAAAACCAGCCTTTCGTTCTCAGGTGCCAAAGCCTGGAAAGAACTACCACCACAAATTAAATTCATTTGTAACTCTAGAACCTTCAAAACTCGTTTATATAACATCTTGTTACAGTAACTTAATACCTGAACGGACTACTTATATTATATTATATTATATTATATTATATTATATTATATTATATTTATATATATATATATATATATATATATATATATATATATATATATATATATATATATATATATATATATATATATATATATATATATATATATATATATATATATATATATATATATATTATTTACTGCTATTGATATGTGTGCGCATTATTTGCATTGCTTTTTTTTTAAGTTTATTTTTTCATGTTTCGATTTATTGTGTTTCTCTTACTCTTTGCTATTAATGTTTCTTTTCTAACAGGACAGTTTGTAAGAGAGGCGTTTCGCCTAAAACTTTATCCTGTCAATAAAACGTTTCATCATCATCATCATCATCTCTCTCTCTCTCTCTCTCTCTCTCTCTCTCTCTCTCTCTCTCTCTCTCTCTCTCTCTCTCTCTCTCCGCCTCTCTCTCTCTCTCACACACACACACACACACACACACACACACACACACACACACACACCATCACACAAAGTATCTGAGCAAAAGGGAAAGAGAGATTTCTGCGTTCTCAGATGAAACTTTTCTTGGGTATTGTTAGGCGTGTGTTATTTCTGTGCTGTGAGAGTACCTGGTTTAACTGCAGATATTTCACGTTGACTTTGACATTTGTTTCTGTGGTGTGCACATTACAGTATGGCTGTCCATACGTATCAGTTTCATTTAATATGCGTCAATAAACTATGCAGAATATGTGGCTGGCAGGCAGAACAGCGAGACAACATGACATTACATGAAGGCACACACCTGCCAGCTGTTTCAGGTTGAGATCAAAGACGTGTTTGGTATTGAGGTGAGGACAGTGAAAGTACACACACCTGCCAGCTGTTTCAGGTTGAGATCAAAGACGTGTTTGGTATTGAGGTGAGGACAGTGAAAGTACACATTCCACGTGGCTTCGCTATCTTTTAACAGAACATTTCCTAAGTGTGTCACTGACAAAGTAAGAAAACAAATACTGGTGCTTGAATTACCTGTCCATCACCAGGACAGATTTTCAGCGTGTAATAGAGTGCAATGCTACAGATATCTCTCTCTCTCTCTCTCTCTCTCTCTCTCTCTCTCTCTCTCTCTCTCTCTCTCTCTCTCTCTCTCTCTCTCTCTCTCTCTCTCTCTCTCTCTCTCTCTCTCTCTCTCTCTCTCTCTCTCTCTCTCTTTCGGCATAAAAGATAAACGTACGTCTGGCCATGATGGTATTAGCAGCACTGTTCTGAAACTGGCTCTGCCATATATCATATATTCGTTAACGTACGTTTACAACCTTTGGATACAGCAAGGTAACTTTCCTTCCAGCATTAAAGACAGCAAAGGTGATACCATTACCTAAAACAAAAGACCTCACTGACCCAAACAAGTTTAGAACTATTTATCTGCTATCAACTTTATCTAACCCGATTGAAAGTTCACATCCAGACGCATTTGCAGCATTATCTCGAAAAACACAAACTCATGCATTCACTGCAATCGGGCTTTCGTTTAAAGCACTCTTGTCATACAGCACTAACACATTTAGTTGATAGATGGCTGACCGCGATGAATAGCGGTCAAATGACGGGGGCTGTCTTTTGGGACCTCTCGAAAGCATTTGACCTCGTTAATCATGCGAGTTTAATTCAGAAGCTTGCTGTCTATCAGTTAAGTGCTGGCACCCTTGCGTTCCTTACGTCATACCTGCACGGGCGCACACAATATGTCCATGTGAATGGGACAAACTCACGTGAGGGGGTGATATCGCAAGGAGTACCACAAGGATCTATCCTTGGTCCATTATTGTTTTCTGTCTATATCAACGATCTTCCACTACAAATATCTCACCCCAGTATAACCTGCAGTCTCTTTGCAGACGACGCAACTCTTGAAGTTTCATCATCAGATATATATTGTATAACTAGATCTCTTCAGAGTAGTTTGAATGATGTTTCACAGTGGTGTCAAAATAACTCCATGGTATCGAATCCTTCCAAAACTAATTGTATGCTGATTACCACTAGTCAAAAACACCAGCTGAACCCCCCTCCATTAAAACTCGCATTTAATGGCCAGTCTGTTGAGCAAGTCAGGGAGCAGCGCGTGCTTGGAATCACCATAGACGACAAGCTGTGCTGGCAGAATCATATTGCAAATGTTGTAAAACAATATCTTTCTAAACTGAGATTTTTCACTGATGAATCCACCAGAAAAAAATGTTTCTATTGTGCTCAAATTCAGCCACATTTGGATTATGCCTCTACTATCTGGGACGGAAGTAGTGATGCTAACTTTAAAAGACTCAACTCGCTCCACAGAAGGGCCATTAAACTAATTGTTGACAGATCCACAGAAAGCATTAGTACAGACGACAAATTCAAGTTGCGAGCTGTCTTACCTCTTCACAGAAAGCATTAGTACAGATGACAAATTCAAGTCGCTAGCTGTCTTACCTCTTCAAACACTTTTTATCTATAATAAACTGGTATTCATGCGCAAAATCACAGAATCTGCTACTTATCTCACAGATTTATTCCGTTTTGCCCATAGGTCCAGCCGAACACCAGGAAACAATATGCTAGTACCAATGCCCGGCTTGAATATTTACAAGTCATCTTTGTCCTATTCTGGGGCCAATTTATGGTTTTCTGATGTGGCAGATATTAGAGCGGCGCCATCAGTTAGAACATTTAAAACCCAGCTGCTGAAGTATCTCAGGAATACTTGAAAAGCTGTAAAGAGTAAATCAAGTGACTATGGCTTTCGTTTCTCACGTGACTATGGCATTTCGTTTCTGAAGTTGGTGTAGTAAACCTTCAATACCTAAATAGCGTAGACTTGTTGAAGTTATTCTTGTAAGTGCCTATTTTCCCCCTACATCTATATCAGTGTATTCTCTTTTTACCATTTTTTTACCATGTAATTTCTTGTAAATACCTGATGCACATAATATGTATACATGCAAACACTGATTTCTGTTTACACTTTTTCTTGTAAATGTATTATTTCTTTGTACGTTTCCCAACCCGGGTCTGCCCTGGAGACTTGGATGGGGTTAACTTTTTTTTCTTTTTCTCCAGGCTGTGTGTGTGTGTGTGTGCGTGCGTGCGTGCGTGCGTGTTGTGTGTGTGTGTGTGTGTGTGTGTGTGTGTGTGTGTGCGTGCGTGCGTGTGTGAAAGGACATGATTGAAAACATGTCTATGTACCTAATCATTTATCCTTGAGAAATAAAGTTTCATTTCATTTCAAAAACCTTTCATTTAATTTCATATTTATTTTATTTCTCTCTCTCTCTCTCTCTCTCTCTCTCTCTCTCTCTCTCTCTCTCTCTCTCTCACACACACACACACACACACACACACACACACACACACACACACACGCACACGCACACACACGCACATGCACACACACACACAGGCACACACACACACACACACATTGAGAAAGAGAGAGAGAGAGGGGAGAGAGAGAGAGAGAGAGAGAGAGAGAGAGAGAGAGAGAGAGAGAGAGAGAGAGAGAGAGAGAGAGAGATTCACGCACCGTGCTCTGTACGAGACTACTAACTTAGCCTTTCTGAAGCTGTGGCAGAAATTGTTTGGAATAGCTAGGTTGCCGTTTTCAGCCGTGTGCGCGCGTGCTGAACTTGAGCCTCAGGGGAAAAGTGACCTCACATGTGCTGGTATTACCAAGTGTTTTATTCGCTTCCAATGTAAGTGCAGGACATGAAATTATAACCTTGATAAAGGCAGACCATTTGCCTTCAAGGTGAGAAAGATGTTAGTGCTGTAAAAACCTGAGAAACTGGCTAAACCTGTAGTTGTTTGCAAGAGGTATCCGTTTTTGCTTCTTTCTTGCTACTGATGCGATTGCAGTCAGCTGGAGTCTGGCTATGCCTGCATAGACGGATCAGGCTACCGCTGTCGGAAAACCAAGTGGGCTAGGGAAAACTGCCGTGTCTTAAAAAATAAAACATGAAAGTCCTTACCTCCTTCTAGCCCAGACACACCACAGCAAGATAAAGATCGACCATGATAGTTCAAGGGTGATGCCAGAATAGCTTGGCGCCTATGGGCGCCAAGCTATTCTGGCATCACCCTTGAACTATCATGGTCGATCTGTGTCCTGCACTAGAGTGCAGTCTTCAGAGGACGACGGCGACATTTTATGGATTTCGGTCTTGGGGTAGAATGACTAAAGGCTCACGTGCATTGTCAATCCACGTAATTATTTTGTCAAAATATTGCTATTTTGGACATATTTCCTGATCCCCTGACCTTTGAGAGAGGTCAATAAAGTTGGTTTGTTTAGAAAGGTCTGGCCTGGGCCAAGTTTGAAGTCCATGGCTTGAGCGGAAATTGTCATTGTTAAAGTTGACGACGGACAGACGACCACTGGCCCATTACATAGACTTACTTTTGCTGTCGCACGTGAGTCAAGAAATGCATGATGGACCACTTCAATCCGGGCAGAATATCCCCACCAAAATAAACATGAAGAAGAAGAAAACGGGTTGGATTCACGACCTTGCATGGTTTTTAAGTCCCATCTATTTATAGAAGGGACTTTTAGGACGGGTCGCAGTGGAGCGAATTTAATAGCATGTCCATGATGTCAAAGGCGGGCAAGCTAAACCTCTAACAATTGAAGTAACAAGATAAAAATTACGTCATGTCTAGTTACGCTAACCTCGCTGCTGAACGTACATTTCGCGCGAAGCGCCGTGGGTGCGTATGTATGTGTTTGCGTATGTAATTTAAACAAAGAATCTCCAAAATTTCTGTACACACAAGCTTGAAACGTGGCGAAATACTTTCTTAAGTGGGTGGGTAAGAGAGCCTCCGAGAATATTGTAATTGAATGTCTCATTTTAGACATAAACTACCGTTTATAGGAAGTCGGTTGACCCAGATTAGAGTCCGTCATTTTTGTCATATTTACTTGAAATGTTGGATATAGCTAGTTTGGATAAAGACATTGGATGAGTTCGTTAGCCAGCTTTATACCCTTTCAACGTTTTCAGGAAAAATTAATTCTTTTCAGAAACAAATTAAAACAGTAAAAAAAAAAACTTGACATCTGGAGAAAGTCAGACAGTGGCGGTGACCTAATAGAAGCAACTGCGTCACCACGCAGACATACTCTAAATATGACGTAATTCTCTCTCTCGCTTGCTTGCTCTCTCTCTCTCTCTCTCTCTCTCTCTCTCTCTCTCTCTCTCTCTCTCTCTCTCTCTCTCTCTCTCTCTCTCTCTCTCTCTCTCTCTCTCTCTCTCTCTCTCTCTCTCTTACATATGGGTGCATCTCCAAGAGGCATAGATCATCATGTGCCCGGAGGGTGCATGAATATCTATGCCTCTTAAGGATGTTTGGAGCGCGCGCATGCACCTACGCACACGCATACTCACACATCGACGCGCTTTCAGAAGAGCATGCAGGTATACTTGGTATAGCATGTAGCTAGCTAGGTAAAGTCAACATGATTTCACACAAATTATAGCAAGACTGAAATTGTACCGTAACAGTCTAGTTTTGTCACTATTTTCCCAAGTCTTTCAGCGAAAGCGAATCTCATATCAGGTTAAATATAAAATTACGTATAAACAAAAAAATGTCGTGACAATGACGTTTGACAAACCAATGACGTATGCACTGCGCGCTTATAGAGTTATAGAGTTCACTATGGCGCATTGACACATCTGCAAGGCTTTTTCAAAAGGAGATAAAAGGTAGAGACCCTTGACAGCAAAGACAGCTCTCATGTAGAAGGGACTTTGTGGGTTATGGTTCATCCCATCTTTTTTAGCAGTAAGTAACTATGTTAAGACGACTAACAGCTAGCTGATGTCAGCTGTGTTACCAAAGACAATTAAGAGCAGTAGGTATGCTCATTCTGTGTTTTCTAATGGTCAGATTGTTAAGCTGAACAGCTTGCAAGCTGTGAAACAAAAAGATATTCTGTATATTTATTGTGAGGTATTGAACCATCTGTAAATCGAAACACCACTAACGACAGTCAGTCGTGGTTTGAAATGTCAGTCGTGTTACGGACAAATCTACCTTTTTATTCAGACGTGAAACAGTATATTCCCACCATAATTTGAGGCTGTAAATCTTCTTACATCAGTTTACCCTTAAGAATTGCTGCAAAACAGACGGTCTCATCTTCGTGTTGTTACTAGTTTTGTTGTTTGATTATTGATTCTTTCTTTAGTTACTTTATGGGTCTGCTATGCATGCAATTTTCCTATAAATCATTAATCATAGGAATAGAAAATCTCTTTAAATTTTGTTAATTCGTCCAGCTGGTTTTTAAAAGAATTTATATTAGGTCCTTTCTTTACTGAAACTGGTAAGTCATTCCAAACAATGTCAACTCTGTTAGTAAAACAAAATTCCCGCAGGTTAGTGTTGCAGTGCTGTACAAAGATTTTCCCTTCAGAGTTTCGGGTTCTGTCACAAAATGGTGCTGCAAAACACATTACTCGCCCAAATATCACATTTGCATTACTTCAGATGTTAATTTTTATTCTGACATTTGGCAGTGTCATACCTACTAGTTGCACTGCAATTACTTCAAACAAGAACAAGATGCTGCCTGCTTTTGCGGGGAAATGAGGTTTAAAATACGTAACACCACTAACATATTTCACAAACCTTCATTTTTTTAATTTTTATTATTTCCCAAAATACAAGTCATAATGGTTGGATATTTCAATAATACATGCTGCTATGTTTATGGATTTATATAAAAATGTTTCCCAACAAATTTTAAATAAAGTGGTTTTCAGACTTTCTGTCGTCTGAAATTTTGTGCAAATTTGAGAAACAGTGACATATGTGTCTTATGTGATATGCACGTCTCTGTTATGTTGTGTGAGTTTGTCGGCGTCAAAGTGCGTGTGAGAGAGAGAGAGAGAGAGAGAGAGAGAGAGAGAGAGAGAGAGAGAGAGAGAGAGAGAGAGAGAGAGAGAGAGAGAGAGAGAGAGAGAGAGAGAGAGAGAGAGAGAGGAGAGAGAGAGAGACAGGGAGAGAGAGAGAGATGATGATGATGAAACGTTTTTATTCAGGATAAAAAGTTTTAGGCATAGCAATGCCTATCTTCCGAACTGTCCTGCTACTCTACACATATAAAAATACATCAGACGATACATTAAAAGATAAAACATATGTAAGTAAAAAGACCCATCCCCCTCCCCCCTCCCCCCACCACCACCACCACTCAAAGGGAAAAAAATAGAAATTAAAAAAATATATATATATAATTATATACACAGGTATGAACCTGACATGTTAATGCAGACAGTCGAGCTATTACATAATCTGTAGCAACAGTAGAAGAGTATTAGGTAATAGGAAACTTGTCACTAACTATACGAATAGTAGCATTAGGGAACCGAACATACTATTACCTCTGAAGTAAATATTTATGGAGGCGATCTTTGAAGACGCTAATCTTACAAATTGATTTCAGGTGTGGAGGTAACAGTCATATTCCACGCTTTAGGGCCTGAAAAAGACAGACTGGTTTTACAGATGTCTAATCTAATTTTTGGAAGGTGGATCGAACTATTTCTCGTGTTTTTCCTATTATTGTCGGAAAATAGAGTTTTTAGATAGGGTGGGGCTTTTCCGTGCATGATCTTGTGCAGTAGAACACAGCGATTAAATTCAAACTGTTTCTTCAATGTTAGTAACTTGAGAGATTTTAATTTTTCATCAGTCGAAGTAGGACTGGGAAGTATTAATTTAATGCCCCGACGATACAAGGAATTAACTTTTATCATGTGAACTTCGCTGCATCCATCCCAGACGGTAGAACTGTAGTCACAATGCGTTTTGATATGCGCATGGAAAAAGAGTTTACGGATATCAGTATTAACTATATGGCGTAGTTTTGATAAAAGGAACAGATTTTTGGAGATTGTTTTGCATATTGAGTCAGTATGCGGCTCCCAGCTTAATTGGTTGTCCACTATAACGCCTAATAAGCGATGCCTAGTTACTTGTTCAACAAGCTGTCTATCTAAGAAAAGTGTTAAAGGTGGTAGGCCATGCTGGTGTTTCTGACGTGTAGTAACTAACATGCTCTTTGTCTTTGGAATACTAATAATCATGTGATTATCACTGCACCAGCCTGCTACTTCATCAAGACTTTGTTGGAGTACCTTATTAATGGTTGTGATATCTTTATCAGATGTGTGTATGGTCGTGTCATCTGCGAACATATCGCAGTTTGCGTCTAAATGAGATATGCACAGTGGCAGATCATTAATAAAAAGATTAAATAATAAGGGCCCTAGAATAGACCCCTGTGGAACACCGCAAGTTACTAAACCATCAGAGGAATACTTGCCATTTAGCAGTACTTTCTGTGTTCTGTCCCTGAGATAGGAAGATATAAAGGAGACAGTATTTGAGTCAATGTGATAGAATGGTAGTTTTTTTAGTAGGATAGAGTGGTTGACAAGATCAAAAGCTTTTTTTCAGGTCAAGAAAGATTGTACCTGATACTTTATTGTCATTTATGGCAGAGAGCCATTTATCAATTAAATGATTGAGGGCAGTTTGGCACGAATGTAGAGGTCGAAATCCTGATTGTGCTGCAGTTATCAGATGGTTTTGCTCCAGAAAGTTTAGAAGATGAGTATGGATATGTCTCTCGAGCGGTTTTGAAATACAGGATAATATGGAAATGGGCCTGTACTCGTTTAGGTTGCATAAATCTTTGCTTTTGGGAAGCGGGATTACCTTCGATTTTTTCAGCTCGTCGGGAAAAAAGTTATGTCTGATCGATAAATTATAAATAAAGGTCAGGGATTCGACGACGTAGGGCAGAGATAGTTTTAAAATCTGACTACTAATACCCAGGCATGGGAATTGTCCGCCTATAGGCAAATTTCCGCCGAAATGATTTGCTCAGCCGCCGAAAAAAAAAAAATTGTCCGCCGAAAAAAAAAATATTGGGGTGCAAAAAGTAACTGAGCACCGGTCATTAGACACTGCGAGGCATTCGTTCAAGTGATATGCCGCCCGCTGAAGTTACGCGTCACCTATTGTGGCTTTAACGCAGTCGTTACTTTACCGTGCACGCGGGCACAACACTGAACGCACTGTCTACATGCTCGCTTCCCGTCTCTCGTGGGGAAAATGGCGGTATCACGAGTTGTTTTAAATGGCGGTGAGAAAGGATATTGTTCAAGACAGAGTGCTGTTTAGTGTGCATCTGATCATGATCCGGTAAGCACCCCCCCCCCCCCCCTCCCCCCCGTCGTTTGATTTTTTGGCCGCTAAAATGAAGGACGACGCTACTACCATACCCCCCCCCCCCCCCCCCCCCCCCTGTCGTTTGATTTTTTTTTTGTCCGCTGAAATTTCAGACTTTTTTCACTTTTCTAATTCCCATGCCTGAATACCATCTGGACCGCAAGACGATTTGTTCTTTAAACTGGAAATAGATTTGCCTACATCTAGGACAGTCATAAGCGGTACTAAAAATGGGCCGCAGGCTCTCTGTTGACTATGGTGACGTAGTTGATGAGAGCAAGTGTAGTTTACAGGGTTAGGTGTATTTGACTTCGCCAGAGTTTGAGCAACAGTTATGAAATGAGCGTTGAATGCATCAGCAGTAAGATCGGGTGGAATATTAGGCGATCGTTTACTGTTACCTTTGGTGAAATTGTTTATTACTTGCCAGACTGAACGGATGTCTTTGCCGTCGGCAATAATTTGTTCTGCATTTTGCCTCTGTGCTTTACGAACTAGAGATTTGACATGGTTTCGCTGCTTCTTGTATTCAGTAAATTTCTTGTCTCGTTTTAATTCATCTCTTACTTCCATTGCTTGTTTTATCTCACCAGAGAGCCATTTTGGCATAACAGGATATTTGACGCGTTTGATGCGCTTAGGCGCATGTCTATCCAGAACGGCGAGAAACAGCTCGTACCAGCGTGACAGGGCATCGTTAGGGTTGTTGCAATTTTTTATATCATAAAACGGTACTAAAGATAGTTCATATAAAAAAGCAGTTTGGTCGAATTTTTTAAAACATCTATACATTATGGTAGTGTGTCCTTTGATTGACTGTTTAGCTAACCTAACAGACAACGTAAAACAAACAGGAAAGTGATCACTAATGGAAATATTAGGTAGGCTAACATTTTTTACAACGCTGACATTTGTGCTATATACATGGTCTATCAGCGTTGAAGATGAGGAAGTCACTCTAGTAGGTGACTGGACAAGCTGGTTCAACCCTAAAAAATTCAACATGGATCTCCACGAAGTGTGTCCTTGCTTTTGCAAGTCTATGTTGAAGTCTCCCAAAATCTCCAGAGAGAGAGAGGGAGAGAGACAGGGAGGGAGAGAGAGAGAGAGAGAGAGAGAGAGAGAGAGAGAGAGAGAGAGAGAGAGAGAGAGAGAGCGAGAGAGAGAGAGAGAGAGAGAGAGAGAGAGACTGACTGACTGACTGACTGAATCTTTATTTATCAAGGATTGAGATATTAGGCGCACAGGCCTTTCTTCCAGTCTGTCCTTGCTACATCTACTGACATATAATAACAGGCAAAGCTACATTACACTCACAAACAACATCGAAATTAATGCGAATTACGACAACACTACAAACTGCAACAATGATTTAACAAAACACACAGGTACCCATACGAAGATGTTTGCACGTGTCATAATATCCGTTTGCGGGAGCCCTCCCCAGACACTCCCACCCGGGGGGCACGCCACAAATATACTTTCACTCGAATGACATACTAAGCACATCGTTTGAATAAACTGTGCACCGGCACTGCATCCCCTGACCAGGTCTATACGGGAAGCACCCCCACAAACGGCACGTGAGCGCAAATGGTATGATAAGAATAATAGTTGCATAAAAAGAAATAAAAATATATTATGTTTAGACAACACGAGATAATTAAATTTGCGTTGCCTTGGATAAGTGCTTGTACAGTTTTGCTTTAAAAGCAGCTAGGGAATTAACTTGTTGTAGATGCAGAGGAATAGAATTCCACAGGAAACCACCTGAGTATGACAAACTGGATTTATACAAATCAATGCGGGGCCGTTTTATGCTCAGGTTGCTCCGAGAGGTGCTGTATCTCTTCTCAGTAAGAGTAAAAAGTTCCGATAAGTAGCCGGGGGCCTTACCCTTAAGAGCTTTGTGCACTAGTACGCACTTGTTAAATACTAAGTGTTTGTCAAGAGGAAGGAGTCCAGCTGCCTCGAGCCTCGCCTCAGTGGGTAGAGATGAGCTAGGAATAATGAGTTTGGCTGCTCTTCTGTATAGCGAATTTATTTTCTTGAACTGAACCTCGCTACAGCCATCCCAAACTGTTGAGGCATAATCAATGTGGGGCTTGATGTATCCATTGAAAAATAGTTTACGCGTGTTCAGATTAATGACCGCTTTCAGTTTAGACAGTAAAAATAATTTCTTTGAAATTGTCTTTCCGATGTGTATGAGATGAGGCTGCCAACTAAGTTGGTTATCTACAACTACCCCTAGTAAACGGTGCTGCTGTACTTGCTCTATGGGGACAGCTTCAAATGATTGGATTGGATTGTACATTGCTTAACGTCCCGACAGCAACAAGGCTTTCTCAGGACGTGCCTGCACTGCTTGTGAAAAAAAAAAAAAAAAAAAACTAAACAGAACATTGAATGTATGTCGCCAGCCGGACAAATACATTAAATAAACCTAACACATGGGCCTAAATAAAGCTAAGACCATTTAGAAACACACATCCAATATCAAGAGCTACAGGCAGTGCAGACAGTAGGGAGAGTTTTAAAAAGGCAAATACAGGTGAATGGACAAAGGGTAGACAGAAACACATGCCCCAGAATAGAGAGATAAACCCACCCTGTGGGGCTGACCAGGGTGACCCTGGGAACTAAAAAATACCTAACCCCACCCAAGTCCCCCAGGGCAGACCCGGGTGGGGCAGCTTCAAATGAGAGGTTTAGAGGCGCGGGTTGCAGCTGATGTTTCTGACGTGTTGTGACTAACATGCTTTTTGTTTTAGTTGGATTGACTATCATTCTATTTCTACTGCACCATTTAGAGACTTCTTGTAGGCTCTGCTGGAGGCTGTTGGTTATGTCAGCTACAGTTTTACCGGATGCATGTAGCGTCGAATCGTCAGCAAACATGTCACACTCGGCACTAGCACATGTGATGTGTAGTGGTAAATCATTAATAAAGATACAAAATAACAATGGGCCCAGAACCGAACCCTGAGGAACACCAAGCTCTACCTTACCCTCTGTGGAATAGTTACCATTTACATAGACAGCTTGTGTTCTCGCAGAAAGATAAGAGTTAAAGAATGAAAGGGCTGACGGGCTGTTGTTGTTAAAATAAACATTAAGTTTCCTCAGCAAGATTTCATGATTTATCAGATCGAACGCTTTTTTCAGGTCCAAGAATACCGTGCCAGTCATTTTGTTATTGTTGATGTTATCTAGCCATGAATCAACCATACGTACTAATGCTGAGTGGCATGAGTGTTTGGGTCTAAAACCGGACTGGAACTTATTTAACAAGGACCGTTCTTCGAGGTACTGGAGGAGATGCTTTTGAATATGCTTCTCAAGTGGCTTTGATAAAACAGACAGAAGAGAAATGGGACGAAGGTCATTTACATCAGTAGTATCTTTGGTCTTGGGTATAGGAACAACTTTTGCTTTTTTAAACGCCACAGGAAAAGTATTGTACTGTATGCATAAGTTAAAAATGTAAGTGAGGGGTTCAACAATATAAGGCAGTGATATGTGGAGTATATAACCATTTATACCGTCCACACCAGCAGATGTCTTGTTCTTAAGGCACGTAATATAACGCCCGACTTCGTGAACAGCGATAAAGGGGATACCAAACGTATCATCGGACGATAATCGTTCCTGGCAAAACATGGACAGTTGATCCGATATTACATACTCTGACGGATCAGGGCTGTTGGAAGTAAGTAGCTGTTCTGGAGCTGAGAGAAAGCAATTGTTTATGCTTTCCGCAGAAAATTCGTGTGGAATGATATGAGTCTGCCTGCGCGTGTTGCTTGTTAGAGTATTCAAAGCAGTCCAAACAGAAGCAGGAGATTTTTCGTTCTCAATTGTCTTTTCAACAAATAACTTTTGAGCTTCTCGAACTAAGTACTTAACTTTGTTACGCAAACGTTTAAACTCAGCAAAGTTCTTTTCTCGTCTAGCGGTGTTTCGTGCCTCCATAGTTTGTTTGATTTCCTCCGTTATCCAGGAGGGAGGCTCGCGGCGTCGGACTCGCTTCCTTCTTAGCGGCGCGTGTTTATTCCGCACACCTCTTCAAGCTTTACTTTGAATGACTGCCAGTGTTTGATGCCTTAGTTGTAGTTCTGCAATCCTCCTTGTTTAGACTGAATGTTAATTAGAATATAAATTATTATGTATGTATTGTTGTTTAGTTTATTGTAAAAGTGGTGTGTTCGGGCATTGTGCTTTGTTTGTTATGTGCATATGTCATTGTATTTTATTTTTGTGTACAGATTGTAAAGCGCTTAGAGCTTTTGAGTAAGATTAAGCGCTATATAAGTACCCATTATTATTATTATTATTATTACACCGAGGAACAGATCAAGCCATATAGTGAGCGCATTATCAGGGTCAGTGCAGTTATACACTTGATCAAATCCTGCATAGCTTAGATCATGTAAGAAAGCATTCGTATTGAGCTTTTTAAACGATCTGTACGTTATGTACGAGTGCTGGTCCCGACTTTGTTTTGCGGGCAGTTTGCACGACCATGTACAGGCGATGGGAAAGTGGTCACTGACGGCTAATGAAGAAACATTAGTTTCCGCTATTGCTGTTGGGTTATTAGTGTAAATGTGGTCGATAATGGTGGCAGCAGAGCGTGATACTCAGCGTTGGAGATTTAATCATCTGCTTTAGCCCGAAAAGAGTGATCGCTGATTGCCATGTAGGCTTGGGTTTCAGCATATCGATGTTAAAGTCTCCCAGAATGAGAACATTTGTACAAAGTCGTCATACCAGTCAGCAGTAGCAGCTGGATTTCTGTACATAAAGGCGATAAGGATGGGAGAGGAATGTGGTATTTTCACCTCCAGCCACACACACTCTAGCTCTCTGGACTCAAGGTCTTCACGTCTGCGCACCATATTTCGGATAGAGCTATGTACATAGACAGCTATTCCAGTGTGTCCAGGGTAGCTTGGGTCACGCCGGATTAGATAAAAGTTAGGAATAATTAAGCTAGCATCACTGATGTTTGGGCCCAGACGTGATTCCGTGAGACCAAGGAGATGGAAGTGCGATGGCTCATTTAAAAATAAACGAATATCGGGGACCTTGTGAAACAGGTGAAAAATATTAAGGTGTCCGATTTTCAGTCCAAGTGATTGTACGCTAATTGAAGCTTTCGGCATCGCTTCTCGTCAGTTCGCGTGAAGTCACTGTAAAAAGCCTCTATGATCTCAAAATGGGATCACATACACAAAAATGCACGATGATCTCAAAATAAACTCACATACACACACAGTACGGTTAAGTCTCTCGAGCCAAGAGAACTTGGAGTCCACAAAGACAATTCACTGGCTAAAGGCCAAAAGGTCACTGTGACTTCAGTAGTCAAACAGTTCTCAGTGTGCTGCCTCAAAGGCAAACACACAGCCAATGTCAAAACAGTCTGTAATATTTCGCAGTTCCGATTACCAGAAAGTAATCCCCTGTTTACGTAACACGGTAAAAAACTAAATAAAAATGTCTAAGTGCCGCAGCACTTGTTAAAACACATGCACAGAAATTCGAACGTTTCTGTTATTATTTCAAATTAAGTCCACACAACCTATACAAGGGCTCACACACCTATGCACATAGGAACACACGCTATTGTCCGCGGCTCGCGGATTGCGGGTTGAATCGTAGTCAAGATTAATTATTTTAAAATAATAATAATAATAATAATAATAATAATTTTTTTTAAATGTCATAGTTTTGAATGATGGGCGCTAAATCAAATAAACTGAATGACAATTGTCAGTGTAAACATCACATCACAGAGAGAGAGAGAGAGAGAGAGAGAGAGAGAGGGAGAGAGAGAGAGCGGGAGGGAGGGAGAAGAGAGAGGGGGGAAGGGGGGAGAGAGAGAGAGAGAGAGAGAGAGGGAGGGAGGGAGGGAGGAGAGAGAGAGAGAGAGAGGGGGGGGGAGAGAGAGAGACAGAGAGAGAGGCAGAGAGAGAGAGAAAAAGAGAGAGAGAGAGAGAGGGAGAGAGAGAGAGACAGACAGACAGACAGACAGACAGACAGACAGAGAGACGAGAGAGAGAGAGAGAGAGAGAGAGAGAGAGAGAGAGAGAGAGAGAGAGAGAGAGAAACAGATTGGCATGCGGCTAACTAAAACGTTTCATGTGCTAGAACATGAGAATTTATATCACTCACCAGTACAAGCCTGTTTTCTGAACAAACAGGAATGTGTGCTGTCTAGCGGGGTTTCTTTTTTTCTGTATTAAATTCGCATGTTAGTTGAGCCGATTGTCTGTACATAGATATTTACACCCATGGTCCTGTTTATTTCCCCAGAAGAGGAAGAAGCAGAAACACCACGGGCTTACTCTGAGACAGATGGACACCAGAGGGACTTTCCAGCTACTGGTGAAGACACAGTCAGCACTGCTGGTGAAGACACAGTCAACACTGCTGGTGAAGACACAGTCAACATTACTGGTGAAGACACAGTCAACACTGCTGGTGAAGACACAGTCAACATTACTGGTGAAGACACAGTCAACATTACTGGTGAAGACACAGTCAACACTACTGGTCAAGACACATTCAACGTTACTGATGAAGATATAGACAACACTGCTTGTGAAGACACAGTCAACATTACTGGTCAAGACACAGACAGCATCACTAGTGAAGACACACTCAGCAGTACTGGTGAAGACATAGACAACACTACTGGTGAAGACATAGTCAACACTACTGGTGAAGACATAGTCAGCACTACTGGTGAAGACATAGTCAACACTACTGGTGAAGACATAGTCAACACTACTGGTGAAGACACAGTCAACACTACAGGTGAAGACATGGTCAACACTACTGGTAAAGACATGGACAACACTACTGGTGAAGACACAGTCAACACTACTGGTGAAGACACAGACAACACTACTGGTGAAGACACAGACAACACTACTGGTGAAGACACAGACAACACTACTGGTGAAGACACAGTCAACACTACTAGTCAAGACACAGTCAACACTACTGGTGAAGACACAGTCAACACCTCCGCTGTGGAGATAGACGGTCCTGTCCAACATCCTCAAATCAAACAGGAGCCAGGTATCAAGGTCGAACCTGGCGTCCAGCTAGAACCTGGTGTCCGGCTAGAACCTGGGACCCGCCCAGACTCTGGAGTTAAACTGGAACCTGACATCAAGTTAGAGTCTAACTCTGTCCCCAGTGTTTACAGTAATATGGACTATGACACTGAACATGTGACCAAGCTAGAGTCTAACTCTGTGCCCAGTGTTATCAAGCTAGAGTCTAACTCTGTGTCTGGTGTTATCAGTGGCATGGACTGTGACACTGAACATGACATCAAGCTAGAGTCTAACTCTGTGTCTGGTGTTATCAGTGACATGGACTGGGACACTGAACATGACATCAAGCTAGAGTTTAACTCTCTGTCTGGTGTTATCAGTGACATGGACTGCGACACTGAACATGACATCAAGCTAGAGTCTAACTCTGTGTCTGGTGTTATCAGTGACATGGACTGTGACACTGAACATGACATCAAGCTAGAGTCTAATTCTGTGTCTGGTGTTATCAGGGACATGGACTGCGACTTGGGAGTATCTGCGGATCTTGAAGGTAAAACTTTGTCAACAGAAGGAAAACCCTTGACGACAGAAAGTCCCAGTGCTGAAGAGAGTCGGATGCCATTTGTATGTGGGTTGTGTGATGCATGTTTCCAGTTGTCCAGTCAGTTGATGCAACACATGTTTACTCACACAGGGCAGAAGCCTCACACTGTTACCAAAGAGCAGAAGACAACTACTGCTGACAGTGCATGTATTGATGTACAGACATCAGCAGATACACCAAGTGGGAGAACGTGGTTTTGTGGGCACTGTGAGGCAACTTTCCACAAGCCACATACATGTACAGAAGATGGTTTAAGTGGCGCTCCCACAGGCCAGAAGCCACATGCATGTACAGAAGGTGGTGCATGTGGCACTCACACAGGCCAGAAGCCACATACATGTACAGAAGGTGGTGCATGTGGCGCTCACACAGGCCAGAAGCCACATGCATGTACAGAAGGTGGTGCATGTGGCGCTCACACAGGCCAGAAGCCACATACATGTACAGAAGGTGGCCCTGGCAGCTTAAAGACACGGATGCTGATGCATAAGTGTACAAAATATGGTACCTTGAAAAATCACATGCATATTCACACAAGCCAGAAGCCACACAAGCGTGCAGAATGTAGTGCTAGTTTCAGTCAGTCTGATTCCTTGAAAATACACATGCTGACACACACAGGCCAGAAGCCATATAAGTGTACAGAATGTAGCGCTAGTTTTTCTTCATCTTGTAACTTGAAAAACCATATCATGAGACGCTCAGGCCAAAAGTCACACAAGTGTACAGAATGTAGCGCTAGCTTTACTTTATCTGGTGACTTGAAAAAACACATGCTGACTCACACAGGCCAGAAGCCACATAAATGTACAGAATGTAGCGCTAGCTTTGCTTTATCTGGTGACTTGAAAAAACACATGCTGACTCACACAGGCCAGAAGCCACATAAGTGTACAGAATGTAGTGCTAGTTTTAGTCAGTCCGGTTCCTTGACAATACACATGCTGACACACACAGGCCAGAAGCCACATAAATGTACAGAATGTAGTGCTAGTTTTAGTCAGTCCGGTTCCTTGACAATACACATGCTGACACACACAGGCCAGAAGCCACATAAGTGTACAGAATGTAGTTCTAGTTTCACTCGATCTGGTTCCTTGAAATTACACATGCTGACACACACAGGCCAGAAGCCACATAAATGTACAGGATGTAGTGCTAGTTTTAGTCAGTCCGGTTCCTTGAAAATACACATGCTGATACACACAGGCCAGAAGCCACATAAGTGTTCAGAATGTAGTGCTAGTTTCAGTCAGTCTGGTTCCTTGAAAAAACACATGCTGATACACACAGGCCAGAAGCCACATAAGTGTTCAGAATGTAGTGCTAGTTTCAATCAGTCTGGTTCCTTGAAAAAACACATGCTGACACACACAAGCCAGAAGCCACATAAGTGTACAGAATTTAGTGCTAGTTTCAGTCAGTCTGTTCACATGAAAACACACATACTGACACACACAAGCCAGAAGCCACATAAGTGTTCAGAATGTAGTGCTAGTTTCACTCAGTGTGGTAACTTGAAAAGACACATGCAGACACACACAGGCCAGAAACCACACCAGTGTACAGAATGTGGTGCTAGTTTTACTCGCTCTTGTCACTTGAAAACACACATACTGACACACACAGGCCAGAAGCCACATAAGTGTTCAGAATGTAGTGCTAGTTTCACTAGGTCTTGTGACTTGAAAAGACACATGCTGACACACACAGGCCAGAAGCCGCACCAGTGTTCAGAATGTAGTGCTAGTTTCACTGGGTCTAGTGACTTGAGAAGACACATGCTGACACACACAGGCCAGAAGCCATACCAGTGTACAGAATGTGGTGCTAGTTTCGCTCGCTCTTCTTACTTGAAAACACACATGCTGACACACACAGGCCAGAAGCCACATAAGTGTTCAGAATGTAGTGCTAGTTTCACTCAGTATGGTAACTTGAAAAGACACATGCTGATACACACAGGCCAGAAGCCACACCAGTGTTCAGAATGTAGTGCTAGTTTCACCAGGTCTTGTGACTTGAAAAAACACATGCAGACACACACAAGCCAGAAGCCACACCAGTGTACAGAATATGGTGCTAGTTTCACTTGCTCTTGTCACTTGAAAACACACATGCTGACACATACAGGCCAGAAGCCACATTTGTACAGATTGTAGTCCTAGTGCTGCGGGACTTTAAACGTGAATGTTTATTGGTTGTTCAGCTGGTTTCACTAGAAGTTGTGAAATTCCGGCTTATGGTTTCAGATCAGTCAAGATCATTGTTACTTTGAATTAACAGTGTTTGTAAACATGTACTGCCGTAAGTGCTAAAGTTATGATGTGCTTTTCAGCAGGTTTCAAATTTCAATGACGTGTTTGTTTCCTCCCGCAGAACCATCTGATCGCGTTAGCGTTGATACAGGGTGTCTGTGTTGGAAGGTTCCATCTGATCGCGTTAGCGTTGATACGGGTGTCTGTGTTGGAAGGTTCCATTCGCAGTGGCAGGAAGGTTGGGTTACATTTGTACCATAAAGATTACCTGTCTGCACTGAATTACTTGTGAGTTACACACGTGTGTATTCAGTCTTAGGTCGAACGCCAAGGGGAAGGAGAGGGTTGTGGTAAGTGAGGTGGGCGAGGGTCACGCTATCTGTCATCATTGCCAGTGCTGCGCCGTGTTTGTTTTGTTTAGTCGTACTCGCTACCACTTCCAGTTCACAGTCGTAGGTCCAACGCCACCAGAGTCCCGGAATTTTCAGGGAAACCTCGATACCCCCTGACCCCGTGGTGAGGTCGAAAACCTCATCAAGCCGATGTCAGCGCTCGTGTTTATGTTCATGTCACTCGCAACAATGTTCCCCTGTCAGATTATTTCAACTACACTTGACATAGACCCCCATGCACCTTCACAGACTGAGTCAGCTCACGAGAATCTGTGCGGCGTTTTGCGACCCTATTTACATCCACATTAGCTCCCCTAAATCAGAGGGAATTCTGGGGGGCTATTTCCGAAAGCGTACCCGGCGGATTACATGCGGACGAGTTGGTGGTGCACAGTTGCCTAATACATAAAACTTAGTTAGTTATTGGGGTTTAACGCCTAATACATAAAACTTAGTTATTGGGGTTTAACGCCTAATACATAAAACTTAGTTAGTTATTGGGGTTTAACGCCTAATACATAAAACTTAGTTAGTTATTGGGGTTTAACGCCTAATACATAAAACTTAGTTAGTTATTGGGGTTTAACGCCTAATACATAAAACTTAGTTAGTTATTGGGGTTTAACGCCTAATACATAAAACTTAGTTATTGGGGTTTAACGCCTAATACATAAAACTTAGTTAGTTATTGGGGTTTAACGCCTAATACATAAAACTTAGTTAGTTATTGGGGTTTAACGCCTAATACATAAAACTTAGTTAGTTATTGGGGTTTAACGCCTAATACATAAAACTTAGTTAGTTATTGGGGTTTAACGCCTAATACATAAAACTATGTGTGGACGTCAGTATATAATTCTGAAACGTATGCGGTGCACATTTCATTTCTGCAGTTGCTCGAAATATAATTTCAAAAATCAGCTGCGAATTTTCTTTGATCTTTTTTGTAATATTACATTATTGTGTGTTGTATTCGGATACTTGATAACGCTTCACAAGTCTGAGATGGCCTCCAAATTTGCGGCCGTCGTCAACTTGAACTCAGCGAAGATGTCAGCAGGGGATTTTGAGGCATTGATTTTTTTTAGTCCCTTCTATTAAGGCAGTCCTGGCTACCGTGCACCCCCCCCCCCCCCCCCACCCCCACAGTACTCAATAAGATGGGTTTCAAAGTGTACCTTAGTATGGACTGAGATGTTTAAGCCATGTTCCCCTAAAATCCTTAGGAACACACCATAGATATAGCCGATGGCGCAATTCACGCTCTTCGCGGATGTTACAATGAGGTTGAGAAACATTTTCCTCTAAATAAATCAAAATTCATCCCGTGAGCCCAAATCAGGCAATATTATGTTAAGGCACACCTTCTGCGTCTTCTGCACACACACACACACACACACACACACACACACACACACACACACACACACACACACACACACACACACACACACACACAGGCGCACAAAAGCCTCACAGTGGGTTACCTACCATTTCATGTGAAAATGGGTTCCCATATTTCTATTTATTCTAGGGCTCTGGAATTGATGCGAATGTTTTAGAACTTACCTTATAACTCAGCTCTATAACTTAAAATAAAATTGACATTTTTTAGAAACACAGCCAGTAGATGCAGAAAAACAATGGGTTTCTACCAATAAAGTGGGTGGGTGTCTCTCTCACACA
The DNA here is from genome assembly GCA_036245525.1 of Semisulcospira habei. Taxonomy (NCBI): domain Eukaryota; kingdom Metazoa; phylum Mollusca; class Gastropoda; family Semisulcospiridae; genus Semisulcospira; species Semisulcospira habei. The sequence goes on along the minus strand of BTPG01000007.1, from coordinate 82,547,444 downwards.
AAAACTGGCATTACAGTCAAAATGGGTGTTTCACAACATTAGGCGTCTGTAATAAGGTCAAGTGCATGGAATACTTTTTTTTTCACATTCATTTTTTTGGTTTTTTTTCAACTTAATGTGTATGTATGCATTAACAGTCTTAACATTGTATGGTGCAAAATTGAATGAACACTGGCCTGTAACCTTTCGATTATGATTTTTACAGAGGAAATCTTTTAAACATTGCTACATTTTGTCCTTCTGAAGCAAAACAGTTTATCATGGCATTTATGTGAGAATTCTGGAAATTAAACGACTTTTTAAAACAAAGGTACTCTGCAGTTTGAGACAAACAGCAACAGAGCATTTTGAATATTAACCCTTATTATTTGGAATACACCAGTGTGTGCAACAAGTGTGACTAAAATAGTCCAAAGGGTAGTGGCAGAATAGCTTGGCACCTCTAGGCGCCAAGCTATTGTGGCACCACCCTTGAACTAATAATGCCATTGTTCCATGTCCTCATCTATAAGTTCTGTAATGTAGCGTGCATATAATATGGCAGTGGACAAATTTGAAGCTTTTAGCCTCAGTATGATGCAGGTTAAAAAGTGTAGAAAAATATGAAAGACAGAAAAAGACCCAGACGAAGAAACTAACACTTAACTTATTCTACCCCAGACACACCACAGCAAAATAAAGATCGACCATGATAGTTCAAGGCTGATGCCAGAATAGAGTGGCGCCTATGGCCGCCAAGCTATTCTGGCATCACCCTTGAACTATCGTGGTCGATCTGTGTCCTGCCCTGCAACGCAGTTTTCAGAAGACAACTTCAACATTTGGGGATTCCGGTCTTGGGGTAGAATGAGTTAAAATGACAAAACAGAACACTGACATTAATTAATGAACTGACAACATAGGAAATCAATCACTTGAAACTTCAGCCTTTATTAATCACATCAAAGGTGCATGCCGGCATATAAAAACACAGTAATTGTTTGTAAACACTTCAAATCAAACAATGAAGAGCAGTCAAACCTTTTTCTGCCAATTTTGTGATGAGGAAAACTAGTTCTTGCCGAAGTTCGGCACGTAAAGGGTTACCGCGACTTATGTGCCTCTATTCATAAAATGGAGAGAGAAATATAATACTGAGTTCTAGCAAGTGCGACAATAAAGTTTAGCCGAGTTGATATACCTCGTCCAGTGCCTAGGTTAAATGCACCAGGGTGCCAATGTTGCTATATTGGCAGCAGACCGGTCGCTCGGACCGGTCTGGTGCACCCGATCGGTTTAGAGCGTGTGCTTTCTGCACCTGTAATGGGCAACCTCAGAGAAAGAATCACGTGAGCTTCATTTGACTGCTGCAAAATAACATGAATAAAGAATAAACCCTTTCCCATATATGCAATCCAGCAATTATGCATCCATCCTTATATCCTTATGCTAGCATCACGAAAAATTGCGCGATTTGGCAGATTTTTTCAAAATAGCTTTTTTAAATCCTCAATGGAGGCGATTTTTACGACATCTGTGTCGTTTGCGGCAGAAAGCACCGACAAAGTTGAAGTTCGAGAAATTCGCGCACTACATGTACAATAGACTTGATTCAGGTGGTGTTGGGCATGACTCAAGCCTCCGCCATCTCAACACAAAACTGGCGTGTTCGGGGAGATAAAAGGCTACAAGTTAAAACCGGAAACAAACCCTTTTTTTCCGACTGTGATCACAATCTTCTGCGTGAACGAACGAGACCACACTACAAGTGCACAAGCCAACCTGCGCGCGCATTTCTGGTGCACATGACCGGTTCCAGCGACCGGTCTGGTGCGAAAATAGCAACAGTGGCACCGCTGGTGCGTTTAACCTAGTTAGAGGGCGAGGTATACCAACTCAGCTAAGGTTTATGCTTCCTGTGACTTTAGAAACAATGCACAGTAAGCAAAGTGTACTTTATAGTAACCCCCCAAAAAGTTACAGACATTTCCAAAATGATCCAGGCGTACATCAGATAAAAACAAGCTATGCACACTGAAAAAATAACACTCTTGTAATAAATGTTTATCATGTTGACAATGGTTTTCTTATCTTATTATTGTCTTTCATCCCGATTGGTTGTACATTGCTGAATGTCCGGACGTGCCAGCACTGATAATGAAGGGAAAAAAATAAAATAAAATAATGAACAGAATATTGAATGTATGTCGCCATCCAGTCTTATACGCTAAATAAACTTAAGATCATTTAGCAACACACATCCAAAATCAAGAGAGATACACCACCACCACCACCACCACCACCACCACCACCACCACCACCACCCCAAAAAAAAAAAAAAAAAAAAAAAAAAAAAAAAAAAAAAAAACACCAAACAAAAAAATTATTCAGACCCAAAAGGTGACTGCCAATCATATAAAATGCAAAGAAAAGAAGTGCCCAATGGAGAAAGAAACAAGCTTAGAAAAGACGGTTACAACACAATTCAGTAAGATTTCGGGTAAATCCGCCTTGTCAAAACAGACAAACAAACAGAGAGATCAGTCGCTACTTATCTTTGTTCACAGAAGGAATGTGCTGCACATTCCTTTTGCCAATGAAGATAAGTAGCAGCTAATCTCTCTGTTTGTTTGTCTATTTTGACAAAGGGTATTTACCCGAAATATTAATAAATTGTGTTGGACCCATCTTTTCTAAGCGTGTTTCTTTCTCCATTGGGTACTTCTTTAATGTTACACAGCATACAAAATGATCCAGGTGTACATCAGATAAAAACAGAGCTATACACGCTGAAAACAACCAAATAATAACGTTCTTGTGATAAGTCTTTATGTTGACAATGTTTGTTTCTTTTTGTCTTATTATTGTCTTTCGTCCCCAGCTGCCGTTTCATCAGCAGTTCCATTTTCAAAGTTTTACATGCTATATACAGAATACAAAATGATGCAGGCGCACCAACCCCATAGTAGCACTCTTGTAATAAATCTTTATGTTGACAATGGTTTTCTTACTCCTTATTATTGTCTCTCGTCCCCAACCCCCGTTCCATCAGCAGTTCCATTTTCAAAGTTTTACATGTTATATACAGTATACAAAATGATGCAGGCGCACCAACCCCATAGTAGCACTCTTGTAATAAATCTTTATGTTGACAATGGTTTTCTTGCCCCTTATTATTGTCTCTCGTCCCCAAGCGTCGTTCCATTTGCAGTTCCATTGACAAAAACAAGCTAGACATGCTGAAACCAACCCAATAATAATGAACACTCTTGTAATAAATCTGTATGAAAAGGAAAATGACGCGAGTGTCGGAGAATCTCAATTCTTTTCTTTTGTAACTTTTTCAGTCTGTTGCGGATGTAATCCTTAATGTATGTCCAGCGCCTATGTCTAAGTGCGGGCTCTTCTGCAATTGCCTGCTGTATCTCGGCCTTTCCAGGAAGTTTATTCACGATGAGGTGTGTCTTGAAACGAGTTTCAACAGCTTTCTCTTCAGCTTTCCCCCATGGGGAGCTGGGTGGCTCGGTGGTAAAAGCGTTCGCGTCTCGACCAAAAGGTCCCGGGTTCGAATCCAGCTTGGGTCAAAATTTGTTCAGACCTATTTTCGGTGCCCCGTCTTTGAAATCACCCTGGTGGTGGACAAAAGACGTTAAGCCCTAAACATTTAACATTTTAAGCTTTTCCCCATGGTTTCCTTGTAAATCTAGCTTTCTTTCGAACAGGAGCCGACGCAGAACTGTCATCATCAAAACTATCTAGTTTGTCATCAGGCTCTGGACGTCTTTTCTCGGTCATGCTCATTGATTCCTGTGTTGTTGACTTGCTATTTGCTTCATTCACAGGTGCTGTTTCCCCAGAGACCTCTCTGCGAGTTTCTGATGTGTTTTCATTGTCAAAGTCAGTCTCTTCATCATCGCCCAGTTCAGCTCTAATGCAACTGTCAAAATCTGTCATCCCATTGTTAACTGACAGAAGAATCTTTGCCACTTTTGCCTTTTGAAGGACGTCTTGAGGTTGGCGGTAGATATGGCGATGTATCCGAATATCATGACCAAGGAAGTCTGCCAGCTGATCCTGGTCTAACTCTGAGATGGCCATTGACTGAGCCAAAGTTGCAACCTGCTTCCGTAACTGAGTAAATGTGAAGATGGCTGGGTTTGACACTTGTGCTTGTAGCGCATGTTCCTTCAGAACATCATGGCCTCTGTAAGGCCTCTGACCAGGTGTGGCAAAGATGTACTGGGAACCGGCGAGAGCTGGCACTGACTGCCTCATTTGAAGGATTCTGTCCACAGTTGTCATCATCTTCTTCGTCAGCAAAATGGGAACACTCCTATTAAACTTGCCCCTGATTTCCACTCGCTGAAAATGATTCACCATTTTCTTCTCAACTTCTGTGAGACCTTTCAAGATATCTTGATTGGTGATCGATCCAATCTTAGCATTCTGGAAGTCTGACACCTTCATTCTCTGAACTTCTCCCCCTCGTTTTCGGTTGAAAAGTGATACAGCGCAAAGAGTTGCTTTAACCACTGTCGGATAATCTTCCGAAACCATCCTTGTCTCAAGAAGCTGTTGGACCTTCCTCACATCTTCACATGATGGGATCAGCTTGGGTTTGTTCATGGTCATTTTCCCGACCGACTGGGCTGCTGTAGCTGACACACAATCGTACCAGTTCCCGGTGAAGACAGAGTCAAACCGCTGCACCTCAGAGAGCTCCTGTCGCCACCTGTCATCTGAACCATGCCCAAGCTGTTTGGATGCCAGCGACTGTTTGATCTGTGAACATTTTTTCAAAGCATGGCCTATGCGCATTGCAAGATTGCCTTTTTTGAACTGATGTGTGTCCTCATCAAATTCTGCTAGCTCTTTTACAGCCAGTACAACATGATCAAAGCTAGCTGCATTGACCACAGCATTTAAACTTGCGATTTTCATTTCTGACCTCATTCTAAGAATCTTTAATAGTCTCTCTAACTCCCGCATCCTGGAGCTGATTTGCCCAGCCGTGTGTTCTTCAATGTCCCTGCTGTCAAATAATCTCTTTCCATACTCCAGAAGCAAGGGGTCGGTTCTGATGAGACGGCTTATCTCATCCTGTCTCTGTCTGGCTAAAAACTTATGATAGAAGGAAAAGTCAATGTCTAAAGGTATTGGAAGCATTAGCCGCCCACGTTGAGCAGCCTCACCTCTCTTAGCAAACTGAAACCCTCCTTGTTTCTGACAGCAACGTTTTGAGTGTACAGAGATCAGCTTTTTTTATAGAGCCCTTTGCAATGGCTACAGGCGAGAAGGTCGTCTACCTTACTAGTTTTGGTGTGATACTTAGGAATCAAACATCCTGATTTCTTTTCAAGAACTGCAACATTATGCATGTAATCACCCTCATCTTGTATTCTGATCCATGCTTGACGTCTCTGCTTAGTCCCTTTATTTATCATCAAAATTTTAGCAACGTCTGCCTCATCTGCATGGACATCGTGTAAGTGCGTGCTCATTTTCAAAACAAGCTTGCCACAAAATTTGCATGCATGTTTCTTGTCCCATTTGTTTTTTCCTTTCCCTCTCTGCGACACGTGCACACCCGTTTCTTTGGTAAGCGCTCTTTCCCCACCCCCAACATCATGTTCCTTCTGCCTATCCACATTGTCATTGCCACCCCCTAATTCATCCCCTAACGCACACTGCACCTTGTTGGTACTTGCTTCACTGACACCTGCCCACCCTGAAACAGCCACTTTTAAATCTAACATATTCAATACAATACTGTCTGTGTCAGAGACCCCAGAGATTGATGGTGACACACCGTCTGAATCCTGTGAGCTCGAACCAGGAACAAACTCCTCATCATCACTGTCCTTGTATTGCGATGCGCTTGCACTCTCAGTCTCAGGCCCATCCCAGGCTCCATTTGCCAACTGGAAAAGGAAAGAAAAAAAGAAAGCTGCATTAGTACAAAAGCAGCTCAATTTTGGTTTAAGGGGCCTTGCACAAGAAAGCAAAATCCATGTTTTCTGAAAATGTAAGCAGTTTTCACACATCTGTCAACCCCGCGTGACCCTTTGAGAGTGGTCACTCAAATTGGTATGTTTACAAAGATCTTGCCACAAAGTATCCTTGGGCCAAGCTTGAAGAATGTGGCTTGAAAAGTCTCCGAGAAAATGCCACTGTTAATGTTTACCATGGACGTGGACGGACGGACGAACAGACGACCAGTGGCCCAGAACATAAACTCACTTTTGCTTCGCACGCGAGCCAATAAAATGAAGATGATCATAGAATCACTTACCAGTTTGTAATTGGGGGCATTCCGCTGCCGTCTATGCACCCTCCTACCAGACGCACCCTCTGCGACAGACGACGCTGGGCCATCATGCTGCTGCTGACTAATTTTACCATGGGCCTTGGTCATGTGCCAGGAAGGGGCGTGCTTGTCCACTTCCATAGATCCCGATGGGTTTGGACATCCTGCTGCCATCCGGCGCTGGGTGTGTGCAGAAAGTGCTGAGTGTGACCAAAACGGTGTTGCTGCAAACATGTCAAATACAACCATGTAAACCATTGACATTTTGAATCAGATATATACATAATTACAGCAGTACCCCCTGCCCTCTACGAACAATAATTGGTAATACAGTAAAATGCGACACTTCAATTGCAAAATCCGAAAAAGACTACTCGTGGAAGTCTGTTCTTTGAATCGCGAGGTACTTTTGCGTACGAGGATTCAAATCTGGCGCCATCTTGCTTACAGTGCATGCATACATGTCAAGTTACATTTCGATCACAATCACACGTCAGAAAAAAAGCAACCCAATCGCGTGACAGATTGACCTTGTAATGTGTTATTGAACGAATTCCTTTCGTTGAAGAAGAAAGCTTTTGTTAAATTCGTGGAGTTCTATTATCTGTTACTACAAGTCTGACTGAGCAGCACTGAGACGCGGGTCGTAGCAGACGGCGACTCAGTTTTCTCGGCCAAACGGGTCCATATAGGCTACTGTGCAATTGTATCTGATTGGGAGCAACTCAGTTAAATAACTGCGCTGAAGAAGTACACGTGGGCGTGCTTTTAACTAAGAAATATTGCATAAAAACAATCTTACCTGATGGAACGACGGTTGGCGGGACGAGAGACAATAGAAGGTGAAACAACTCAGTTCACTCAGCGCAGCCGAACGACGCTCGCTTCCGTGGTAACACACTGGCCCAGTGCGTTTAAAACACACAACATTAGGTAGACCTGCAAAAATGGGACATCCAATTTTTTTTCTTTTTCTGACTTTTGAATGAAAGATAATGCAGAAACAACCCTCAGAAAAAATGGGTGTCTGACTTGGCCGCCCAGAATTTTACACACACCCATTTTCCAGAAGGATGGCAAAGAAAGTCACTCATATTAGTGCTTTTGTGCACGCACACACACACACACACACACACACACACACACACACACACACACACACACACACACACACACACACACACACACACACACACACACACACACACACAAAACAGAATGAAAACATTATTGAATCTCTGGCTGACAGTGAAGGCATTTGTGCACCCAGTAAACGGGCATTTCCGTAAAATCGCAAAAGACCAAAATTATGTCAGATGCCTTCAGACATTTTCTATAGTACTGGCAGTCCATTTTTAGACTTATATCATTAAAACAGGATGTCACAATTATTATAAACTTGACTAGGTGATGGTGTGATCACTGAGTGCCACAGTCGTTGATTTTGAGTCCCTACCCCCAAGTTGTAAAAATAAACAAATTTAATTAGAAAAAAATACTAAAGTTATTCCATTTCATTTTGACCATTCTTTACCTATTAAGTTTCAATAATGTGAGCATAAAGTGCAAGAAAATAAGGAAAATCGGCATCCTTTACGGTACATTCGTGGTGAATGATAGCTTTTTCCATTTAAAATTGCCGATTTGGAAAACATACGTTGCTTCCGCTGCCCTCAGAAATTGTGTATACAACTGATAGGCCTTTGTTAGGTTTTATTGGTTAGGATAGAGTACCACAGTTACTCCCAACCTGATTAATTTTTATGATGCTATGATGCATTTAGCCACAGCTATCTGAATCTGCTGCCCTACCCCCATTTTACCAGTACGCAAAGGAACGCAAAATGATCATACAAAATGCTTACGTCATACTTCTCTGTTGAATTTTTTTAATTTATTTTTGTTGTTGCGATTTTGCGGAAATGGCCATTTACTGTGAGCTATAAATTCAATATTTTTCATTTTGTTTTTTGCAGAGAACGCTTGGGCTTCTGGAATGAATGAATTCTGATTAATTTAGAGGAAAATGTTTCTCAACCTCATTTTAGCATCCGCGAAGAGCGTGAATGGGGGTACCCTTGCGCCATCGGCTATACGCAACCTTCCCATGCCGGTCTGATTTGAAGTCTGCGTACTTATTTTTTACGTCACTACGAAACCTTCAAGCAAAGCATTACGCTTCGACTAAAGTTCCATGTTACTGCACGTGTGACTCATGTCTTTTATACTTATAGCAATAGACTTATGGGTACACAGATTGTTGATGACGTAGAAGTATGGATCTTTAGGCAAAGACGTCAGTCATCTGTGATGCGGTGTTACAAGCTGACTAAGTGTTTGAACAGCACGGCAGTGACAGTGGTTCCCGCAGACATGAACATATTGCCAGACACAAAGTTGTCGTGTTTAGCTCTTGTCGTGTACTTCATTCTGACCACACAAACTGTCGGAGGTAATTGCCATTTACTGTCTGCCTACAACTGTTAGTCTAGCAGCTGCCCTTCATAGACGATCAGCCGTTTACGAGATAGTGATTTTCTAGAGAGTAACAAAGGTTTGGGTATATCAAAATGAAGTCTAGTTTGAATAAAAGCAGTGCGCACTCGTTTTAAACCGCCGGAGGATGGAGACATTTTTCTGTAGCACATTTTGTTTCTAGTTCGCCTGCAGACGAAACCAGGACATTCGCAGCCATGTTCCCAGGGGATCAGTAGTTTACGTGGGTCTCATTGTTCCTGTATTCAGTGATAGTATGCACTATATGTCACTTAAAAGGATTTCATTTTTTTTTTAAAATAAAATTTGCACACTTAGGTATATTAAGAGAAGAAGCAGTTACGAAAAGGCTTGCCTTGAACTCAAATAGCGTTACTCAACAATAAGGTATCCCAAACTGATCACGTGATCAAAACATCGTCACACGCGGATTTCCCTGCGATGAATTTCGATGTACCGGCGAGTTCTTTTTGATTTGTTCTACAGAAGCGTGTTTGTTTCCCAAAACGGCGAACATGCAACGTTGCTTTGTGCATTTTTACATCTTGATAAAGGTTTGTCACGTTTATTTTCATTCACTTTACCATCGCTTTGCCCATTTCATTTCGACACCACAGCAAAAAAAAAAAAAAAAAAAAAAAAAAAAAAAAAAAAGAAACAAAAAAGGCTATCTTCGAAACCTATGTCCGAAGTGCAACATGTTGCATGCTGTAAAAGAGTGCCACACCACTAGGTTGTAACTGTCATGGCTGAACAAAGTTTCGGAACTTGATTAATTATTATTATACTGTAACACTTAATTCAATCAGTTGTACTGGCAAGCTATGTTGTGATGTGCAATCAGTGCCATGCAGTCTCGATCAGTGATCACTGATGGTACAGTACACTTGACACGTAAAAAATACACAGCACAATGTGAACACGCTTGGAAGTTCATGCAATGCTTTGTTTAAAATTAAACCCTACCTTGCTAGCAGTACAAAAGAGGAACTATTTTGCTGCTGCATAGTTTAAAGTTTGTCTGCATTATTGCAGTTTGCTGCAAGATTCTTAGCAGCTGGCATTAGCACTGACACTCATATATTTGGGGATTAAAACGAGAAAGAAAACGGAGACAGGTAACACAGAGTGATCAAATGAATGAAATATGCTTTGTGATGAACAGCTATTTAAAGTAAGGGGGGGGGGGGGGAGGCACATACTTAACCTCAAATCTCGCTATATATAGGTTTTACAGCCCACTAATGGCAAGTAATGCCCATCAGTATACAATTGTGCATGTCTTTTGTGGGTGTTCTGTGGTTTTCCTTATCAATGTGAACTGGGCAGCCTATTGTTTGAAGTGATCAGTGGTGGCATTTAAAGGGAGGGGGGGGGGAGGCACATACTTTATAATATTGTGCACATACTATTTCTTTCAGTGTTTCCATCACCCATCATAACACCATTGGCCTCGATGAGTTCTCATGTTTTATTTGAGTGATTTACAAAATACATGTACTTGCTGCTGTTATATTATTTTCTTACTGGCTTTGACATTTCGCTGTAAGATTTACAGTCCCATACTTTAAACCTGTCCTGACTATCGCACATGGAGGTTGACTGTATCATTGATATGTGTGTGTAGGTATCGTTTTGTTTGAGGTGGCAGTTTTGGCCTCACCTTTAAGTTTGGTGCCCCTGTGCATGTGGCCACCAGTACTATTTACAGAACTGATGGCTGCATGTGCAGTGTGATTAACTGTACACATGAGATTTTTAGGTGAGCAGCTAAAATACAGGCAGTCAATACAAGCCACTTTCTTAACCTCAAATCTCTATATATAGATTTTACAGCCCACTAATGCCCATCACAAAGACAATGAGGCTGAACGCAACCAGGGAAGAACCAGTCTTGCTTGCTGGCACCCCGTTGGAGGAGGTGGAGTCCTTCACCTATCTCGGGAGCATCATAGACAAAAAAGGCGGCACTGATGCAGATGTCAGAGCACGAATCGGTAAAGCCAGAGCAGCCTTTCTCCAGTTGAAAAAAGTGTGGAGTTCCAGAGAGCTGTCACAACACACCAAAGTCCGGATTTTCAACTCCAATGTAAAAGCAGTTCTCCTATATGGAGCAGAGACTTGGAGATTGACAAAAACCACAGTCAACAGAGTACAGACCTTCATGAACAGTTGCCTTAGAAGAATTTTGAAAATCCACTGGCCAGAGAAAATCAGCAACGTCAGACTCTGGGAGAGAACAGAGCAGATAACAGCAGAGAATGAAATTGGGCGAAGAAGATGGGGATGGATCGGTCACAGTCTGAGAAAGCCAGCTTCAAGTATCACTAGGCAGGCATTGTCATGGAACCCCCAGGGAAAGAGGAAAAGAGGTAGGCCGAGAAACTCCTGGCGTCGAGACCTCCAAGCAGACATCAAGAGACTGGGAACCACCTGGAGTAGAATCGAAGGAGAAGCACAGGACAGGAGTTGCTGGAGGTCTCTCGTCGACGGCCTATACCCGGGTAGGGGTGACAGGCGTAAGTAAGTAAGTAAGTAATGCCCATCAGTATACAATTGTGCATGTCTTTTGTGGGTGTTCTGCGGTTTTCCTTATCAATGTGAACTGGGCAGCCTATTGTTTGAAGTGATCAGTGGTGGCGTCATCTATAATGTATGTGTGCATTTGGCCACTGGTATTGTTTACAAAGATGCTGTTTACAGAACTAGTGGCTGAGTATGCATATTAGTTCTGTTATTGTTATCAGGCGTGGCCTTATCTGTAAGTTTTGGTGCCCCTGTGCATCACTGCATGAGGCCAACATTATTTTCACAGAACTGATGGCTGCATGTGCAGTGTGATTAACTGTACACATGAGATTTTTAGGTTAGGCTAAAATACAGGCAGTCAATACAAGCCACTTTTTAAATCTCAAATCTCTATATACACATGTATATAGGTTTTACAGTCCACTAATGCCCATCAGTATACAATTGTGCATGTCTTTTGTGGGTGTTCTGCGGTTTTGTATGTGGGGTGGGGTTGAAAGCGGGGCAGTATGGCACCTATTACTGTGTATGTGTATGTACAAAACCTACATTACCCAAAAACATGAATAAATAATTTAAATAGTTATTTGGGTTTAACGCCACGCAGGCGACTACGGCCACCCTCATGATGGTTAAATGAATAAGATAAAGTAAGTCAAAGATACCTGGGGCCTATGAATGCTAAGTAAAGGATAGATTATGAACATGCACAGATATACATTCTTTTGGTGGGTGTTGTGCGGTTTTGTGTGTGTAACTGGAGTGGGGTTGGGAGCGAGCGGTATGGCACCTATGACAATGTACATGTATAAGACATTTATTCACCAAGTAAAACGTTATAAGGATTTTTGTGTGGCATGGCGACAGTAAAATACATCCTCACTTGTAGGGCATTCATCATGTCATACACTCAGTTGGCGATCATCCTGTATAGAGCACTAAACGATAGATAATAATAATAATAATAATGTACATTTATATAGCGCTTAACTTCCAAATGAATGGTGCTCACAATATTAAACACTAATCAGTCATATGTCACAAATCATGGAATCACGTTGTTCCATGGATGGTGCTGTACTGAGGACAGCTTCTGGAAAGAAACTGCACCTGAATCGAGAGGCTCTGGCTTTCAAAGCACGGAACCGCCGGCCAGAGGGCAAAAGCTTGAAGAGATCATTGGCTGGGTGCGACAGATCTGACAGAATAGTACTGGTGGCCACATGCACAGAGGCATCATGGTGTATGTTCTTAGCCTGTATGCTGATGTGTATGTACAAAACCTACATTACAAACAAAATAAATAAATAATTTAAATAAATAAGATAAAGTAAGTCTAAGATACCTGGGACATATGCATGCTAGGTAAAGGATAGATTATGAACATACACAGATGTGCATGTCTTTGGGTAGGTGCTCTGTGGTTTTGTGTGTGTATTTGGGTATGGGTTGGAAGCGGGCGGTATGCCACCTATTGCCATCTAAAATTCTATATATATGTGTATATTTTCTTCTTGTATGCTGATGTGTATGTACAAAACCTGCATTACAAACAAACAAAAGTAAATAAATAAATAATTTAAATAAATAGTTATTTGGGTTTAATGCCGAGCAGGCGACTAATGTCATCTCATGGCTGTTACATAGATAAAGTAAGTCAAGATACATGGGCCATATGAATGCTGAGTAAAGGATAGATTATGAACATGCACAGATGTACTTGTCTTTTAGTGGGTGTTCTGTGGTTGTGGAGTGGGGTTGGGAGTGGGCAGTATTACCATGTATGTGTATGAGAACATCAGCATATGTATAAAACCTACTTTAAAAACAAATAAAAATAAATAATAAATTTTAATAAATAAAATAAGATAAATCAAAGATACCTGGGACATGAATACCAAGTAAAGGATATATTATGAACATGCACAGACTTGCATGTCTTTTAATGGGCGTTCTGTGGTTTTGTATGTGGGGTGGGGAGCAGGTGTTATGCACCTATTACCATATATGTGTACATGTATGTTCTCATCTTGTATGCTGATGTGTATGTGCAAACATACATCACAAACAAACAAATAAGTAAATAAATAAATTAAACAAAATAATAAATTAATAAATAAAATACGTCGGGGATACCTGGGACCTATGGATAGATTATGAACATGCACAGATGTATGCATATTGAAAAATAATTTCCTCTCCTTCGTGGCCACCACCATACCACCAGCGATTATGTACATCAAGGAATTCTTTCCATCGATAATTAAAAGGATAAATAATAAATATATATGTAAGTGAATACATAAATGAATCAATAATAAATAAATAAATAAAACATGTAATACAATGGAGAGGGCTACTACCTCAGTGTATTGTGTCTCATGCAGTACCGATAAAGCTTGATCATAGTGAGTTTTTGTGAGTACTTGAGTGTGGATTGGTTGAATGGGTTGCAAAAACTACAATTTTTATATTTAGGTGTTTAGCTGAACAAGGTGATTTAGATGGACACGGTTCGGAGATGGATTTCACTCTGCCTGGCTTGTGCTTAAGACCAGTCGGATAAGAGTTGCTTGACAGTTACAAATCCCATCTCCACTAATAACAAAAGAGCAGACCTACACTTAGAGCCGTTAGGCTGGAAAACGGACGAACAACATGCATGTTGTATCCGGACATAAAGTCTGCAGAATGTTGAAGATGGTCGGCAGACACAATGCACAACATGCACGACTAAGGTAGTTTACTTTCGATATGCTTTCCTCCCACAAATGAGACCCGAGTGGGAAAGGCTGTTTTCAAGACCAGGATAAATAACGTATTTGACGTTGATAAGATGTACTTCAAAGTTCAAATCCAAAATAATCTCTGTTTCACTTCAGGAGCAAAGCAAAGCTGATTAACCGTGCGCGTCTGATTCACTTCTTTCGAAGGCATCTCGCTGACCGCCATTTTGAAACTAGCGACGCGAGTATGCTTACGGCATTAAAAATATTACTTTTTAAATTATTTTATCGTAAATATGTATGCATTGTTACTTGCTGATGATTTTAATTTACTCACTGGAATAAACGTGTAACTTGTATGCTCGAAATTTTCAATGTTATGCACAAAAAATGTCTTGCACCTTATCTGGGCCGTGTACGAGGACTGGTTCCCTCACATCGAAAAATAGTTTTCGAAAAACACTTCTACAAAAATGTCTCCATCCTAAGGACAAATATTGTTGCCATGCATAAACTATATGGCATTAGTACTTTCGTTTCGTACCTGCAAACCATTGTTACTCTTTTGACGAACTGGACTTACCTCTGCAGAAATTGCGAAAAGCTGCTAGACTATGTGGTGGTTTGTTTGTGTCCTGTACATTATTGTGACGATTGTCATTCAGCCACCAGATAATACTAACGGAGGCGCTGACTGCGAGCTGTCATCCGGTCATATGGTGAATTTCTTCTGCCCCATCCTCCTCAGTCACCGCCCTCATCAGTCAGAGTGCACGGGTGGTGGTTTTATGAAGATATCCGCTCAGTCTTTGAGAATTGATGTTATTATACAGGACGTTTAAGGTTTGATTTTCGTTGGCTGAACTAGCTGAAATAAAAGCACATTGAGAAAATATACAAAACCTGGACACTACTTCAACACAGCGCACTGCTCGACGTAATCCACTACCTACAAAAACGCTCAAAACACATTTTACGGAAAGTTTTTAGTTTCAGCTTTCAATGAATAGTGTTGTTAAAAATGTTTGTAGGAACAAAGATATTTACTGACTTTTTGTAACGATCCATTCTGCCCTCTGCCACCTTAAGAAATCTGCATAAATGGCGGCGCCCTGAAAATTTTTTTCAAAACAGATAACTCTAGATGCTCGTTTCTGTTTGAAGGATATCTCCCATTAACTGCTGTGTAGAGACCTGTTTCCTGGAGTCATTGGTTTTAGAACAGATTGCCAACAGCAGTGTTTTCATAATTTTAACTGCTGTGTAGAGACCTGTTTCCTGGAGTCATTGGTTTTAGAACAGATTGCCAACAGCAGTGTTTTCATAATGTTAACTGCTGTGTAGAGACCTGTTTCCTGGAGTCATTGGTTTTAGAACAGATTGCCAACAGCAGTGTTTTCATAATGTTAACTGCTGTGTAGAGACCTGTCTCCTTGAGCCATTGGATTTAGAACAGATTGCCAACAGCAGTGTTTTCATAATGTTAACTGCTGTGTAGAGACCTGTCTCCTTGAGACATTGGATTTAGAACAGATTGCCAACAGCAGTGTTTTCATAATGTTAACTGCTGTGTAGAGACCTGTCTCCTTGAGACATTGGATTTAGAACAGATTGCCAACAGCAGTGTTTTCATAATGTTAACTGCTGTGTAGAGACCTGTCTCCTTGAGACATTGAATTTAGAACATATTGCCAAGAGCAGTGTTTTCATAATGTTAACTGCTGTGTAGAGACCTGTCTCCTTGAGACATTGAATTTAGAACATATTGCCAAGAGCAGTGTTTTCATAATGTTAACTGCTGTGTAGAGACCTGTCTCCTTGAGACATTGAATTTAGAACATATTGCCAACAGCAGTGTTTTCATAATGTTAACTGCTGTGTAGAGACCTGTCTCCTTGAGACATTGAATTTAGAACATATTGCCAACAGCAGTGTTTTCATAATGTTAACTGCTGTGTAGAGACCTGTCTCCTTGAGACATTGAATTTAGAACATATTGCCAACAGCAGTGTTTTCATAATTTTAACTGCTGTGTAGAGACCTGTCTCCTTGAGACATTGAATTTAGAACATATTGCCAACAGCAGTGTTTTCATAATGTTAACTGCTGTGTAGAGACCTGTCTCCTTGAGACATTGAATTTAGAACATATTGCCAACAGCAGTGTTTTCATAATGTTAACTGCTGTGTAGAGACCTGTCTCCTTGAGACATTGAATTTAGAACATATTGCCAACAGCAGTGTTTTCATAATGTTAACTGCTGTGTAGAGACCTGTCTCCTTGAGACATTGAATTTAGAACATATTGCCAACAGCAGTGTTTTCATAATGTTAACTGCTGTGTAGAGACCTGTCTCCTTGAGACATTGAATTTAGAACATATTGCCAAGAGCAGTGTTTTCATAATGTTAACTGCTGTGTAGAGACCTGTCTCCTTGAGACATTGAATTTAGAACATATTGCCAACAGCAGTGTTTTCATAATGTTAACTGCTGTGTAGAGACCTGTCTCCTTGAGACATTGAATTTAGAACATATTGCCAACAGCAGTGTTTTCATAATGTTAACTGCTGTGTAGAGACCTGTCTCCTTGAGACATTGAATTTAGAACATATTGCCAACAGCAGTGTTTTCATAATGTTAACTGCTGTGTAGAGACCTGTCTCCTTGAGACATTGAATTTAGAACATATTGCCAACAGCAGTGTTTTCATAATGTTAACTGCTGTGTAGAGACCTGTCTCCTTGAGACATTGAATTTAGAACATATTGCCAACAGCAGTGTTTTCATAATGTTAACTGCTGTGTAGAGACCTGTCTCCTTGAGACATTGAATTTAGAACATATTGCCAACAGCAGTGTTTTCATAATGTTAACTGCTGTGTAGAGACCTGTCTCCTTGAGACATTGAATTTAGAACATATTGCCAACAGCAGTGTTTTCATAATGTTAACTGCTGTGTAGAGACCTGTCTCCTTGAGACATTGAATTTAGAACATATTGCCAACAGCAGTGTTTTCATAATGTTAACTGCTGTGTAGAGACCTGTCTCCTTGAGACATTGAATTTAGAACATATTGCCAACAGCAGTGTTTTCATAATGTTAACTGCTGTGTAGAGACCTGTCTCCTTGAGACATTGAATTTAGAACATATTGCCAACAGCAGTGTTTTCATAATGTTAACTGCTGTGTAGAGACCTGTCTCCTTGAGACATTGAATTTAGAACATATTGCCAACAGCAGTGTTTTCATAATGTTAACTGCTGTGTAGAGACCTGTCTCCTTGAGACATTGAATTTAGAACATATTGCCAACAGCAGTGTTTTCATAATGTTAACTGCTGTGTAGAGACCTGTCTCCTTGAGACATTGAATTTAGAACATATTGCCAACAGCAGTGTTTTCATAATGTTAACTGCTGTGTAGAGACCTGTCTCCTTGAGACATTGAATTTAGAACATATTGCCAACAGCAGTGTTTTCATAATGTTAACTGCTGTGTAGAGACCTGTCTCCTTGAGACATTGAATTTAGAACATATTGCCAACAGCAGTGTTTTCATAATGTTAACTGCTGTGTAGAGACCTGTCTCCTTGAGACATTGAATTTAGAACATATTGCCAACAGCAGTGTTTTCATAATGTTAACTGCTGTGTAGAGACCTGTCTCCTTGAGACATTGAATTTAGAACATATTGCCAACAGCAGTGTTTTCATAATGTTAACTGCTGTGTAGAGACCTGTCTCCTTGAGACATTGAATTTAGAACATATTGCCAACAGCAGTGTTTTCATAATGTTAACTGCTGTGTAGAGACCTGTCTCCTTGAGACATTGAATTTAGAACATATTGCCAACAGCAGTGTTTTCATAATGTTAACTGCTGTGTAGAGACCTGTCTCCTTGAGACATTGAATTTAGAACATATTGCCAAGAGCAGTGTTTTCATAATGTTAACTGCTGTGTAGAGACCTGTCTCCTTGAGACATTGAATTTAGAACATATTGCCAACAGCAGTGTTTTCATAATGTTAACTGCTGTGTAGAGACCTGTCTCCTTGAGACATTGAATTTAGAACATATTGCCAACAGCAGTGTTTTCATAATGTTAACTGCTGTGTAGAGACCTGTCTCCTTGAGACATTGAATTTAGAACATATTGCCAACAGCAGTGTTTTCATAATGTTAACTGCTGTGTAGAGACCTGTCTCCTTGAGACATTGAATTTAGAACATATTGCCAACAGCAGTGTTTTCATAATGTTAACTGCTGTGTAGAGACCTGTCTCCTTGAGACATTGAATTTAGAACATATTGCCAACAGCAGTGTTTTCATAATGTTAACTGCTGTGTAGAGACCTGTCTCCTTGAGACATTGAATTTAGAACATATTGCCAACAGCAGTGTTTTCATAATGTTAACTGCTGTGTAGAGACCTGTCTCCTTGAGACATTGAATTTAGAACATATTGCCAACAGCAGTGTTTTCATAATGTTAACTGCTGTGTAGAGACCTGTCTCCTTGAGACATTGAATTTAGAACATATTGCCAACAGCAGTGTTTTCATAATGTTAACTGCTGTGTAGAGACCTGTCTCCTTGAGACATTGAATTTAGAACATATTGCCAACAGCAGTGTTTTCATATAGCAAGATGCATAGATCCTCATGAGCCCCCGCAGTCGCACTAACTGACCGCAGTCGCACTAACTGACCGCAGTCGCACTAACTGACCGCAGTCGCAATAACTGACCGCAGTCGCACTAACTGACCGCAGTCGCAATAACTGACCGCAGTTGCACTAACTTACCGCAGCCGCACTAACTGACCACAGTCGCGGGAGCTCATGAGGATCTATTCATCTTGCTTGGCTTAGATGGGTTAACTTCACTGACTGAAGTCGACATGACCTACACATACTGGCCGCGTGCGATGGACTATAGAACATTAACTTCACTGACTGAAGTCGACATGACCTACACATACTGGCCGCGTGCGATGGACTATAGAACATTAACTTCACTGACTGAAGTCGACATGACCTACACATACTGGCTGCGTGCGATGGACTATAGAACATTAACTTCACTGACTGAAGTCGACATGACCTACACATACTGGCTGCGTGCGATGGACTATAGAACATTAACTTCACTGACTGAAGTCGACATGACCTACACATACTGGCCGCGTGCGATGGACTATAGAACATTAACTTCACTGACTGAAGTCGACATGACCTACACATACTGGCTGCGTGCGATGGACTATAGAACATTAACTTCACTGACTGAAGTCGACATGACCTACACATACTGGCTGCGTGCGATGGACTATAGAACATTAACTTCACTGACTGAAGTCGACATGACCTACACATACTGGCCGCGTGCGATGGACTATAGAATGTTAACTGCACTGAACTCTATTTTTGCCGCGTATCGCTGATGATGACTGGACTGGATTAGTTGGTGATGATATCGACGACGATGATTATAATGATGATGATGGTGATGATGACGTGCAGGCAAGATGTTCTATGGGGACAGCGGTTTCAGCGTTAGTGTGGCTGGTGTCAGAATGATGATGATGGTGATGATGACGTGCAGGCAAGGTGTTCTATGAGGACAGCGGTTTCAGCGTTAGTGTGGCTGGTGTCAGAATGATGAGGCAAGGAGAGCATGGCGGGACTGTGGGGAGAAGGGTGTGTCAGAATGATGAGGCAAGGAGAGCATGGCGGGACTGTGGGGAGAAGTGTGTCAGAATGATGAGGCAAGGAGAGCATGGCGGGACTGTGGGGAGAAGGGTGTGTCAGAATGATGAGGCAAGGAGAGCATGGCGGGACTGTGGGGAGAAGGGTGTGTCAGAATGATGAGGCAAGGAGAGCATGGCGGGACAGTGGGGAGAAGGGCGTGTGTCAGAATGATGAGGCAAGGAGAGCATGGCGGGACTGTGGGGAGAAGGGTGAGTCTCTGATGAGGCAAGGAGAGCATGGCGGGACTGTGGGGAGAAGGGTGTGTCAGAATGATGAGGCAAGGAGAGCATGGCGGGACTGTGGGGAGAAGGGTGTGAAATTAGAATGACGGTGATGCTGATGATGGTGATGATGTTGATGATGGTGATGATGTTGATGATGGTGATGATGTTGATGTTGACGTGCAGGCAAAGAGTGCATGTCGGGACTGTGGGGAGAAGGGTGTGAGCGCCAGTGTGGTTGGTGTCGCAGTGATGGTGGCTGTTTTCGGAACACTGGCACGTGCTACAGCGGCAAGTGTGAAAAAGGTTTTACAGGTGGGTGGGCCTGATTACAGTTTTACAGGTGGGTGGTCCTGATTACAGCTTTACAGGTGGGTGTGCCTGATTACAGTTTTACAGATGGGTGGGCCTGATTACAGCTTTACAGGTATATGGACCTGATTACAGCTTTACAGGTGTGTGGGCCTGATTACAACTTTACAGTTGGGTGGGCCTGATTACAGCTTTACAGATGGGTGGACCTGATTACAGTTTTACAGATGAGTGGGCCTGATTACAGCTTTACAGGTATATGGACCTGATTACAGTTTTACAGATGGGTGGGCCTGATTACAGCTTTACAGATGGGTGGGCCTGATTACAGCTTTACAGGTATATGGACCTGATTACAATTTTACAGATGGGTGGGCCTGATTACAGCTTTACAGATGGGTGGACCTGATTACAGCTTTACAGGTAAATTGACCTGATAACAGTTTTACAGATGGGTGGGCCTGATTACAGCTTTACAGGTATATGGACCTGATTACAGCTTTACAGGTATATGGATCTGATTACAACTTTACAGATGGGTGGGCCTGATTACAGCTTTACAGGTGGGTGTGCCTGATTACAGCTTTACAGGTGGGTGGACCTGATTACAGCTTTACAGGTGGGTGGACCTGATTACAGGTGGGTGTGTCTGATTACAGCTTTACAGGTGGGTGTGCCTGATTACAGCTTTACAGGTGGGTGGACCTGATTACAGCTTTACAGGTGGGTGGGCCTGATCACAGCTTTACAGATGAGTGGGCTTGATTACACCGGGGCAAAAGACGGATGGGGTGTGGGAGGGGGAGGGGGGGGGGGCGGGGGGGGGAGTGGGGGAGGGAGGGAGGCCGGGGGAGGGGGGCACAGTCTTTCAGCAGAATGGGGCGTGTTCAAACTCTTGTTTCCATAACTTGTATCACATCATGCCCGAATACCGCAGCGTTACACTGTATGTGACATACACGGTCCTGTGTTACACTTCATGTGACATACACTGTCTTGAGTAAAACAGTATTATTATTATTACATGGTATTTACATATCATGTAATACAGTGTACACGGTCTTGTGTTACGCTGTATGTCACATACAATGTCATATACAACAGTGAGCACTCCAGCGTCAGTAGTAGCCGAGTAGTACCGCAATGTGAGACACTTACAACCTGTATCACAAGGACATCATGCCCGAGTACCACAGTGTGAGATGAGACACTTAGAACCTGTAACACACACCATGCCCGAGTACCACAGTGTGAGACACCTACAGCCTGTAACACCCACCATGCCCGACAATAAGTAAAGGGATGGCTTCTGCACAACAAAATCCATGTTATCTCAAAATTTAATCAGTTTTCACACACCTGTGAAACCCCCGTGACCCTTGACCTTCGCGATGAGTCGACTAAATTAGGATACATAGAAAGGTCTTATCCATCAGCTACCTTTGTGCCAAATTTGACTGAAAAGTTTGCAAACATGTTGAAAATAACTACAATTATTGGCATTTTATACACATTTGTCGACCTCATGTGACCCTTGACCTTTACCGAGGGATCGTCCAAATTAGTATGCATAGATCGGTCTTACCATCAGGTATCTGTGTAGCAAGTTTCGAGTTGAAGTTGTGAATAGTAATTGAGAAAAAAAAGCATTTCTTGTCAATTAATATGGCTATTATTTTACCTATTTCCTGAGCTCTTGTGACCCTTGACCTCTCCGAGGGGTCATCCAAATTAGTATGCTTAGATAGGTCTTACCATCAGGTATTTCTGTAGCACGTTTGGATTTGAAGTTGTTAATAGTATTTGAGGATTAAAATCTTTTGTCAAAATATGGTGAGTTGGACCTATTTCTTGAGCTCTGTGACCCTTGACTTTTCTGAGGGATCAGCTAGAAAATGCCAACGTTAAAGTTTACCGTGGACGACGGACGACAGACGGCTACCTCCTCACCCGCCGCATATCCTGATGCAACTGGGGACATGGCTCACCCGCCGCATATCCTGATGCAACTGGGGACATGGCTCACCCGCCTCATATCCTGATGCAACTGGGGACATGGCTCACCCGCCGCATATCCTGATGCAACTGGGGACATGGCACACCCGGCTGGCTGTCCTGCTGAGGTCATCACTGACGCAACTCCAGCTACTCAGTCGGCCACTGTTGTAGACTCACTCAACATTGTCCTCCATCTACGACAGCTGGTAGCTCTTCCAGCACTACGTGCTTTGTCATTGCTCCAAGCCCGACTACGCACTGCTCATGACGTCATCACGAGCCTTCGGACCGACGTAAGCACCCTGTTTAAAGGCCTGTCCGCAGCGTCAGTGAAGATCGATCAGCTAAACAGTCAGGTCCGCGATGAGGCAGTGAAGAGATCCAATGACGTTCGGGCCTCAGAGCGATTCATGGGAGAGAAATTGGCATATGTGGAAGAGAGGATGACTAGTGTGGAAGCAGCTGTACACACCACAGCTAGCACGGTCAATCATTTACCCCCTGCTAAACAGAGCCACAGGCAGCACGGTCAATCACTTACCCTCTGCTAAACAGAGCCACAGGCAGCACGGTCAATCACTTACCCTCTGCTAAACAGAGCCACAGGCAGCACGGTCAATCATTTACCCTCTGCTAAATAGAGCCACAGGCAGCTCGGTCAATCATTTACCCTCTGCTAAATAGAGCCACAGGCAGCTCGGTCAATCACTTACCCTCTGCTAAACAAAGCCACAGCTAGCGCCTGAAAGACATACAGAAACATCTAAAAAAACATGCGGCGATTTCTTCCACTCGCTCTGATGCTAACAACAGTAACACGCCCCAAGTATCGCCATCTGCCGTTGTTGATAACAGCACTTCACCGCAACAAGTTGTATGTTTCCGGCCTGCGCACTGCCCAGGCGATTAACTGGCTCCAGAAACAACACGTGTCCCACACCGTAACACAGGTGACCTTCCATGTGGGGGTCAATGACAGCAAACATAAGGAAGTCACCAGTGCTGTGTGGGAGAAACTCATCGGGGAATGCAGACGGGTATTTCCCGGTGCCCGTCTGCAGGCTTCTTCCATCCTGCCGACTGCACGAGGACACCAGCTTGACAGGGCCATCACCGCCTCCAATGGTAAATGTACCATGCATGCAGAGAGCGGGGTGTTACATATGTCGAAAACAACCCTGTTTTCATCGTTCCTAATGGGTTCCTACGCAGGATGTTCTACAGGCGCGGTGACCCCATCCACCCCAGCCGCCAGGGCACCATCAGTCTCGCTATCAACATCGAGTGGGGGTGGAACAACTACTGATACATGTCGCCCTTGTCAACAACCATGATGCAGACAGTGGCCGTGACCGCTATCAAAGATGTGACGACCACTACATTGACACGTTCGCCGATGTCGTAACCGGAAGGCAGCCAATGTCCTCCACTGTGGCACCAGGCCTAGAGTCACAATATTGTGAAACCAGGTTTGGTGCTACGGGGGAGAGTCAAGGCAAACAGTCAGGGACCTCCGCTGTGGCACCAGGCCTAGTCACAGCACTGTGAAGCCAGGTTTGGTGCTACAGGGGAGAGTCAAGTTAGCCAGCAGCAGACACCGGACCAGTCATTTACATGGCAGCAGTCACTATATATTGCCTCCATGTCATTCCGTGTTCCCACAGTACCGTATGGCGTACCAGCGGGACACCTCATCCTAAATACTGTGACGTCATCATATTCATTCAGCAGTCAGTATTGCATTCATATCATGCCGTGTTTCCACAGCCGGTACCGTATGGCGGTGCCAGTGGGACACCTCATCCTAAACACTGTGACGCCATCTTATCCATTCAGCGTCACGCCGCCCGCTTTTCCCCAATACAATACACAACAGGAACTCTGGGCACATTACGCCAGTAACCAGCCTGTTGATGCTTGCTAGGCTAGTCACCAGTGACGTCACCATATTTAGCGTTCACTACACTGTGTTTTCTACTGCCTGTTTCTCTAGGTATTTCATGTTATTCGATTACAGTGAATTGTTCGCCATCGTTTATTCTGTGCTCGCGCTGTGACTTTAGCTTATTGTCTCATTGTTGGACCATAAAATCATCTAACTTGGCTCTTGCCTGCAGACGATTCTTTTCAAGTCGATCTTATCTTCACATTTAGAGCGATTTGTGACGCTTGTCTTAATCACGTGTGTGCGCGACTGACGTATTAAGTGCGCTGACACTTTCCCTCGTGTATTTTCCTTCACTTCCGGGTGCTAGTCTGCCTGTGTACACTGTGTGCCATTACGTAGTGCTGACAGACTTACATTCCCTGCCACGCAGCGGGATCGTTCAGCGCCGGTGTGACAGTGGACAGCGGGATCGTTCAGCTGTGACAGTGGACAGCGGGATCGTTCAGCTGTGACAGTGGACAGTGTTTGTGTGCTGAGGGGATTAGTCCCCCCGCTGTGACGTCACCGATTCTGGCCACAACGGAGTAAGGCCGCGAACGTGTTGCTTTTCGCAGTGTTGTGTTTTATCAAAGCGAAAACAAAACTCTAATTCACTTCAGTTAATTTACGAACTTTTAAACGTTTATTTGTTGTGGTTTCTATTGCATGTTATCATAGTCTCGCGGTTTTATCATGATTTGTGACCGCCAACTACACATTGGTCATCTGAACGTTTACCATCTAGCCAATAAAGTCAACTAACCGATCTTTGTGTGCTCTTGACGCAACCCAATCCTTTCCATGTGTTTGGTGTCACAGAATCGCGCCTCAATCCTAACATCAGTGATGAGGCCGTTTCTATCCAGGACTTTGCCGTCCTACGCCGTGATGCTGAATACACAGGTCAGACGGGCATAGCGGTGTATATTCACAACTCGATCAGCGGCATCGCCCGTCGGCGAAAGGACCTGGAATCACAAACGGTGGAATGTGTGTGGATTGAGTTAAGGGCAGACAAAGGTAGTCCTGTGCTCATTGGGTACGTCTACAGAAACCCAGCATCAACATTCCAGTGGTTCGATGACTTTACTGTTATGATGGATAAAGTACAAATTACAGTGCTGAAATGTTGATACTGGGCGACCTGAATATTAATATGTTCTTGAATAACCCCGCCTGGGAGTGTACTATCTCTATGTTTGGGTTGAAACAGTTAGCTAGAACAGCAACCCGTGTTAGTCAAACTTCCTCCACCCTTATCGACCACATCTACACGACAAGTCCAATGGTGGTGGGAGTAGAAGTGCCCCAGGTAGGGATTAACGATCACTACCCTGTGCGGTGCTGCTTGATCTTAAAATCGAATAATTCTTTCCGCAAGCATCAGTACACGGCCATTAGATACGGATCGCTTAAACATTTCAACAGGGATGCTTTTCTTTATGATCTGAGTCACGCGCCATTTGATATGGCCTATCACCATAATGACCCTGACGACGCTTTGACTGAGTGGTACAGATTGTTCCTTGGTGCTCTAAATAAACATGCTCTGTTCAGACAGAAAAGGGTGAAAAACCCCCAACTTCCTGCCTGGTTAAATAAGGAAATCAAGGTTGCCACTTAGTAAGAAAAGCTCAGAGATCGCATGTTCATCGTCTTATGGACGGCAAAAAAGATATTGTGTCTGTGTGGCGTGCGCTCAATGCTTTTTCGAGGTCTAAAAACTTAGTACCGCACAATGTACACAAATATCGCCTGATGTATTCAATCAGCATTTTCTTTCCACCGCCAGTAAATTACTTTAGATTACGTCCCCCTATCATTCATCTGTTGTGTCGGAAAAGTTAAAGACGTTCTGCGCAGAAAGGCTCAGTCCTAACACCTCAGTCATTCACTGTTCCGCTCCTAACAGTTCATGACGTGGGGAAAAACATTTCGTCATTAAAGAATAAAGGTACGTATGGCATGATGGTGTTAGTAGCGTTGTCTTAAAGATGGCCATACCATATATCACCGAGTCACTAACATACATAATTATATAACCTTTGTATTCAACAAGGGAAATTTCCGTCTAGTTTAAAGACAGGTAAAGACAGCTAAGGTAATCCCGCTGCCTAAAACAAAAGATCTCACTGATCCTAACGTTAGCGCCCTTGCGTTTCTGACATCATTATCTGCACGGGCGTACACAATACGTGTATGTAAATGGAACAAACTCAGTAGAAGGGGTGATACAGCACGGGGTACCACAAGGGTCAATTCTTGGCCCATTATTGTTTTCTATTTTTATCAATGATCTTCCTTTACGTATATCTGACCCCAATGTCACTTGCAGCCTCTTTGCTGACGATGGAACACTTGCCGTTTCATCATCAAATGTAGCCTGTATGACTCAGTCATTACAGAATAGCTTGAACGATGTATCTGAATGGTGTAAAAACAGTTCCATGATACCGAAACCTGATAAAACTAAATGTATATTAGTTACAAATAGGCAGAAACATCCGCTGAATCCACCTCCCTTTATGCTCTCGTTTAATGGCCAGCCTGTTAAACAAGTCAGAGAACAGGGCGTGCTTGGTATCATCATATCTAACATATCTAACGCCCTGCCGGGCTTGATCCCTTGCCCACGTCCCTCATAAAACAGTGTATCGATGATCTCCTCCCACTGATTACCAGCATAGTTAATGCCACTCTCTCTACAAGTGCTGTGCCTACTCAGTTTAAACATGCTGTTGTGACACCACTCGTGAAAAAGCCTGGACTGGACCCAAACGACTTGAAGAATTTTAGACCTGTCTCTAACCTTCCATTTATTTCAAAGATTTTGGAGAAGGTTGTATTGAAACAGCTACAAAGCCATTTGTCTGGAAACGGTCTGTTAGAAATGCATCAGTCGGCATACAGAAAGGATCACAGCACGGAGACTGCTGTGCTGAGCGTCCTGGATGGTCTGCTAGTAAAGGCAGACAAGAGACTTGTCTCTCTCATTGCTCTGCTGGACCTCCGTGCAGCATTCGACACGCTCGATCGATCTGTTTTGCTGAAGAGGTTAGAGGTGACTTTTGGCATCCGTGGTACTGCCCTGGCCTGGTTCACTTCATACGTTAAGGATCGTTCTCAGGCTGTTATTGTCACATGGCCAGCTATCTGCTTCTAGTCTTTTGTTGTGTGGAGTCCCTCAGAGCTCCGTATTAGGGCCTGTTTTGTTCACTCTATATTCACAACCTCTGTCTGATGTAATTGACGCCCATGAGTGTGATTTTCACAAGTATGCTGACGATACTGAATTGTCAAGAAGTAGCGCGCCTAGCCATTTCAGCTCCACTAAGATGAGCGTACAGTGTTGTATCAGTAGACGACGTCCTGTCCTGGATGACTAGCAACAAACTTAAGCTTAACACTGACAAAACCGAAGTCATGCCTGCCGGCTCTCACGTCTCGCCTTAGTCTGATTGACGGCGAGTTCGCAAACATTGGTGGCTGCAGCGTTCCCTTCCAGAACCGTGTCAAATATCTGGGTGTGAAGATTGATTCGACGCTCTCCATGCATGATCATATCAGTGGCGTCTGCCGAGCTGGTTTCCTTGAGCTGCGCAGAATTTCTTCCCTCAGACCGTATCTCACAGAAAGTGCGGCGCCAAGTCTTGTAAATGCATTCATTACGTCCAGGCTCGATTATTGCAATTTTGCACTGGCAGGTTTACCGGCAGATCAGATTTCACGCTTGCAGATGATTCAAAACAATGCGGCGCGTCTCATCTTGAAGAAACGAAAGAGAGACCACGTCTACGCCTCTACTGAAGCAGCTGCACTGGCTGCCCGTAAAATTCCGCTGCCAGTACAAAATTGCAATTTTCGCCTATCGGCATTTTGACGCATCTCTCCCGCCGTACCTTTCTGCCAAGCTGTCTGTTTATCAGCCATCACGCACCCTCCGTTCCTCTAGTGTAAAATTTTTTAAAATCCCGAAGCTTAACATGAAAACTGTCGGGGAGCGTTCTTTCACCTTTTTAGCCCCAAGTGTGTGGAACTCTCTGCCAACTGAAATGCGGAATCTGCCCACATTGTCACAGTTCAAAGCTCACTTAAAGACTTTTCTTTTCTGTCGGGCATTTAACAATTAGCTCATCTTTAGCTAACTGTTCACTGCGATTTATTCTGATCCTAGAGGAAGTGAATGCAAGGTGTTGGGAAGAGATGGGGTGGTTTAAAGTAGTGTATAATCGTGCGTGTGTCTGAGAGAGAGGGTGTGCTGTTGTCAGCATGCGCTAGTGAGTCCAGTGCCGGTTTTCCTGGAGAACAGCGCTATACAAGAACTATGTATTATTATTATTATCATAGACGACAAGTTGTGCTGTCAGAGTCATATCACTAAAGTATGTTAAACAGTATAAATTTTTTTTTAAATTCCTGTTATCAAATTGAGATTTTACTGATGAACCAACAAGGAAGCTCTTCTATTGTGCCCATATACAGCCACATTTAGATTACGCCTCCACTGTTTGGGACGGCAGTAGTGACGCAAACTTAAAAAGGCTGAACTCGCTCCACAGAAGGGCCATAAAACTAATTGTAGTAGTAGTAGTAGTGGTAGTAGTAGTAGTGGTAGTCAGTAGTAGTAGTGGTAGTAGTGGTAGTAGTAGTAGTGGTAGTAGTAGTGGTAGTAGTAGTGGTAGTAGTGGTAGTAGTAGTAGTGGTAGTAGTAGTAGTGGTAGTAGTAGTAGTGGTAGTAGTAGTGGTAGTAGTAGTAGTAGTAGTGGTAGTAGTAGTGGTAGTAGTAGTGGTAGTAGTAGTAGTAGTGGTAGTAGTAGTAGTAGTGGTAGTAGTAGTAGTGGTAGTAGTAGTAGTGGTAGTAGTAGTAGTGGTAGTAGTAGTATTGTGAGGACAAAATAGGCCGTGAGGCCTTTACAAATGTCCTTTCTTTCTTTAGTTCCTTTATGGGTCTGCAATGCATGCAATTTTCCTATAAAATCATTCATCATAGGAATAAAAATTATCTTTAAATTTTGGTAATTCGTCCAGCTGGTTTTTAAAAGAATTTATATTAGATGCTTTTTTTTTAATGAAACTGGTAAGTCATTCCAAACAATGGCAACTCTGTTAGTAAAACAAAACTTCCGCAGGTTAGTGTTACAGTGCTGTACAAAGATTTTCCCTTCAGAATTTTGGGTTGTCACAGAATGGTGCTGCAAAAAAGTCGTTCCACTTTAGGTCGACGATGCCAATATAAATTTTAAAAACTTGCATTAAGTCTCCACGTATTCTACGTCCGCGTAAGGAGTGTAATCCAAAGTATCTGAGTAGTGTCTAAATAAGTCATATTTCTACATTCTTTAACCAGCTTTGTTGCTCGTCTCTGTACCCTTTCGAGTGCAGCCGATTCTCTCTTTAAACCTGGGTACCATACAGTGTTTGCATATTCTAAATGTGGTCTGACTAGTGATTTATACAGTTTACTAAAAATGTCCTTGTCCAAATAATTAAAAGCTCTCTTAACTACTCCAACCATTTTGTTGGCCTTATTGATGCAGTTCTGAATATGGGGGTCAAAAGATAGAACTTTGTTGAAGACCACACCTAAATCTCTTTCCTCCTCACAAGATACCTTTTTAATGTTGCTGTTAACTTTCATGACAGATCTACAGAAGTCATAAATACTGACGACAAATTCAACCTGCTAGATATCCTGCCACTTGAGCAGCAATTTAGTGACAACAAGCTGATACTCGTGTACAAAATTACACGCTCGGAAACGCCAACGTATCTCACTAATATATTTCATTTCGCTCACAGGTCTAGTAGAGCACCAGGGAACAATCTGGTAGTGCCCATGCCACGCCTAGATATTTATAAGACATCCTTGTCTTATTCAGGAGCCAAGTGTTGGAACACGATTCCCGCAGATATTGGAGCAGCCTCTTCATTCAAAACGTTCAGGACACAACTGCTGAAATATCTTAGAAGTAGATCAATACTATATCATCTACATGTTACATGTGGTGTGTCATGTCTGGCGGGTGCGCATTGATATACGGGTCGAACCCTTGCGTTCGTGTGTGTGTCACTTTTTTGCTTTTGGTTATAATTATTATTTCATTTTCATTCATGTACATATTAACTTTTACTCATGTGCGTGTGTATGTGTGTGTTCATTCCTGTATATATTAACTTTTACTCCAATGTGTGTGTGTGTGTGTGTGTGTGTGTGTGCGTGTGATGGTGTGTGCGTGAGCACGGACAAGATTGAAAACAGGTCTATGGCCTAATCATTTATCCTTGGGAATAAAGTTTTATTTTATTTTATTTCATTTCACACTGTGGTACTTGGCATGGCGTGCGTTACAGGCTTTAAGCGTCTCACACGGTGGTACTTGGGCATGGTGTCTGTTACAGGCTCTAAGTGTCTCACACTGTGGTACTTGGCATGGTGTGTGTTACAGGCTCTAAGTGTCTCACACTGTGGTACTTGGGCATGGTGTCTGTTACAGGCTCTAAGTGTCTCACACTGTGGTACTTGGCATGGTGTGTGTTACAGGCTCTAAGTGTCTCACACTGTGGTACTTGGCATGGTGTCTGTTACAGGCTCTAAGTGTCTCACACTGTGGTACTCGGACATGGTGTCTGTTACAGGCTCTAAGTGTTTCACACTGTGGTACTTGGCATGGTGTGTGTTACAGGCTCTAAGTGTCTCACACTGTGGTACTTTGCATGGTGTGTGTTACAGGCTCTAAGCGTCTCACACTGTGGTACTCGGCAGGATGTCTGTTACAGGCTCTAAGTGTCTCACACTGTGGTACTCGGCATGGTGTGTGTTACAGGCTCTAAGTGTCTCACACTGTGGTACTTGGCATGGTGTGTGTTACAGGCTCTAAGTGTCTCACACTGTGGTACTCGGCATGATGTCTGTTACAGGCTTTAAGTGTCTCACACTGTGGTACTCGGCATGGTGTGTGTTACAGGCTCTAAGTGTCTCACACTGTGGTACTTGGCATGGTGTGTGTTACAGGCTCTAAGTGTCTCACACTGTGGTACTTGGCATGGTGTGTGTTATAGGCTCTAAGTGTCTCACACTGTGGTACTCGGCATGATGTCTGTTACAGGCTCTAAGTGTCTCACACTGTGGTACTTGGCATGGTGTGTGTTATCACACTGTGGTACTTGGCATGGTGTCTGTTACAGGCTCTGTCTCACACTGTGGTACTTGGCATGGTGTGTGTTACAGGCTCTAAGTGTCTCACACTGGTACTTGGCATGGTGTGTGTTACAGGCTCTAAGTGTCTCACACTGTGGTACTTTGCATGGTGTGTGTTACAGGCTCTAAGTGTCTCACACTGTGGTACTTGGCATGATGTGTATTACAGGCTCTAAGTGTCTCACACTGTGGTATTCGGGCATGGTGTGTGTTACCGGCTCCAAGTGTCTCACACTGTGGTACTCGGGCATGGTGTGTGTTACAGGCTCTAAGTGTCTCACACTGTGGTACTCGGGCATGGTGTGTGTTACAGGCTTTAAGTGTCTCACACTGTGGTACTCGGGCATGGTGTGTGTTACAGGCTCTGTCTCACACTGTGGTACTCGGGCAAGGTGTGTGTTACAGGCCCTAAGTGCCTCACACTGTGGTACTCGGGCATAGTGTGTGTTACAGGCTCACACTGTGGTACTCGGGCATGGTGTGTGTTAAAGGTTCTAAGTGTCTCACACTGTGGTACTCGGGCATGGTGTGTGTTAAAGGTTCTAAGTGTCTCACACTGTGGTGTGTGTTACAGGCTCTAAGTGTCTCACACTGTGGTACTCGGGCATGATGTCTGAGGAGGAGCTGGCCGCACAACTGGCAAGAGAGAATCAGATGGAGAAGGAACGCTTTGAGGATTATTTCTTTACAGCATGAGAGTCAGCAAGGATAAATGAATCACCAGAAAACATGTGTCACACCGACTGAGACTGAATGACTTGAGAATGTGTGTCACGCCGACTGACTGAGACTCAATGACCTGAGAACATGTCACGTCGACTGACTGCGACTGAATGACATGAGAACGTGTCACGCCGACTGAGACTGAATGACCTGAGAACATGTGTCACGCTGACTGAGACTGAATGACCTGAGAACATGTCACATCGACTGACTGAGACTGAATGACCTGAGAACACGTCATGCCGACTAAGACTGAATGACCTGAGAATATATCACAACTGAGACTGAAAGACCTGAGAACATGTGTCACGCCAACGGAGACTAAATGACCTGAGAACATGTGTCACGCCGAATGAGACTGAATGACCTGAGAACATGTGTCACGCCGACTGAGACTGAAAGACCTGAGAACATGTGTCACGCCGACTGAGACTGAATGACCTGAGAACATGTGTCACGCCGACTGAGACTGAATGACCTGAGAACATGTCATGTCGACTGACTGAGACTGAATGACCTGAGAACATGTCACGTTGAATGACTGAGACAGCGGCGCGACTGACGTGGCTGTGTGCTGAGGGAAGCAATGATGGACATCATATCTATCTACAGCGAGAAAAGTCACCGTCAGATGGACAAGGTTGTAGCTATCTACAGTGACGGTCATCATCGATGACGGACAGTATGTCACGAAGTATGTCACAGCATCGATGTTTGAAGCCGTTTTATGACACACATCCGATTTTCACTTCCGCCTGTTCACCGTTGACCACAGCTATGCGTTTCGTTTGGCATGAAACCGATTCAGCAGACGGTACTCTAAAGGGGAAGAAAACGCAATCGGAACTTGGACATTTGCAGCTGGAGGCCATGCCCGCTTAGTTTCTCTCACGATAACTTGGCTGAGGGGGAAAGCCATCGCTGGTCATCCTTCTCAGTGGAGAGTGCGGCAAGGGAGGTCAGAGGCTTCCTGTCGTCTGCACGATGTTCAGCAATCGCTCGACGGCATTACCTGTGAATAAAACGCTCGTTTCATAATGCACTCTGTGTGCGTGTGTGTGCGCGCGGGTGTGCTACGGTTTGTGTACGCGTGTAGGCGATACGTGTGCGAAGGTGTGTGAGCTACGGTGCATGTGTACGTGTGTGTTACAGTGCGTGTGTGCTATGGTGTGTGAGCTACGGTGCGTGTGTGCTATGGTGTGTTACGGTGCGTGTGTGCTATAGTGTGTGTGTACGTGTGTTACGGTGCATGTGTACGTGTGTTACGGTGCGTGTGTGCTATGGTGTGTGTGTACATGTATTACGGTGCATGTGTACGTGTGTGCTACGGTGCGTGTGTGCTATGGTGTGTGTGTACGTGTTACGGTGCATGTGTACGTGTGTGTTACGGTGCATGTGTGTACGGCCGGTGTGTGTGTGCCTGCGCACGTGTTCAGTCTGCAAATTTTAAATCGAGTCAGGTTCTCAACGCCAAACGACATTTTTTTCTTACCTGATCACCGGCTTGTCTCCTATAATCTTTTTTCAGTTCAATTTTTAAAGGTCTGCTCCTAATAATGTTAAGCTCTGACAAGGAAAACTCCAAGAAAGGCAGAGACAAAGGGCTCGCACTTCATTTCACTGCCAGCTGCCAAGGTGAATCAATTACTATATACACTGCCCGCCATAAAAAATATAAAGATTTGCAGATCGATATTTTGCAAACGGTTTAACATTTTGAAAATCTGATTTCGTCACAGTAAAACATTTGTAGTCCTCTGTACAGCACTTTCAGCTGCATTTTTGTCCATTGTGTAATTTGTACACTATACAGTAATGCTACCTATCCCCAAAGTAAAAAATCGCAAGATGGACATTTCTCATGTTTGGCCAGACATACTAAAAAAAAAAAACAACTGCGGATAACACCATTTTAAACTGCGTTCATTTTTCGAGAAAAATATAAAATGGGGAGTCATTTCAGCAGAAAACATTTTGTGTGAGACCTTTTCCACACGTTGACCCTGGTGACCTTTTCCACACATTGACCCTGGTGACCTTTTCCACATGTTGACCCTCGTGACCTTTCCACACATTGACCTCGTGACCTTTTCCACACGTTGACCCTCATGACCTTTTCCACACATTGACCTCATGACCTTTTCCACACGTTCACCCTCGTGACCTTTTCCACACATTCACCCTCGTGACCTTTTCCACACGTTGACCCTCGTGACCTTTTCCACACGTTCACCCTCACAAACATTGGACAAGTAAGATTCAGTCGCGACTGCCTCACATCTGAGGGCACCCAGTCTCATTTTTTTTTCTGAACTTGTAGCCAGAAGAATCATTTTCCATTCAGGTGCAACAAGACAGGTGGATTTTGAGTGAAAAATTTGGGATGTCACAGGTACGTGCCTACAAATGCCGTGTGTGCATAAGCCCTGTGTACATTTACTGCAGGGCGAGGTATATCAATTCAGCCCCAATTTCCCCTAAAGAAATGTCAGCCAGTGTAAGAGGTATATGTCATGGGAGATCATAAATACTTATGATTCGCATCGATATTTGTAACCCCCCCCCCCCCCCCCCCCTCCAAAAAAAAAAAAAAAAAAAAAAATACACAATTGAAGAACAATTTTAACACAACTGAATTGTTCTTTCTAAGCGCGTTCGGTGATCGTGCAACTGGGAGTCGTCAGCATAAGAGACGCGAGATACAGAATGACTATTGATAACATCAGACAGTGACTGTGTGTACATTACAAATAGTAGAGCACCAAGGACCGAGCCTTGTGGTACATTGAAGTACAAAGTACACGGGTTAGACTCTAAATCTAATCCACCCACAACAACAGTCTGAGTTCTTGTACAAGGTACACTAGCCACTACAGACAGGTGTTGTATCCAGTCAGCCGCACTAGCCACTACAGACAGGTGTTGTATCCAGTCAGCCGCACTGATCACTACAGACAGGTGTTGTTGTATCCAGTCAGCCGCACTGATCACTACAGACAGGTGTTGTATCCAGTCAGCCGCACTGATCACTAAAGACAGGTGTTGTATCCAGTCAGCCGCACTGATCACTACAGTACAGACAGGTGTTGTATCCAGTCAGCCGCACTAGCCACTACAGACAGGTGTTGTATCCAGTCAGCCGCACTAGCCACTACAGACAGGTGTTGTATCCAGTCAGCCGCACTGGCCACTACAGACAGGTGTTGTTGTATCCAGTCAGCCACACTGGCCACTACAGACAGGTGTTGTATCCAGTCAGCCGCACTAGCCACTACAGACAGGTGTTGTATCCAGTCAGCCACACTAGCCACTACAGACAGGTGTATCCAGTCAGCCACACTAGCCACTACAGACAGGTGTATCCAGTCAGCCACACTAGCCACTACAGACAGGTGTATCCAGTCAGCCACACTAGCCACTACAGACAGATGTTGTATCCAGTCAGCCACACTGGCCACTACAGACAGGTGTTGTATCCAGTCAGCCGCACTGGCCACTACAGACAGGTGTTGTATCCAGTCAGCCACACTGGCCACTACAGACAGGTGTTGTATCCAGTCAGCCGCACTAGCCACTACAGACAGGTGTTGTATCCAGTCAGCCACACTAGCCACTACAGACAGGTGTTGTATCCCGTCAGACGCACTGGCCACTACAGACAGGTGTTATATCCAGTCAGCCACACTAGCCACTACAGACAGGTGTATCCAGTCAGCCACACTAGCCACTACAGACAGGTGTTGTTGTAAAGCATCAGTTACACATGACATCAACTCCATCAAGGCCAGTCCACACACACCGTGTTCTGCAATCTTCGTTAATTCAAAGGCAAAACCCGTGGACCAGAGATGAGAATCCTAAAATGACAAAAAGGCGGAAAAATTCCAAAGTCTGTCGAGTGGCGAAACCACGAGTGCGCGTACCTGCAAAGCAGGTACGTGATGCTAGGGGGGAAAATTTTTGAAAAGATGGTTAAAATCTATGCATTCTGAGCCTTATTTTATGGGGTCAGATCAGTTGTTTTTGTGACCCTGGGACCTTCCGAAAGAGCGGATTTCCGCTAAAAGGCGGAAGATTCTCATCCCTGGTGGACGTCCCAGCGACATGGATTCAAATTGGTGTCAATAAAGAGTCATAGATCCTCATCAGCCCCGTCAACTGCAGGGGCTCATGAGGATCTGTACCTCTCGCAGCTGGGTGGTGTTCACATTTTCTTGGCACTGAAGGGGTTAAATGTATCCAGTCAGACATACATGAGTGCTCTTGTATCAGTCACATACGAGTGCTCCTGCATCCAGTTAGTCACACGTGAGTGCTCTTGTGTCCAGTCAGACATACATGAGAGCTTTTGCATCAGTCAGACATAAGAGTCTTGCATCATTAGTCACACATACACGTCATCACCAAACGCCATCACCTTAGTGACAGGCTGCACACCATCACCTTAGTGACAGGCTGCACACCATCACCTTAGTGACAGGCTGCACACCATCACCTTAGTGACAGGCTGCACACCATCACCTTAGTGACAGGCTTCACACCATCACCTTAGTGACAGGCTGCACACCATCACCTTGGTGACGGGCTGCACACCATCACCTTAGTGACAGGCTGCACACCATCACCTTGGTGACAGGCTGCACACCATCACCTTGGTGACAGGCTGCACACCATCACCTTGGCGACAGGCTGCACACCATCACCTTGGCAACAGGCTGCACACCATCACCTTGGCGACAGGCTGCACACCATCACCTTAGCGACAGGCTGCACACCATCACCTTGGCGACAGGCTGCACACCATCACCTTATAATAATAATAATAATACCGTTATTATATAGGCGCTTTTTCTCAATTTTGGGGCAAATCGACTCAAAGCGCCGCGAACTGAAACCCAACACGCACGTAACAGACACGGATTTACACCATTTAAGACAAACACAGTACAAGACAGACGAAGGGCCAGTTCAGCTACTGAAGTTACAGAGATTTTGGATTGCTTGTATTTGAAATTTGTAAAGTGGCCTGAAACCGGTACCAAAGTGTGGGGGGATGGGGGAGGGGGGGTGCACACCATCACCTTAGCGACAGGCTGCACACCATCACCTTGGCGACCGGCTGCACACCATCACCTTGGCGACAGGCTGCACACCATCACCTTGGCGACAGGCTGCACACCATCACCTTAGCGACAGGCTGCACACCATCACCTTAGCGACAGGCTGCACACCATCACCTTAGCGACAGGCTGCACACCATCACCATAGCGACAGGCTCCCTTCCAGTGACATCACACGCCAGCTACATTGTATCACCAACAGTGCTAGGCTCAAATCAACATTAACTTGCCTTGTTATTTCAGGAACATCTGTACACACACCCATACCCACACTAAAGAAAAATAAATTGTTCTTCAAATCAGAAACATTTTTACATCTTTATTCTTCTATTGACTTTACAACGGGAACATTTTTACACACACACACTCCCACAGGTGACGGTGACAAAAATTGAAACTGAAAATGGTCCCTGGTCAAACTATGCCCCATATGCATGATATAACGAACTGTGCAAAATCTAGATTCATGTCCAGCAAGAGACATCATTCTTGCAGTTGGAACAGGCTGTCTGAGGGCCGTTGTTCTGTGCAAAATTAAGCTTCCCCCCCCTTCCCAAAAAGCCGAATCAGTCTTCCCAACCATTCCCAAAAAGAGAAATCAGCCTTCCCCACCCATTACCAAAAAGCCAAATCAGTCTCCCTGCCCATTCCCAAGAAGCCAAATCAGTCTCTCTGCCCATTCCCAAAAAGCCAAATCAGTCTCCCTGCCCATTCCCAAAAAGCCAAATCAGTCTCCCTGCCCATTCCCAGAAAGACAAATCAGTCTCCAGAGCTGAAACTGTCACCCATGCACACTCTATTCTTCAGAAAAGTTGACGCACACCTACTTTTTACAACCTGTGGTTTACCATGTACTAGGCGGATACAGCATTTTCCACGGAAAGGTAATGACCTCCAGATTGTGGCCAGCTTTAATGCACATCAGAACACATATACCACTAACCGGTACCAATAGCATTTTGAAGTAAAGGTGATCACCCCTTACACAGATCATGGCCAGCATAAATGCTCACCAGATCATGGCCAGCATAAATGCTCACCAGATCATGGCCAGCGCAAATGCTCACCAGAACAGCTTTTACAGTGGCAGTTTGATCATCATCACACTCAGCATTCCCCAAGGAAATCCAATCAGCGCTCAGACACATTACACCCAACTTGCAGCAGGGGATGGATCGACCATGATAATTCAATGGTAGTTGTGCTTAGCTTGGC
Organism: Semisulcospira habei; assembly: GCA_036245525.1. NCBI lineage: Eukaryota > Metazoa > Mollusca > Gastropoda > Semisulcospiridae > Semisulcospira > Semisulcospira habei. The sequence goes on along the minus strand of BTPG01000007.1, from coordinate 82,508,948 downwards.
GCTCATCACAATGGATTTAATCATTATTGGAGCCAGATTCTGCATCATCCTGCTCCTCTTCACTGGAGGCAGCGGGAGAACTCTTGGCAGCTTCCTCCTCGTCCTGCACCTCTTCTCCAGACTCCTTCTGCGGACATTTACATCACATTATGAGTCAATGTGTCGTCGCGAGTCAATGTGTCATCGCGAGTCAACATGGCGCCGTGAGTCAACGTGGCGTCGCGAGTCAACGTGGCGTCACGAGTCAACGTGGCGTCGTGAGTCAACGTGGCGTCATGAGTCAACATGGCGCCGCAAGTCAACGTGGCGTCGCGAGTCAACGTGGCGTCGCGAGTCAACGTGGCGTCACGAGTCAACATGGCGTCGCGAGTCAACGTGGCGTCGCGAGTCAACGTGGCGTCGCGAGTCAACATGGCGTCGTGAGTCAACATGGGGTCGTGAGTCAACATGGGGTCGTGAGTCAACATGGGGTCGTGAGGCAACATGGCGCCGTGAGTCAACATGGGGTCACGAGTCAACATGGCGTCACGAGTCAACATGGCGTCACGAGTCAACATGGCATCACGAGTCAACATGGCGTCATGAGTCAACATGGCATCAAGAGTCAACATGGCGTCACGAGTCAACATGGCGTCATGAGTCAACATGGCATCAAGAGTCAACATGGCGTCACGGTGTCAACATGGCATCACGGTGTCAACATGGCGTCATGAGTCAACATGGCATCAAGAGTCAACATGGCGTCATGAGTCAACATGGCATCATGAGTCAACATGGCGTCACGAGTCAACATGGAGTCATGAGTCAACATGGCGTCATGAGTCAACATGGTGTCACGAGTCAACATGGCGTCACGAGTCAACCAGGCATCAAGAGTCAACATGACGTCATGAGCCAACATGGCGTCATGAGTCAACATGGTGTCACGAGTCAACATGGCGTCATGAGTCAACATGGCATCAAGAGTCAACATGGCGTCATGAGTCAACATGGCATCATGTGTCAACATGGCGTCATGAGTCAACATGTTGGATAGGAGTCATTATCGCACAAGTGGTACAACAGTCTTTTCTGTGAGAAAGGGCCGAATGATTACACTTTCCTTCGTCACAGTAGGCACCACCTACAAAGATGTCTGCTATGTGGGTAATGTGAAAGAGGCCATGCAGTTCAAAGTGCACTGTGTGACCCTCAAAGGTCATAAAAGGAAGTTGCTCTAATGCACACACAAAAAAGCAGACTAACCTGGAGGAATCTGCGATTTTGCAAAACCAACCACGCAATCTCAAATCATCATAAACTGTGAAAATCTTGGTCCCAGATTTTATTTTCAAGAGCAAACTATCCATTTCAAGGACCTTCACCACAACTGAGGGGAATTCTCTGGAATTCTAGGAGTTTCAAGGACCTTCACCACAACTGAGGGGAATTCTCTGGAATTCTAGGAGTTTCAAGGACCTTCACCACAACTGAGGGGAATTCTATGGAATTCAAGGAGTCTCAAGGACCTTCACCACAACTGAGGGGAATTCTCTGGAATTCTAGGAGTTTCAAGAACCTTCACCACAACTGAGGGGAATTCTCTGGAATTTACGGAGTTTCAAGGACCTTCACTACAACTGAGGGGAATTCAATTGAATTCAAGGAGTTTTAAAGGCCTTAAGGCCTATGCTAAAACTCAAGGGGTTTCATGAGTCATGTTTGTATTAACACTGATCTTTATGTTGGCTATAACGAGCATAAACTTCTAACTTTACACAATGATACTTGGCAGTCAAGTCATCTGACCTCCCATAAAGTTTTCAGTCACAAAAAAATTGACAAAAATAATCCATACGTCTACAATGGTTTCAGAATGATTAGTAGTATGACCCTCAGCTCAAAATGGACTGTGTCAGTTTGGTAACAAGACCCTCAGCTCAAAATGGACTGTGTCAGTTTGGTAACAAGACCCTCAGCTCAAAATGGACTGCATCAGTTTGGTAATAAGACCCTCAGCTCAAAATGGACTGTGTCAGTTTGGTAACAAGACCCTCAGCTCAAAATGGACTGTGTCAGTTTGGTAACAAGACCCTCAGCTCAAAATGGACTGCATCAGTTTGGTAATAAGACCCTCAGCTCAAAATGGACTGCATCAGTTTGGTAATAAGACCCTCAGCTCAAAATGGACTGTGTCAGTTTGGTAACAAGACCCTCAGCTCAAAATGGACTGCATCAGTTTGGTAATAAGACCCTCAGCTCAAATTGGACTGGGTCAGTTTGGTAGCATGACCCTCAGCTCAAAATGGACTGCATCAGTTTGGTAATAAGACCCTCAGCTCAAATTGGACTGGGTCAGTTTGGTAGCATGACCCTCAGCTCAAAATAGACTGGGTCAGTTTGGTAATAAGACCCTCAGCTCAAAATGGACTGTGTCAGTTTGGTAACAAGACCCTCAGCTCAAAATGGACTGCATCAGTTTGGTAATAAGACCCTCAGCTCAAATTGGACTGGGTCAGTTTGGTAGCACGACCCTCAGCTCAAAATAGACTGGGTCAGTTTGGGAATGCTGTGCCTGGCACTGGGTGGCATGTCAACCAAAACTGAAGCTTGTCTTTGTCGCTTTACCCACCTTCTTGTCGCTTTACCCACCTTCTTGTCGCTTTACCCACCTTCTTCGATTTCTTCTTGAGCGGTCTGTCCGAATCGGAGCTGGATTCCTCACTGGAGATAAATTCCTTGGATTTATAGTCCCCTCCTCCTCCACCACCACCCCCGCCCCCCTCTGACTTGCGTGCAGCCTTCTTAGGGCTCTTCTTGGCCGACTTCTTGCTCTTCTTCTCCCCTTCCGACCCCGAGTCTGACCCAACGTCCTTGACAGTCTCTTGGTACTCTGCCATGGCAATCTTGTACTCTTCCTTGGCTTTCGCTGCCTTCTCTTCCCACTCCTGTAATACAGTGAACACAGGTAATCACACACTGGGACCTGTCTAAACACTCCTGTCGTACAGAAAATACAGGGTAATCACACACACACTGGGCCTCGTAATCCACACAGCCAGTGAATCCTGTATGCCCCACTTACCCAGTGAATCCCCCATGCCCCACTCACCCAGTGAATCCCATATGCCCCACTCAGCCAGTGAATCCCGTATGCCCCACTCACCCAGTGAATCCCCCATGCCCCACTCACCCAGTGAATCAACCCCTGCCCCACTCAGCCAGTGAATCAACCTGCCCCACTCAGCCAGTGAATCAACCCCTGCCCCACACAGCCAGTGAATCAACCCCTGCCCCACTCAGCCAGTGAATCAACCCCTGCCCCACACAGCCAGTGAATCAACCCCTGCCCCACTCAGCCAGTGAATCCACCATGCCTCACTCACCCAGTGAATCAACCCCTGCCCCACTCACCCAGTGAATCAACCCCTGCCCCACACAGCCAGTGAATCAACCCCTGCCCCACTCAGCCAGTGAATCAACCCCTGCCCCACTCACCCAGTGAATCAACCCCTGCTCCACTCAGCCAGTGAATCAACCCCTGCCCCATTCACCCAGTGAATCAACCCCTGCCCCACTCAGCCAGTGAATCCCCCATGCCCCAATCACCCAGTGAATCCCCCATGCCCCACTCACCCAGTTTATCACCCATGTCCCACTTACTGTTTTGTCCTCCACTTCTTTCCACATCTCACCAGCCAGCTTGGAGACCTCGGTGATAGAAATGCCAGGGTTGTCCTTCTTGATCCTCTCCCGGCTCTCATTCAGCCAGAGAAAATAGGCTGACTGAGGCCGCTTGGGCATGTTGGGGTCTTTATTTTTCTTGCTCTTGCGTTTTTTCCGTGGTCCCTCTGGCTGTATGACACATGCACACAGTCCATAGTTACACATGATGGGAGTGAACAATAGCTAAAGCAAGAACTTAGGGTAGGTGGGGGTTGGGGTGGGGAGGGGAGGGGTCTTCTTGCTCTTGCTTTGTCCTTGGTTCCTCTGGCTGCATGACCCGTACACTCCACAGTTACACATGACAGGAGCTAAATAGAGAGTAGCAGAGGCCACGCCATCTATCATCGTCAGAAGATGCCAATGTCTTCTAGGTAGGTAATAACCTCAATAATGTCTTCTTTGCAGTGCTTGACTTTGTCTGCCTTCTCTGGTTTAGTCACCTTCAGCTCTGTGCACATATACCGGCTGGATGGCGTTCTATAGTAATATGTGTTAGTAATTCGCATTTCTATTTACGTAGTCATCTCGCCCCAAGTGGTTTGACTTCATTTCTTACTTTTGTCTTTTTTTCAAAACGAGATATACATGCAATTATGACTTTCGTAAGAGTATGAAAGCAAGCGCTACATCCATTCTTAGTATGCTCGCGAGGCAATGAAGCTATCTTAGATTATTTAATCAAGTTGGGAGAGTACATCAACGTAAGAGTATGAAAGCTACATCAATTCTTAGTATGATCACCAGGTAATGAAGCCATCTTAGATTATTTAATCAAGTTGGGAGAGTACATTAACTCTGCACAGTCCTTGTTTAGGCCAGCATGTGAGGTCGCACATACAGCCCATTCAAGTGGGAGAGTACATTAACTCTGCACAGTCCTTGTTTAGGCCAGCATGTGAGGTCGCACATACTGCCCATTCAAGTGGGAGAGTACATTAACAACACACTAGGCAGGTGGACAAAACACTAGGCAGGTGGACAAAACACTAGGCAGGTGGACAAAACACTACACAGGAGGAAAACACTATACAGGTGGAACAAGACACCACACGTGGACAAAAGACTACGCAGGTGGACAAAACATTCTCTCTTGGCTTGACTTCGCGAACGAAGATTTTATAGGAGTTGCCCACAACGTCTGCAGGCTTGTTCGTGGCTGCGGAGGCCAATCCGAGACAGGCAGGTTCGACCGCAGTGGCTGCAGGGGAAGGTATGGCCAGGGTTCTGAGCTGCGGCATCTCTGTTTTTTCTCCTGAGCCGCTTGTCCTTAAGGCTAGCTCTGTGAGAGTCCTCAAAGGAGACAGCTGCCTTGTAAATGGTGGAGCGCCAGGTGTCACGGTGTGCAGCAAGCGAAGACCACTGGTGGTGGTCGATTTGGCAGGCACTAAGTGACTTTTTGAGACAGTCTTTGTATCTCTTCTTTGGTGCCCCTGTCACGGTGTCCAGTAGCAAGCTCGCCGAACAGGGTGATCTTTGGTAGGCGATGATCCTCCATCCTGGAGACATGCCCCGCCCAGCGGAGCTGTGTCCGCAGCAGCAAAGCCTCGATGCTCACAGTTTCAGCCTGTTCAAGGACCTCGACGTTGGTGACATAGTCACTCCTGTGAATGCCCAGGATGGTACGCAGGCAGCGCTGGTAGAGATAGATAATTAGACAGGTGATGGGCACCCCTCCCCCAATCAATACATTTATTCTAATCAACTAGCCATTTAGACAAACCCACTCCAACCAATACACCCAATACCTTTATTACCTAGCCATTTTAGTTCCACTCCAGAAATCATTCAAGCTACGTTTTTTGATCAGCTACCAACCCGCGAGTATTAAGGCAGATACCCCACCCAACCTAAATTATTAATGCTGTCATTGACTTTTTTAAGCAAAATTATTATATTACATTATAAAATGAATCAAGACGAATTGCTACTTCTAAGTGATATCTGTGCTGTAGAGAACAAAGACTTAGACTCTAAAAAACAAAGGCTTATCTCTGTTGTTGTTTCTGGAAAATCAAAAGCTTTTCTCGGTAAACAATACATGACAGAAGACATAGAATCCCTTACTGCTGATGAGCTAATTAAACTACATTCTAAATATGAAAATCACATTGCTTCACTAATGACACGTGATTTGAGTCGATCTCTTGTCTGCCTATACACAAAAGCTGTAAGTCACTTCCTACCTGTTGATAGTGACAGCCTTTCACATGATCTAGAAAGCAACCCCATAGTTTCAAGTTCAATAGGTAAATTAGCATGCCTTATGTTTTACAAGTTTGGGAATTACCTTGCACCTGCTGTAACCTTACTTGTTACTAGTAGTCATATTGATTTTTCTAAAATAAATTTTAAATTAGAAGAAAATGGACGAGACCCAGACGACTCCACAACAGAGTCCTGTCTTGACACAAGTTCAAACAGTGACTAAGACTAAAAGTCCAGGTCGAATAGAGGCTGGGAAAAGATTAGCTGAATATAACAGACAAAAGAAATTACAGCTTCAAGCATTAACAGAAAAGACTGACGTAACATCATCAGTGACACTACCATTAGAACCAACACATACCCCACAAAGTGATAAAAAAACAACTAAAACAACAACAAATTATATAGTTGCTGGATTTGTTGTCGGATTTGGTTACGTAGGTTACCAATTATATAAAAAATACAAACCAAACACTCGAACAGTGTCCAAAAAATCAAACACTCCAAAAACAAAAGAAGAAGTCTCCACATTACCAGCAGTTTCAAAACCTTTGGACCCATTGCAGTAATGCAGTAATAAATTTATTATTATTTTAATTTTTGTAGCATAAGAAAATGAGCGACACAAAGAACTTAATGAACCTTGTCTATCACTCCGCTGTAATAAGTGGACTAGCAGTAGCATATTCTATGCTGGGAAAAAGTCTACTCAAAATGAAATCAGCAGACCTTAGTAAATTAGACTTCGAAGACAGTGCTAAACTAGTAGTTGTTATAACAGCATCGATTGCAACAAAAGATTTTCTAGTCAAGCAAGGAATTATTCCAGAAAATATTTCTATGTAAATAAAAATATGGCAACTATAGCTGTCATGATTGGTGGTGCAGTTATTAACGCATTAGCTTTTAGTGGATCAAACTATTTCTTTTCAAAAGTTAGTAAAGAAGAATCAGCAGAAGAAATGAAGCGACACAATGAGGCATCTGAAAAACTAGCTCAAGCTCAACAAGATTACGAAAAGCAAAGAATTGAGAAACTTGATTTTATTAATGAAAAACTAAAACTTGAGGGTCACGCACAGCATACATTTTCAAATGTCGATGACGCTATCAAAGAATACTATCTTGTAACTGGTGAAGACATATCTATTCCTCAACCAAAACTTAGCGACTATTACCAACCAAGCTCAGAACAAAGAAATGGAGAAATAATATTTGTTCTATTAGGAATGACATTAGTATATTTTACAGGAGTTTATATTGCTAGAAAAAATGGCAGACGCTAAACTATCAAAAATATATTACTCCCCAATTGGCTACTGGAAAGGGAATACTGCAATAAAAAAATTACATGCTGCTGTGGGTGGAGATGTTAACCAAATAAAACAGTGGCTTAAAAAACAGGCAATTTGGCAAATATATCTTCCTGCTCCAAGAAAAATAACAAGGCCTCATTTTGAAAACACATCACCTAATGACACACACCAAATGGACCTCCTGTTTCTTCCGCATGACACAATAAGAAAGAAACGATACAAGTATGCATTAACTGTTGTTGACATAGCTTCAAGGTATAAGGATGCAGAACCCATAACTGACAAAAAAGCTGTAACAGTGGCCACTGCATTATCAAAAATATATAGTCGAGGTCCTTTAAAATACCCTAGGCTTGTGCAGGTTGATGATGGGAGTGAATTTAAAGGGGCTGTTAATCAATTATTTGCAAAGCATGGCGTACTGGTTAGACGCGGTATTCCAGGCTTGCATAGATCACAGGCAATTGTTGAAAACTTTAACAAGCAATTATCGGAGAGACTTTTTAGCTATCAGTATTCTAAGGAACTCATGCATGACGCACGTAACACTGAGTGGGTTAAAAGATTACCTTCTGTGATAAAAGCAATGAATAATGATGGTCACCCTAAACCTGTTGATTCTATTAAATTGAAAACAATACCGTCAGAAATAAAAGCAATAACACCTCCAGACACTAACTTATTTACAAAACAGGTGAGATATTTGTATCAACCTGGTGAGGCTGAAAATGACGTTAGACGTAGGGCAACTGATCCAATTTGGTCTACATCTGTTCATAATATAAAAAAAATAGTTCCTTCAGCTAATGCAACAATATATTATCTGTATGAGCCTGCACCAAAGAGGGCATTTGTCAGAGAAGAATTACAGATTATTTCCCCAGACACCGTTACTCATTTCAGTAACTAACTCATCAATTAATTCATCAACCAGTTCGTCAGCTATTTCTTCAGATAACTTGAGTCTGTAATGACCAGGTGCATAAGCTTTTTCCTTACTATGAAACACTCGTTTTGTGTCTCCAACTGCCAGAGACTTCTTATGTGTTTGGATCATTTCAATATTATGTTTGTTTGATCTCAGTGACTTGTTTGGATAATCAGGCATTAATGCACCATCTAACACTTGCTTGTAATGTTCATGACGAATGTCTTTATTTTTTATCGCTGTTTTCTTGATACCTTTGGCTTTTGACTGACTACCCTTCTGGTGCAGTATAGAATACATTTTTGATCTCAGTCCAACGTACTCAACTATAGGCACACCATTTAGTTCATCCTTAAACTTACCAGGCACTTTCTTGTTTTGTGTGCTAAACAGTGGATGGTCTTTAGGGTAGTCAGACGTGTCATACATGTGTAACTCTGTTTTCATGTCTTCATAAAAGTCTTCAGTACACACATCAATGATCATAGAGTCAGTGTCAGTGTATAACAGACGGCAGTCAGGATACTTTGGTTTGAAGTAATCATAATAAAATTCAAGCATTAATAATTTTGACAACTCAAGAATTGCCATACCTATAAATACTGGCTTGTCCAGTTTAACAATCTTTTTTTTGAGTGACACTGCATATAATGATGAATGAAATTCTTTATACCCTGTGTACTGAGGCTTACTTGTAAGTTTAATTGCACCCGATTCAGTTGTGACTAGTCTCACATCTTTTCTGTGATGAGGATTTTCCATTGTCTTGCCAAAACAGGCATTGTTCATAAGCTTAAAGAAGTCTTTGTCAAATGCAGTGTTACCTTCTCTCGCACGAAGGGTTGTGTTCTTCATTATGTAATCTTTCATGAAAGCACTCTGACCAATTGAATGCCTCTGTGAACTTTTTTTAGTACTAACCCATGCCTGATGTAAAACTGCAGCAATCGATAGTGGCAAACGTAATTGAATTTGTCATTCAAATTTGGTACAAGTTTGGTGTCTTCTTTTTTCCCAGTCAAACTCAGTTTCTCAACTGCTAATGGATAATCATTATGGTAATCATGTAAATGGTGTGGATACTTTTTTTTTCACAAGCAGTGCAGGCACGTCCTGAGAAAGCCTTGTTGCTGTCGGGACGTTAAGCAATGTACAATCAATCAATCAATCCAAGTCTACTTCAAAGATCCAACCCTTTTCATCATTTTGACCTCGATCCATAATATATTTTGTTAATTTTTTTATGCCATACTGTGACAAATCATACAAACAAAAGTTTTTTAATGGCAACAATTCACACATTGCAAATCCATACAAATTATTAGCATCCAAGTACGTAATAAATGACCTTGACATTGAGGGGTCAAAGTCGTCAAGATATTTATTATTTGCCTTGGCATAATTATTTGCTGCAATACTAATGCCACCCCTCAATCCACGTTCCACCATTTCACCCATCGTACGATCATACAACAGGTCTGTAAATATCTTACTGGATTTCAAAAATGCATCCCATGTCATGCCAGGACTAGTTATGTAGCAAGCAGGGTCAAGACTGTAGTGCAACAAACCCTTTTCACGATAACTTTCAAATACATCTGCTAGCAAGCAAACATCAGCTTTCAAGTACTGATCGTGGTAATCACCAATTGTCTGACATCCTAACTTATCCCACGCATCAAGTGCGTGTTGATATTCAGAGTCAGAAATACCTTTACCAGTTAGTGTAGAATAAAATTTCTCTTTTGGAGGCAGTCTTGTTTCCTCAAACACAACCCAGTGATCAATGTACTCATACGGATAAACTCCTTTCTTAATCAAGTCTGGTTCAAAATATTTACTTGTTATTGGATACTCAGTCAGTCCTTCTGCCAGACTAGCAAGACCTAAAGACAAATGTTGCATGGAGTCATAAAATGCTAATTTGTCCAATCTAAAAGTCAAGTACTTCTCAGTTGTCTGGGCAATGCAACTAATTTTTCTGTAAGACTCATCAACAGCCTGCATGATGATGTGTGAATCATATCCCTTCAGATTGTGAAAAAAGATTGGTAACTTATATGTCTTAGGATCTATTTTTAATTTCAAGTTACAATCACCATGTGCAGCACCTCTGTAACGCCCAGTTATGTGATCGTGGTCACGAACTTTATCACCTCCCAGAGGCTGTTCACAAATCCAACACGTCTCTGCTGTATCAAATTTTAGTTTGTCTTCTTCTGTCATCACCAAAGGCATCTGACATGTTGTGAGATACTGTACTACCTGACTATACAGTTGTCTCATTTCTGTTAAAAACAGGCATGCTGCATTTTCACCCCTATAGATAACAGGTTCTGAATGAAGACCGTCTGACCTAACAAGAATGTATCCAAAAGAACACACCACTTGGTCACTCAATTTTATAGTCTTTGGTAATGACTCTGGAACAGGACCCTCATATGGAACAACGAGTGATTCAAAATCTGCATACACTACAAACGGCAGCTTTTGCTGATTCCCATAGTTCTTAAAATACACTTGACTACCAGGATCTGGATACCTCAGTATTGTTTGAATGTCATCAGCCGACCTGCAGTGCTGCACATGTTTGTGTGCTACTTTAATAGAGGAAAACCTCTGTAAACATTTTTTACAAAATTCCTGTTTACCGTCATGTTTTGTTGTATGATGAATTAGTCTTGACATACTTCTGATAATTGTGTAGTGAAAGTTATCACCAGATCTTATTAGCAACATGTCAACATGTTTATCTTCTGGCTGCCCATAGGTTGGGGCAATTGGAGATACTCTAATTGGCTGTAACTTATTCTCAGATTCATTTTCCCACACAAACACATTCACAGATATACCAGGATTTAGTTTTTCAAACAAGTCTATGTCCTCTATTTTAACAGGGAACTCAATGCCACTGAAGTTGAGTTCGTTTACAAATTTGGTATAGTTAGATACACGATCAGGTCTTGTTTTTACAAAGTGTAGTTTAGCAAGCACACACCACATGAAACAATAGTTGTCATTGTTTTGAATATTGACTACAGCCTTTTTGTTTGCAACCTCAGTTGGAAGTGGTATCCATGATTTACCTAGTATAGGATGATATCTTGACTGCTTCAGTTGTAGTTCATGTACAAGGCCTTCATGCCAGCCAGACCCTTGCATTTCTGCTCTGTCAATTGCTTCATGGAAGTCTGGTAACAATCTTTCTCTAAACACTTTCTCTAGTTCTCTTCTCGAATTAACTGTGTGCTGCCTTGTCGAGATATACGCTACAATAACTTCACCAACATCTCTGGCAAATTCTATTTTTGCAACAATCTGAATCTTTACACTATCAGAAAGAAGGTTATTTTGTATGACTAAAAAAGATCTTTCTATTGATTCATAGACATCGTAAATATTAGATATAGGTAAGTCAGTTGTGTGAAACACGTTTCTTAATCTTTGATGGTTGTCCATCTTTTTTATTTGTCCGACAAAAAAATAAATAGAAAATTATATAATGAAAATGCACTTTATTGACTAAAATCTATATAATAGACAAAATTAATCACCAACTAATAAGCCACTTCATTGATATGTCTTTTGTGGTATCATGTTCAAGCTTTTGCATGTGTAATATCGTTTTATTGACAGTAATAAATTTAACATTTTTATTTTCTTTTTTTATTTGATTGTATATGAATAAACACATAATCTTAAACCAGTCAGATTTAGCATCATAAACTAAAAAATCTTTTGTCCTATTATTATAACATGGAAAAGTATTAGAATATCCAAGATAAAAACTATATGTCATATATATTTTCATTGGTGTTGGAAGTGTTGAAAAAGGGTGTCTAACTTGTGTTTTTAAGTCACTAATATGCATAAAACCCCTGAAACTCGATGTAATATCTATGAATTTACCAATAGGCCAATTTTGATCCTCTTGTCTGTCCGTCATTTTTATAGACAAACCCAAAAGATAAATTAATTCACTAACCCATACCCTGTAGGTTGATCTGTCTTTAAAATGAGCTTTAGATGCTTAGTTGATTTCAGTTTATTTTTTACATCATCACGTTCATGCTTATTTGGGATGACATCATTCTCCCTGAGACAGTCTTCAAAGCTGTCACGATCCTTACAGTAAAACAAACAGATAAACTTTAACTGCTCACGAAAATCTTTCAGTACAGCATTATATTTCTGAGTGAGAATCCATACACTTATATTTGCATGCCTGCCACTGAAGGCCAGTTCTGCCAGTGTGTTTCTCTTCTTAACAATATCCTTATCTGCAGAGCAGTCATCAACAATAAACAGGGTTGGCTGTCCTTCAAATTGCTTGTAAAAATACTGCAGGTAGTCGTTCAGTTTTTTCTCAGGGTCAACTAAGTAAATGTTGCTGTCAGTCCAAATGAATGAACGGTTTTGATAAGCTTTGTTGTGTTTGACAGTAGGACAGAATATCACAATGTTTTCAAAATGATGAATGTATCTTGTTTGTAAGAGGTTAAGTACAAATTCAGTTTTCCCACACCCTGTGGCACCAACAAACAATCCACAGTGTGGGTCAAGGGTCATCAAGCTCCGGTTCATTTTAATACACAATATAATTTTAATATATGTGTCCACTTAGTCTACTGTCTTGTATATTGAGTTGTGCGTCATAAATCAGGTACAAATATATATTTATGGCTGCAGCAGTTTCAACCTTCTTTTGTATCTGAATTGTAATCCCATCACTACCATTCTCAACAGTTCGTCCTGACCCATGAAGATAGTCATCATCTGTACTACGCAGGTCTAACCACAGTGCATACTTGTTTGTCAGGTATTGACCAATCCTAACGTCATACAGATGTAGATCTTTGCACGTAATGTTTGCTGGTTTATCTCTAATCCTTCCTCCTGCAAAATACTTTGTGATCTCATCGTAGTGCTGGTATGGTAACATTCCAGATGCGTACACTTGATTAGGACGGCCTTCGATTGTACAGGACAAATGTGTAATCTTAGGATTGTAGAATTTTTCTGAATCCCGTTTGTATGGAGCCGCTGGTTCAATAAACAACATAAAAATACCTTTCAGTGACCTAGCAGGCGTGTTTAAGTTTATGTTCCACATTGGGTCGCTTTTGTCTTTGGGTATTAAACTATGTCTAATCACCCTGTCATAATAAATTGGTAGTCTTGACTGATACTGATTTTGTATGAGTCTGGCTAGTTCAGTGTGTGTGACAATTTCATATTCCAAGGAAATGTTAGAGATCTTATATGTTGCACTAAGATCAGATGATTTAATAACTTTGGAGTAGTCATTGAAGGTTAGTTCAAAACTCAGACGGTCATTCAGTGCTCCTTGATAATAAGGCAGATGAGCTGTTAGGATTTCAAACTCAAGTGGAATGTAGAATCTGGATCCATATGTTTCGGCCATTATAACATCCATGGCTGTATTAGTTACTTTATCTCCGGCGTCGATTCAAAGTTTACCAACATTATCTGGCTGTATGCCTTGGTAAATACGGTCTTCTCGTTCTTCTCTTGTTAGCCAAAGGTCTTTGTAACAGTAGAATACATCTGAGTCATCAAGACTAAACACTTCCTGTCCTTCAAGTTTTACTTTAATAGTTCTAACAATTGCTCTGCCAAGATTGTTAACTAGTGTTCTGTTCACGTCTGCGTCTGATGAAAGTTCAATATTAAATGCTAGGCGTGCAGTGCCAGGAACAATAACGTCACTGGGACCTAGGTTTGGAAACTTGACTGTAAGTGTTTGGTTCTGGTCTATGGTACTTGGATTGTTTGTGATGACTATTGTTTGTCGAATGCCCTTAACACCCAGGGGCTCACGTAGTTTTCTAAATGGGTCTAACTTTGATCCGTAAGACTGTGTCATTTTTATTATGCACAATAAAAAATAATAAATTAATAAAACAATGGCAGCGGGAGGATTTAATCATGAAGATTTTGAAATGGATGACATGAATGACTATGATACTGGTGCAACAGATATGACTGGAATGGTAACTAGTTCTAGTATGTATCACGAACTATTAAAAGACAAAGTAAACTCATTTTATGACAGTGTTGGTGTCCACCCAGATGTAATAGATCCTAATCAGTTTGAATATGATAAAGGACACTTATTTGTAAATACAGACAGAGGGAAAATAAATCTAACACATAAAAATAATCCTTCTAAGTTTAGAGCTTTAAGTACAATTAAAGGTGAAGTCGGTGGTAACTCTGGGTTGGCAAGATACCTTGGTATTGGAGGGTCTCCTGTTCCCCCAAGACTTGTTAGTGTGCTTCACGACACGCAAACAAAGTTGCCAACGGGGCAAGAGATTGAAATGGCACCAATAACAAGCCTACCAGAAATAGCAAACACAGTGATACAAGAAACTTCATTTACTGAAGGACAAATAAATGATGTTATGAAAACAATAGATGATCCACCTTTGTCAATGAGGGAGATTATGGGTTTGGATAAATCACTGCAGACAATAAGAGGTGAGATGGTTAATAATCTTGCCAAACTGGGAGAGCTTGATAAACACATAGAACGTGAAAAAGAGAAACTGGCTACCGCAGACACAGAAATGAAAGAGAGAATTCAACACAGATTAAATGATTTGCAGATAGAAAGATCAGGAAGGTTAGAAGCGATTAGTATTGGGAGACAAAAACTGAAAACACAAGTCAACAGGATTAGAGAAACTATTCAAAAAAATACTTCACGAAGACACTACTCTGGCTGAGAGACTTAAAACACTTTTCAGAGAACAGGGTATCACAATTGCCAGTTTAATTACAGCTCTGGGGTTTATTATCAGTACAGTTGTGTTGGCTGTCTCCGGGGGTGGTTCTCCACCTCCAGCACCACCAACCCCAGGCCCCACAGATCCAAAAGACTTACAGTCGTGGGTAAAGAAACAACTGTCTCACATATCAGACTTGCTTAAGAAATTGGCTCTGAAAGCAGTAGACGCTTTGCCTGGCATAATTGGCACTGTTGTCAGTTGGCTGATTACTACTACAGCAAAGGTAGTTGGGTCTATGGCAGAGCATGTGTGGATCTTTCTGGTTACAGTAGGAGGGTTAATGGTGGGTTATTTAATGAAACAGGTAAAGAAGTAATACCCCTAATCCAGTGAGACCTATTACCAATGCAGTTCTCTCTGACTCATGTGTGTTTGATGACAGTGCTGGTGCTGGTGATGGTGATGGTGCCAGTACAGGTGTGGGTGCCGGGGCTGGGGCTGTTATTGACATTACTGGTGTTACCAGGGCTGCCTGTACGGGTGGTGATGTTACTGGTGCTGGCATTATTATTGACTGTAAATGTGTGTTTACTGATTGGTTGAGTCCTAATTTCTGATCACGACCAGCGACAATGATTTCATTATTATAATTTGTTATTGTCCCCATTTGGAGTTGAAGGTCAGATGGTAGCATGTATAACCCAATACCAACTACAAAGTCAACTTTTGATCTAGCATATCTGAGAACGTCTTGGTAACGTTGTATGCTTGATGGTAGATCGACTGTTGAGTTGATTGAATCTTCTAGATTAGCAAGAAACTGTTTTTGTGCTTCAAATTTACCACTCCCGTTTAAAATATTCGATTTTGTTATTGATTGTGCTCCTAGTAAACACCAGACATATGTTCTGATTGACTCATTTACGCGCTCGACTCCTGCTTGAGTAAACCCGTCAGATTTATCTAAGACAAATGTGGTCCAGGCATTAGACTGTTTCTGTTCTATTGAGCCTAACCACACTTCAGATTTTGATGAGAATGAAGAGTAGGGAGGCCAGTAATCTTGAGGGTATTGTCTGTGACTCATAGCATAATACAATGTTCCCATGCCTTTGTGATCATCAAGTTTTTGTGTAAAGTCATACTTTGTACTGATGTTAAATTCATTACAGATCCGTTCAAATGCTTTCAAATCCATGGGATTGTTAAACCTGTTGAAACTGGATTCAGTGGGTAATGGTGTATGCAGTTCTGACAGTATTCTTCTAAGCTGGTAATAAACATGAAAACGATAGACAGACTTAATCAGTTTGTTTGGGTGATTCAAATGGTCTGTAAAAGAAACGCCACAGCCTGTAGTTGAGCATAGTATAGCAAAGTTAAGTTGGTTTTGAAACATCTGTAGTGGGCTTGAAGACCACTTTCTTGCAGTTGAGTCATCTGTAATTGGAGGGTTTAGGTAATGCTCATAAGGATTTGGCACTTTCACTTGAAATAAATCTCCTTCAGACAAAGCTATATCAAGCTGATTTAGTTGAATTATTTTCTGGTCATAAGTTGGTGCAACATTATACTTGGCATCCACGTTAAATTGAAACGCGTTTACAATGGCAATTGTTGGTGATTTAAATTCCATTGTGCTTTTTTTATGTGATAATAAAAATGTTTATAACCTTAACAAATCTTGACACGAGCAAACCAGTGTGGCTAACTAATGGAATCGATAATCGAGATGGTAACAAGGCTGTGGCTATCCATGAAATGTTTTATACAGTAAAGTGGTTTAATGTAACGGATGATGAACATTATTCTGTAAGTGGAACTCTTGATGGTATTGAGAAGGGTGATACTTTACGAGCTGGGTATTATGACTTTTGTACTTTAGCTGAATGGCTTCAAAATGAATTTAAAATTAAAGCAACTTTAAACCCAGCTAATTTACTTGTTACAATTGAATTTCCGAAAAGTGGTCAGTTTTCTTTATCAATTAGTCTTTTATTATTACTTGGATTTTTAGGTAAAAAAATAACACATCCAGATGAAGATTGGTCACAATCAGTTGGTAGTCTACTATCACCAAAAAAACCAAGAATAACTGGCAGATATCCTGTTCATTTGTCAGTACACACAGTGCTAAATGTTCATTTGAAAGAACTGAATACTACTGAAAATGTACACAATGGAAAGCCTTCAACTTTGTTAAGATGCTTGCCGACTGGAACTGCCCCATATTGTGAAAGTGTGGTTGCTAGATTTCCTAATTCTCAGTTTAAAAAATTAGGTTCTAGTTTCTTTGAGTCACTGAGTATATCTGTAACTAATCAGGATGACAAACCAGTTCTTATGCATGATTTTAGTGTTGTGTTGGAAGTTAAATAATTTTATTTTTGTTTATAAAAATGAGTGGTCTTGGTCCAAAGCCTAGAATCATACCAGTTGCGTGTTCAGTAACAGAGTTGAAAGATTTGGCTGACGTACAGGATTTTGAGAAGGAAGGGGAAATTGGAGAAATATATGGTTTTGAACTTGATTCAAATGGCATGTACAAGAGGAAAGTAATTGTTGACATGAAAGATGGTGAAAAACAGATTCCTAAACTTGGTCAGCTTCGTGATGTTACTGTACCTACTCCACCTGTAAATAATGTGCCTTACAACTTAATACATGTGGGTAGTAAGTGGGTTGTTTCACCTGTACCGGCACCACCACCCACAATTGACTGGGACATAAAGATTGAATTTATTAGTCCTTATGTATACACTGATGATGAAGGCGCCTTATTGTTTAGGAAGGTTGTTAATTCTGGGCCGCTTATTGTAAGCCTTGTTCCAAGTTTTGCCCTAGACAACAATAGCAGAGAAAAACTGAAAGTTGAAAATTATGAGAGACGGAGATATCTTCTTACAACTAGAAAGGGTAGATCAGATACCACTGTTGTGTTTATGCCAGCAAGCTTAGTCGTGGCTAGAGAAGTGACAATAGTATTTGAAATTATCATGAAATCTGTTGCTTCTGCTAAAGAGGCTCAAATTGCACAAGGAATTAAACTTACATGGAATGAAACAGTAACAGAATCATCAAAGGTCTTTATTGCCATTACAAAAAATAATGATGTTATTAATGTTTCAAGCAGTATTCCAGCTGTCAAGGTGGTGGTCGACAAAACAACTTTTGTTCGTCTAACTTACATAAACCTTGAACACATTGATCTCGTTGCATTTTATTATGCCAGCAAATTGTATACTTTTGAAGAGTTGCAAAATGTAATTGCTGATTAAAAAAATATTTGTCAATAAAAAATGGTGAACTTGTATCCACAAATACCGATGCTTGAGCCGACTGAAACAAATGTGATGACTAAAACAACACTTGCGCCTGATCCGCATATGCCAATTGCTTCAGATAAAACATTACAGGCAGATGCATTCAGATTAAATAATATTACAGAAGCTTTGAAATATTTGGAAGGAGAAGAAGCGAAATATTCACGGTGCAAAAGGAGGTATAAGACCGTTTTCAATTCTGTACAAAACACTTCTATGGCTATTGGTGCAGTTTCAGCTGGATGTTCTGTAGGGGGTATTGTTCTGTTTGCCACGGGAATTGGAAGTTTGGCTGGAATAGCAGTTGAGGGTGTTAGCGTTGCTACATGCCTGGCTTGCTTTGGTTTGGAGGCCTTGAACAAGAGGTTTCACACGAAATTACAGAAACATGAAGCATTGAGTACGCTTGCTGGTGCAAAGCTGAGCAGTATGAAACTTATTATCAGTAAGGCATTGAATGATAATAATATTAGTGACGATGAATTTAAGAGAGTCCAGGATGATTTAAATAATTACAAGAAACAGAAATCTGAAATACAGAATAAGATGCGTAGTCAATCTCCCGTGAATATTGAAGAACTGAAGGCTAGTTTTTTAGCAGAGGGAAAAAGGATAGGGGTACAGGAAACCACAGAAAAACTACACAATCTTTTAAACAAATAAAAATCAGATTTGGTAATCATTTATTAATGTCATACACTTCGCAAAAAGGTGACATGTCGCCTAACTATTTAACCCCATCAGCACCACCACCACCAGACTATTACTAAAAAAAAAGTTTTTTTTTTTTTTTTATTGTCTTTGTAACTTGGGAAATCTGTCCGAGTATCTTGCTGACTTGCATCAAGAACTTACAAGATCTTATGTTAAGACACTTATAACAACTTGTTTTAAGTCACTTATAATTACTTACGCCAACTAACTTCAAAGGTACTTACAAAGTTACTTGCTGGTTTATAAATTACCTTATTAAGTACTTGTAATTGAGAAAATTTTGGTAAGACAAAAAGTTACTTCCCTTGCTTTATTAAATTATATTTTAATTTTTCCCCCACCCGGGTCTGCCCTGGGGGACTTGGGTGGGGTTAGGTACTTTTTAGTTCCCAGGGTCACCCTGGTCAGCCCCACAGGGTGAGTTTTTCTCTCTATTCTGGGGCATGTGTTTCTGTCTACCCGAGGTCCATTCTCCTGTATTGGCCTTTTTAAAACTCTCCCTACTGTCTGCACTGCCTGTAGCTCTTGATATTGGATGTGTGTTGCTAAATGGTCTTAGCTTTATTTAGGCCCCATGTGTTAGGTTTATTTAATGTATTTGACCGGCTGGCGACATACATTCAATGTTCTGTTTAGTTTTTTTTTTCACAAGCAGTGCAGGCACGTCCTGAGAAAGCCTTGTTGCTGTCGGGACGTTAAGCAATGTACAATCAATCAATCAATATATTTTAATTTTTGACTAAAATATATATATTTTTTCATAAAAAATAAAAGGCAAGATGTGTCAATAATTATGATAGATAATAGTATAAAGATGTTATTATTTGATTTTTGTTTAAAAATGTGTGATTATTGTTGTCTTTTAATACAAATATAATTTTTTGGGTATTACTTTTTTGCTTCACCAACTTAATTATTTTAGGAGAATGTAGGGTTATATAAATGAAAATGTTTCTATTCATTGTGGGTCCGTGAGTGGTCCAGTGGCCTAGGAAACAAACAAGGGAGTTATTTGTGCACAAAAACCCGGGTTGTAACTCCCTTGCTTGTTCCAAACACCTCTGGGACATCTACACTTTCGTTTCGGGCAGCCGAGTCTTGGTAGATTCCCGTCTGGGGTGGGCGGAACAAACCAAAACCTAGGCCACACCAAAAGCTCTCACAGGGAAGGCGAATTGTGCACTTGAACCTGGGTTATAGCTGACTCTGTGAGAGCAACTGGAAAAAGACCAGGAGCGGACTTTTACCATTTTTTGGTTCCAGTGCCATTGACCTCGTGACCTCTGACCTTGACCGTTGACCTTGACCCATGACCTTGATCCATGACCTTGACCCATGACCTTGACCTTGTGACTGGTGACCTTGGTGACCATGACCTTGGTTTTAACCCTTGACCTGTGACCTTTTGACTTGCCTGAGACAATTACAGACAAAAGACGCTGTTTTTTCGAGTCTAAGTCTTTGTTTTCTACAGTATTGATATCGTTTAGAAGAAGTAATTCGTCTTGATTCATTTTAAAACGTAATATAATAATTTTGTTTAAAGAAGTCAATGACAGCATTAATTATTTAGGTGGGGGGATCTGGCTTAATAATCGCAGGTTGGTAGCTGATCAAAAAACGTAGCTTGAATGATTTCTGGAGTGGAACTAAAATGACTAGGTAATAAAGGTATTGGGTGTATTGGTTGGAGTGGGTTAGTCTAAATGGCTAGTTGATTAGAATAAATGTATTGATTGGGGGAGGGGTGCCTATCAACTGTCCACTTGTCTATCTCTCTGGTGGAAGCGTTCGAGGAGTCGTAGTTGGCTGCGGTAGAGGGCCCAGGACTCGGAACCATACAGCAGGGTGGTGAGGACCACAGCTCTGTACATGCTGATCTTGGTGCCTGTTTTCAGCTGTTGATTGTGCCACACCCGCTTGAAAAGTCGCCTGAAAGCGCTATTCGCTTTTGCCAGCCTGCTGTCAAGCTCCTTGTCCAGCTTGGCGTCCGACGTGATAATGCAGCCAAGGTAAGTAAACTGGTGCACTGACTTTAGTTCAGACTCGCCAATGGTGATGTGAGGAGGGCGATACACTGTCTTGGGTGCCGGCTGATGGAGGACCTCTGTCTTTTTCAGACTGACCTCGAGTCCAAAGAGCTGGGCAGCATCTGCGAAGCAAGACGTGATGCGCTGCAGGGCTCTTTCTGTGTGTGCAACGAGGGCAGCATCATCAGCAAAAAGCAGCTCACGAATCAGTTGGTCTAGGGTTTTCGTGTGGGCCTGCAGTCGTCTGAGGTTGAACAGGCTGCCATCGAGACGATACCTGATGTACACTGCATCGTCATCATCGAGGTCCACTGTGGCCTGCTTCAACATCATGCTAAAAAAGATGGTGAAGAGGGTCATTGCCAGCACGCAGCCCTGCTTTACGCCGTTGAGAATAGGGAATGGTTCTGAGAGGTCACTGTTGAGTCTGACCTGGCCTTGCTGGTCCTCGTGTAGCTGGACAATCATGTTGAGGAACTTTGGGGGACAGCCAAGTCGCTCCAGGATCTGCCACATGCCTTGCCTGCTCACAGTGTCGAACGCTTTTGTTAGGTCGACAAATGTTACGTACAGCCCTTTGTTCTGCTCGCGGCACTTCTCCTGTAGCTGTCTCAGCACAAAGACCATATCGGTGGTGCTCCTGTTTGCTCTGAAGCCACACTGACCCTCTGGGAGTTGGTCTTCAGCGATGGCAGGTACCAGCCGATTCAGGAGCAGCCTTGCAATGATTTTCCCAGCAATGGACAGCAGGGTAATTCCCCGATAGTTGGAACAGTCAGACTTCTCGCCTTTGTTCTTGTACAGGGTGATAACGACTGCATCACGGAGATCTTTTGGTAGTGTTCCTTCCTCCCAGCAGCAGAGAAAGAGGTCATGGAGCTTGTTGTGCAGTGCTGTGCCTCCATGTTTCCAGATCTCTGGCGGTATTCCATCAATGCCTGCTGCTTTGCCACTCTTGAGCTGGTGGATGGCTGTGAGGGTCTCTTCAGCGGTGGGCGGTTCGTCCAATTCAACCTTTACTGGGAGGTGTGGGATTTGTAGGACGACTGCTTCTTGAACAGTGCGCTCAGCGCTGAAGAGGCTCTGAAAGTATTCCGACCAGCGGTTCAAGATGGAGGTATTATCTGTGAGGAGTGCCTGGCCATTCGCTCTTCGCAGGGGACTTTGTACCAGGTGCCTGGGGCCATACACTGCTTTCAGTGCTTCGTAGAAGCCCCTGTAGTCACCATTGTCAGCGCAAAGCTGGGTCCTCTGTGCAAGTCTGGTCCACCACTCATTCTGGAGATCTCTGAGCTTGCGCTGGAGACTGCTGCAGACGAGGCGGAAGGCAGACTTCTTCACAGGGCAGGAAGGCTGGGCTAGGTGGGCCTGATGGGCGGCTCTTTTTTTTGCTAG
Organism: Semisulcospira habei; assembly: GCA_036245525.1. Taxonomy (NCBI): domain Eukaryota; kingdom Metazoa; phylum Mollusca; class Gastropoda; family Semisulcospiridae; genus Semisulcospira; species Semisulcospira habei. The sequence continues at coordinate 82,486,577 of BTPG01000007.1, read as the reverse complement.
GTGTTCCTGGATCTCTACATCGTTTTCGTCAAACCAGTCTTTGTTCTTCTTTCTGGCGAAACCCAAGACTTCTGCAGAAGGACAAAACATTACACTCTTGTCTACCTGCATGTTTCATTCACCTGCATAGTGTTTTTCCACCTGCATAGCGTTTTGTCCACCTGTATAATGTTCTGTCCATCTGTACAGTGTTTTTTGCCTACCTGTATAGTGTTTTGCCTACCTATATAGGGTTTTGTCCACCTGTGTAGTGTATTGTCCACCTGTATAGTGTTTTGTCCACATGTATAGTGTCTTGTCCACCTGTAGGTCACGGTATACATTTAAATTGGGAAGTTCAGGCAGTAAGAGGTCCCGTGTTTTTAAAAATAATTTTTGCCTTGTTTGAAAATTTGCAGTTGGGCTGAATGTGGGAATTTGCTGGAAATTTGTGGTTAGCTGAGACGAGACATGTTTGGTGCTTTGATTCATACCATCCTGAGCTTATCCAGTGGACATTTGTGGGCCTATGTTGAGTTGCCTTTGGCGTAGTGATTTGAGGGGCACGCTGATTTCAGCTGTGCTTGGGTGTGGGGTTGGTAAGGAACCAGTTTCATAGCCAAGAAATGAGACGGGTCATGTGCTGTTTTTTTTTTGTATTTTGTGCATGGCAAATGTGCAGCTGGTGGGCGGTAGTGCTTTTTAGGGAATTGAACAATTAGGGGATGACTGGGATTGACTAAGGCTAAGAGACTGGACAGTACGGAAACATCACTGTGGTCCGTGGCCTGTCAGGTGCACCACATGCCATGTGTGACATAGACCGGAAACTGGTTTAGTGTAACCAGATCAACGAGTTTGGATGGTTGCAGTTGGAAAAGTAAGAAAATCATGAAAAATTTGAAATTTTGCAAAAAAAATAGCTGTGCATGCAGTTTATAGGCGTTTTGGCATGTTTTGCATGGCAACACCCTGTTTACCTGCACTGTGAGCTAGGTTTAGGGTGTTTGCTCATTTATTTTTTGTCTTACAGGTAGTCATGAGTCTTTCCTTCGACCATGAGCTGTGACCTTTGACCTTGACCTTGAAAGGGGTGGAGTTTGGGGTGTTCAGTTTGATAAATGCGTTAAAAAAATTCACTCTTTCAGTTATTGAAGTTGTGTGGTGTGGGTGTAAGGTGGGGTGGGCAGGGGTTTGGGTTGGGGGCTTAAGGTCAAAGGTTAAGATAAAAACTACAATGAAACAGTGTTAGCATGTGCATTTCATCAGACAGCTGACCTGAGTGAAATAAGCGGCCAAAATAATGTGACCTGCAGAAGTGTTATTTTGCATGGTACTGCTACACTGGTTGCATCTGAGGTGTCATTCTGCTGTAATTGTCATGAGGGATGTCTCTGGTGTCTATTCTAAGCCAAACACAAGCACTTGTACACTGAGTAAAGCTCATTTGAGTGCATTGTTATGGGACCAGCAGTTGCAGGCACCAGTACAGGGTTTTACAGAAGTGTTGACAAGTTTGGCACCCACATGCCTACTACATCTGCAAGATGAGCTGAGGTGTTTTGAGACTCTGACAAGTGTGTTTTATATAAAAATGAACTGTACATAACCATTTTTGTATGCTACCTCCTAAATCAGCACTCCAGACACTTGTTAGCGTATGCGGCGTGTCCCGCATAGCATAGTTTTGGTTGTTTTGTGTAGTCTTTTTCCTGTGGGATAGCTCAATAGACTTAATGTTTAAATTGCAGAGCTATTTCTTGACCCCTTTTGCCTAGGGAAAGATTGCCAGCAGCATATAGGGCATGGCAGCTGGTTACAGGCCTCTTCCAGCTTGTTGTCACCAGACAACAGGGTCAATGAGGATGCCTGGGTGTTGTCTTTTGGGCTGCCCTAAGATACACAAGGAAATGGCCTTGGGTCTGAAAGCTCATTTTTCATCAGTGTCAGTGTCATGGTAACTGTTTTAAGTTGTCCAGCCCACCAGAAGTTAGTTTGACTGTATTGCATGCGTGTGTAAACTTGGAAAAACAGAAAAAGTAGGGGGGTAGGCAATGGAAAAATGCATTTTTCTTTAAAAGGTATTTTTTCGAAAAATACTTACCGATGACATGACTCGGACGACCCTCCCACCGGCCCCGCTTGCCGCTGGTAAGCTAAGTATCCTGACTGAGGAATTATGGGTACTCAGTTCCGGATGGGGAGTATCGGGAGACAACTCTTGGCCCCCTCGGGGTTCCCCGAGTGCCTCCCGGGTTGTGTGTTAACACAACGAGTTCTTAGGCTAGAATTGAGTAAGTAGTAGACACTCCCATAAGGTCATGTCATCGGTAAGTATTTTTCGAAAAAATACCTTTTAAAGAAAAATGCATTCATTTCATCAAAAACATTACCGATGACATGACCTTATGGGAGAATCACGAAGAGGAGGAGGGTGCCGCGCACTAGCACACCTTGGGGCCCCAAGGGCCGTCCTCCCCAACGCAAATTCCCGACGACCCTGGGGAGGTGTAACCTAGGGCGCTGAAGCGCCAGGAGGAAGAGGAGCCCCGGAGCAGCTCCCCCACCAGAGCGAGTAGCCTTGCTGGGCTGGGAAACTCTGTGGGCGAGAGAACATGCGCGCCAGCCCTACAGCAGCCACGATGTGGAAGACAGCACAGTTCCTGACGACTGTGACGTTCGTGGCCCTGTACGTAGCTGATAGGACGTAATTAGCCTCTAAGCTCGCTGAGGGAGGGATCCTGGAATCGGATCGCATGACTGAGCGGAGTCAGGAAGATCGTCTGACTTGTAGCTTCAGTGCTGCCGTTCCTTATGATGAGGAGAAGCTCGATCCTTGTTACGCTTGCGAGGGAGAGCGAGGGTGGCGGTCCGACTTCGAGCGAAGAGAGGATCCCGAAACGTGTCGCGACGTGGTGTGCGTGTGAGAATGTCTCCGCGAGCCGGACTCTGTGGCGAGGCGGGTTCGCAGCGGCCGAGGAGGATCCAAGGCCTTCCTAGGAGACGAGTGGGGACCGGTTGACCATGGAGGCACGAAGCACGCCTCTCCGAACCGAGCTCTGTAGCGAGATGGGTTCTCAGCCTGGCATAAGGCTTGGTCCAAGCGCGTTCCCTCCTGGGAACCAGCGCCTCGAACTCCCGACTCCGCACACTACCTTGCTGTGTCCAACGTTGAGGGCCGGCCGCCACCCACGAAGGCGAAGGAGTAGGGGCCCCATCAAAGCAAAACAGCGAGCGTCGTGGCTGCAGGAGCACCTTGCAGAAGCGGGAAGCAGTAGCGGGGGTCCGCGGCGAGGAGAGGTGTAAGAGGTACAGGACCGGAACCCAGTAACGGGGTGACGAACAGGAAGAGAGGAGCAACCTTCCCAGGCTAGGCCAGAGCGTCAATGTCTCGTCCAGGAGGGCGAATCCACAAAGGCAGGGCGAATCCTCAAAGCACGGGGCACGCCAGTGAACCCACCTAGTGGCGAACAGGTCCGCGAAGCCATCTCGCCAGTGCGCCGGTCCTCCGAAGGCATCCTGGTGCAAACTGCATGTATCAACTGGATCCATCGGGGAAACAGGTCGGCTCAGCCCTCCCACGAGAAGGTGACCTACTAGTCTGCGTCAGATCCAAGCCGTTCACGCTCTTGACCGCGAGGTCCGAAGGCCAGGCTGGAGCAGGAGAAGAACCACGGTAGTAGGAGGCGTAGCAGAGGCAGCCGGGCTGAGAGAGGACCGAAGGAGAGTAGATCCGACGTCCGAGTAGTGGCTGGGCCGTCCAACCGCGAGCACAGCCGCAGCAGTACCACGTGTTCGAAACCCAGTGCACTCCTGGGTGCCCAGGGGGGATGTCGAGTTGGTTAGACCCCAGGGAGACGGAGCTGCGCCATAGTCCCCCAGCGGAAGCGAAGCTTCTAGAAGCCTCCTCCGGTCTGCTCCCGTAGCGAAGTCCAGGAACACCCCAAGAACTGGCTCGGTCGAGTTGTCAGCACAGAGGGTCCGTCCGCATCACGCCGACCCACTCGGCGCCAGGAGTCGACGACCTGGAGAACGAAGGATAGGGTAAGGAGCTCTTCAATCTCACGACACGAAGGGAGGTACGGACGATTGATTGATTGATTGTACATTGCTTAACGTCCCGACAGCAACAAGGCTTTCTCAGGACGTGCCTGCACTGCTTGTGAAAAAAACAACTAAACAGAACATTGAATGTATGTCGCCAGCCGGTCAAATACATTAAATAAACCTAACACATGGGGCCTAAATAAAGCTAAGACCATTTAGCAACACACATCCAATATCAAGAGCTACAGGCAGCGCAGACAGTAGGGAGAGTTTTAAAAAGGCAAATACAGGTGAATGGACCTCGGGTAGACAGAAACACATGCCCCAGAATTGAGAGAAAAACTCACCCTGTACGAGAGAGGTCGTCTAGTCCCAAGGAGAGTCAAGAGCGGATCCACCGCCGGAAGGGGAGGCAAACTCCTGTGCCCTCCCGAGCACCGGTCCTACCGAGGGAAGCCAACAGCCGGCAACTCCATGGGGGTGAAGAAGATCCGCGAACCGAGAGAAGAAGCGCAGGGTAGTCGAAGCGCCTGGCACGAAGTCCGGAAGCCGCTGCCCGCTCCGCGCCGTATCCGAGAGGGCACCAGGGGAGACAGAAGCCGAAGCGCTCGCAGACCCGTTTACCACCCGTGCGAAGTCAGAGTACTTCCACTAACTAAGTAATTGGAGCTCACGCATAAGGCCACCAGCTAGTGAGTCGTCAGAACTCCAAGGAGTATTAGTGCACAACTGGGTCGAACCGTGTACTGTAACCTCAATAGGAGGTAAACAGGTCCGAGCAAGGCGAAGTAACGACAGCATCCTCCCCGAGAACCACCGGCGGGGTCGGATGTCCAGAAGAGGAGCAACCGCAGCCAGGCCGGAGCACGAAGAAGGGGAAGGGCTGAGTGAGGTGGAGAGGAAAGGGACGAACGGCAGCCGGGCGCGAAAGGGATCGACGAGCGAGGCAGGAGAGAATCCCTGGAGCGACGTGAAGAACGGCAACTCCTAAGCACGCCCGCAGCGGAGAGATAGCGGAGTGTAGACCTAGAGTGTCGGAAGGTTGACTCCAACGAGGGAGATTCGTAGATGGCCGGGCATCCAAAGGTGCAGAGTGGTCCCTCCTCGCGTGCAGGAGAGCAAGAGCGGAGATCCGATCCTGAGTGAAGAGGATTCCCAGTCGTGTCGCCTCTTCCTGCCCATACGACAGGGTAAGACTGATATCACAGCCCAGACGATCTCCTCCTGGCTGCGCTGGGTAATACGAACTGCATACATGGATCTCTCCCCACAGGTAGAGACTGAAGATCCGCGCACACGAAGTACGCGCCATGGTCACGAGCGTCGCATCGACCGGAACTGCGCTGTCAAGGACATCGTGGCAGCGGTGGGCTGGCGAGCAGAATCTACCTTCGCTCGTTTCTACCTTCGGGATCTGGCGGGACAGCGTGACTCTGCGAACTGGGCTCTGTATCGAGGCGGGTCTCCGCCTGACCGCAGGCTATGTCCAGGTGCGTACCCTCCTCTAACGCCCGCGTCGAGAACCCCTCTCCGCGCAATAACTGGAGCGGTCCGCGTAGCAATCCCTCCACAAGATCGTCCAGGACTCGGGCGGTAAGGAACAGAGACAGGCACCTCCGCCCTGCTGGCTGGCCACCAACAGTACCCTGCAACCACTAGCAGCCGGCCCGAGTTCGATCGAAGAGCAGATCCCGAACGTGTCGAGACGTGGTGTGCGTGTGAGATTGTCTCCGCGAGCCGGACTCTGTGGCGAGGCGGGTTCGCAGCGGCCGAGGAGGATCCAAGGCCTTCCTAGGAGACGAGTGGGGATCGGCTGACCATGGACGGCACGAAGCACGTCTCTCCGAACCGAACTCTGTAGCGAGAAGGGTTCTCTGCCTGGCATAAGGCTTGGTCCAAGCGTGTTCCCTCCTGGGAATCAACGCCTCGAGCTCCCGACTCCGCACACTACCAAGCTGTGTCCGACGTGTCGATCCCCCGATGCTAGGGCCGTCGGAACTTGAGAGGCTGGAGAACCGGAACAGCTGGTACGTCCTCAGGTCTGGAACAGTCACCGGTGTCGGGCGTTCGCGCCGGAAAACCCAAGTTGGGACCAGCGTGCTCTGTAGGGAGGCCGGTTGTCTGTCAGAAGGCTTTGTCCAAGCGCACTTCCTCCTGCACACTATACTGACGCGTCCAGCCTGGTGATCGCACAGTCCACTCGTCGGAACTCGAGCGGTCGGAGTACCGGGGATAGCCGCCGGTATCTCAGCAGGTCTGGAACCAGTCACAGGCGCCGGGCGCTCTCGCCGATAGCAGCTCCAAGGTGAGACCAGCGCCGTCCAGGTCATGTGGCGCAGACGTCACACCAAGGTTCGGAGGCACATGGTAGACAGACCTTGTACGAGTCCGACGGACACTGGAACGTCCGTGCTGTGTGCAGGTCATCCAAGACCCCTGCAACATACAAAAAAAAACAACCGAAGGCACGCGGGCGTGGGCCTGAGGGACCCTGTCCTGGTAAGGTGAACTTCGAAAGACAACGGCCCAACCAGCGAGGAACAACCTGTCAGCAAGCGTGCGGCCCTGCCATACATCCCCGCAAGGTAGAGAGTGCAGCCAGTAGGGTCCCGGTTAATCCCAGGTAAGCACCCCACCTGTGTGACCTACCTTCTGCGAAGAAGTGGAGTCGCGGCTAACCGCACTGTCTGTCCATCCTGCCAAGGCAACTCCCCCAACCACCAAAGTGTGTACCTGTCTTCCCAGCGTATACGTCCTACGCCGGGTACATCCCGGCCCCTACAGGTGTGGAAGACACCCTTGGTCTGGGAGGACCGCCAGGCTAAGTTGAGCCTACAACACATCCTGCACAACAAAACTCAAGCATGTCATGACAAGTATAGGCCTGAAGCAAGCGGCAGGCCCAGAACCTTTGTCGGAGCGGAGCCCCTGCGAAACACCGGAGCTGTACTATAGCGACGGGCCTCCAGGTGCAGCTTTGATCGTTGTCTTAAGTTGCTAGAAGGCAATTAATTACCTTTCAACAGTAAAACGTTACTGTCGTTCATGTTAACTTGTATTCTTATGCATGTTGTTCATGTTAACTGGCAGTCACATGCACAAGTAGGAATTTAACCAAAGAGCATAAACCAGTGTGTCCAGGAGACATAGGGCTGTCTGAGCACTCTGGGTTTTTTTTTTTTTTTTTTTTTTTTTTTTTTCGAGGTTCGGGCCGGGAGAAGGTCCCTGGCGCCTGCCATGAGATGCGTTGGCGACGGGCTCACCCGTACCAATCACCGTCCATTTGCAGCCTGTCATTGTAATTTGTGGAATGAGCAAGTGAGTGAATGTGAGTAGCACCTGTGGTGGCAACAGAATTTATTGCTGCTTATGATCTGCCCCCATGACAGCAACCATAAGTCATCTTGGTGCCGTCAGTGTCCCCTCAACTGCTGAATACTTTGCATCTCTCATGTATCTAATACGCCCCCATATATGGTAAACAGGTCTGCAGTATGCATAACAAAACAGGCATGACGTGACCGACTCAGTACCGAAGAAAGCGTCGGCTCTCGCCACATCCACCAACGTAATGCGTCAAAGGATGGCTGGAGCATAACACATTCCCCGAACCCAACCAGGTACAAGAGCATAGGTGAGGAATAAGTGAGTAGGTAAGCGCCAGAAATAAGGTTAGACTTAGCTTTCACCGATCTTGCACACCATTCCCATTCCAGTAAAGGTTTTAACCGCGAGGAACAAGGAGCCTGCATCGTTAGCCGCCATCTTGGAAAACGAAGCTGACCACCTGCGGATCCGCGCCGTTTAAGAATGACCGTTCCAGACTACATCTCACTTCGTCCCTCACACGTAATTGCCTTCCGTTAAAAGCGCGGAACTTCCAACAACCACGCTGCTAACCACAGCGAAAAGGGAGACTTGACCCAGTCAATAACAATACCAGACCAAACGGAAGGAGAGGGGGAACGGGCGCGAGACCCGCCAAGTAAAAGTCAAGAATCTTGGCGCAAACAACAGCGCAAATGAAGACCGCGTTCGTGCCTGCTCAACCAGTGCCCAGCCCGGGAACCAGCCGAGGGCCAACCCAGTCACCTTACCTTTTCCTGGAGCGGGACCGGGGAAGGGGGGGGGGGAGAACCCAACCAAGGCACGCGCGGCGAAGTCCCCACGAAGTTCACAGCGTAGCCCAGGCACTTCAGGTAGCCAAGCAGGCCGCTGCCAACGAAGTAGGGATACCAGAGCCACTAGGTACAGGGGGGCCCGACGAAGAAGAAGTCAAGAGAAGAACCAAGTCCGTCGAAGACCGGCGAACCGGTCGAAATCCCCAAAATCCGTAGGCTAGAGCAACACGTCTGAACAGCGTAAGCCTAAGTAGACTGACTGAGGAATTATGGGTACTCGGTTCCGGATGGGGAGTATCGGGAGACAACTCTTGGCCCCCTCGGGGTTCCCCGAGTGCCTCCCGGGTTGTGTGTTAACACAACGAGTTCTTAGGCTAGAATTGAGTAAGTAGTAGACACTCCCATAAGGTCATGTCATCGGTAATGTTTTTGATGAAATAAATATGAAAAAAAACACTTTCATGTGCCTGTGTCTCAAATGCAACATTTCTGAAGATCAGATATATTACTTGATGTACATGCCAATTTTGGAGGCGTTCTGACCATATCTAGGCTGTTTTTCATGGCATCAGATATGCATGATCCAACACGTCAGCAGCGTTGTGAACGCCACATCAAGGCACTTCACATAATGGGCCATAACATAAAGATGCAGCAACTTTCAAGGGTGTCACTTTGGATTTGACTTAGCTATTGTCTAAGGGTTGCACTGATGGCAGATTGAATGGTGTTCAGGTGGGACAAGTTTCTCTGACAGGTCACGGTATACATTTAAATTGGGAAGTTCAGGCAGTAAGAGGTCCCGTATAATTTTTGCCTTGTTTGAAAATTTGCAGTTGGGCTGAATGTGGGAATTTGCTGGAAATTTGTGGTTAGCTGAGAGGAGACATGTTTGGTGCTTTGATTCATACCATCCTGAGCTTATCCAGTGGACATTTGTGGGCCTATGTTGAGTTGCCTTTGGCGTCGTGATTTGAGGGGCACGCTGATTTCAGCTGTGCTTGGGTGTGGGGTTGGTAAGGAACCAGTTTCATAGCCAAGAAATGAGACGGGTCATGTGCTGTTTTTTTTGGTATTTTGTGCATGGCAAATGTGCAGCTGGTGGGCGGTAGTGCTTTTTAGGGAATTGAACAATTAGGGGATGACTGGGATTGACTAAGGCTAAGAGACTGGACAGTACGGAAACACCACCGTGGTCTGTATCCACCTGTATATTGTTTTGTCCACGTGTATAGTGTTTTGTCCACATGTATAGTGTTCTGTGTAGTGTTTTGTCCATCTGTATTGTTTTTTGCCTACCTGTATAGTGTTTTGTCCACCTGTATGTTTTGTCCACCTGTGTAGTGTTTTGTCCACCTGTATATTGTTTTGCCTACTATTGTTTTGTCCACCTGTATAGTCTTTTTTGCCCACCTGTATAGTGTTTTGTCCACCTGTATAGTGTTTTGTCCACCTGTTTAGTGTTTTGCCTACCTGTGTAGCGATGTCAGTACTCACCACAGTCTTGGCTGTTTTCACTTTCTTCTTCTGTTCCTTTTCCTTCTGTTTCCGTTTCTCACGCTCCTTCTCCCGACGTTCTTCCGCAGCTGAGTCATCTGACCCCCCCAACCCTGAACCCCCGCTGTAATCCGAATCCGAGTCTGATGTGGACGAGGTGGGGGGGTTACTGTCATACCTGCACAAGTGGGTACAACATGACAAGTAAGCGAAAATACACGCAACAAGGTCTGCGCCTTGAATCAATGCATAACCCCAATGTTCTGATATGACACAAAACACAACACACGCTGGTAAGAGGGTGTAACCCCAATGTTCTCATACAACATAAAGAACAAAAAAGGCAAAGCCATTATGGCTCACGTTTATGACCGATTTACATGTGACCTTTGTGACAAGGGCTGGCTTCTGCAGCAGCAAAATCCATGTTTTCTGAAAATGTAAGCATTTTTCACACATCTGTCAACCCCCCCCTGACCCTCGACCTTTGTGATGAGTTGACTAAATCAGTATGCATAGGAAGGTCTTATCATCAACTATCTTTGTACCAAATTCGGCTGAAAAATTTGCAAAAATGTTGGTAATACCTACAATTTTATTAAAAAAATCAGCATTTTACACACATTTGCCAGCCTCTTGTGACCCTTGACATTTCCAAGGGGTCATCCAAACTAGTATGCATAGATATGTCTTACCATCAGGTATCTCTGTACCAAATTTGGGTTTGAAGTTGTGAATAGTATCTTTTGTCAAAATATGGCTATTTTAGACCTATTGCCTGAGCTCTCGTGACCCATGACCGTTCTGAGGGTTCAACCAAATTAGTATGAATAGATAGGTCTTCCCATCAGGTATCTCTGTAGCAAGTTTGGATTTAAAGTTGTGAATAGTATATGAGAAAAAAATCTTTTGTCAAAATATGGCCATTTTGAAACTATTTCCTGAGCCCTGCGTGACCCTTGCCCTTTCTGAGAAGTAATCCAAATTAGTATGCACAGACAAGTCTTACCATCAGGTATCTCTGTACCAAATGTGGGATTGAAGTTGTGAATAGTACTTGAGAAAAAAAACATCTTTTGTAAAAATATGGCTATTTTTCACCTATTTTTTTAGCTCGTGACCCTTGACCTTTCCGAGGGATCAACCAAATTAGTATGCTTATAAAGGTCTTACCATCAGGTATCCATGTACCAATTTTGGGTTTGAAGCTGTGAATAGTATTTGAGAAAAAATAAATTATGTCAAAATATAGCTATTTTGATATATTTCCTGATCCCCTGTGACCTTTGTGAGAGGTGACTCAAACTGGTATGTTTAGAAAGGTCTTGCCACAAAGTATCCTTGGGCCAAGTTTGAAGAATCTGGCTTGAATAGTCTCCGAGAAAATGCCAACGTTAAAGCTTAATACGGACAATGGCAGACGGACAACCACTGGCCCAAAACATACTTTTGCTTCGCAAATGAGCCAAAAACACACGCTGGCAAGATGGTGTAACCCCAATGCACTAACAATATAACATAGGGCACAACACACGCCGGCAAGATAGTGTAACCCATAGCTGCCAACCCTGAGGCAACAAAAATCCCGAGTTGCCGAGACACACATCACACATGACAGCCCGGGGACAGAAATTAAACATAACATATCATGATATATAAAAGAATATAATAATAATCTGCTTCTTTGGAGGCATCATTTTGTTGAAAATCGAAAATACCAGTTGTGAAAATCGTTGAGCATGTGCTCCATACCAGGGCAAATTCAAAGCAACCGGAAAAAACACAGAATGGACGGAAATTTGCTGCGCATGCATAATCAAGACTGGCTGTGGGTCCCCGAAAGCTTAGCGGTACAGTGGTAGGCCCTCAACTACAGGCGCTTGACACCACGTGGTACACCAAAATGCCTCAAATTTTAAAACAAAGCTTGAAAATATAAAAATTGGGAGAAATGTAAAAAAAAAAAAAAAAAAAACGGAGAAATCAGGAATTGAACAAAAAAATCGGGAAATTCATGATAAGATTGGGAGCGTTGGCAGCTATGTGTAACCCCAATGCACTGATATGACATAAAGCACAAAATGAACTCGCAAGGAGCATATCTGATTAGACACAGGCAATTAGAGACTTAGACACAATTAGGTTTTGTCTTCCACAAGCAGCACGAAATACTGTCTAAAAACAGAAATACACCATAACCATAACAAATCATATATTTTACTCCAAAATCATACAATTAAACAGGTCTGTGTAAGGCAAACACGCAGCACGGTGTGTGTCTGTGTAAGGCAAACATGCAGCACAGTGTGTGTCTACAGAACACAATGTAGGTAGGACACAGCAAGTGATTTTACAATACAGAACACAGCAGAGTACACAGCGGGTGATTTTACAGTACAGAACACAGTAGACACTGGGTGATTTAACAGTACAGAGAACAGTACACAGCGGGTGATTTTACAGTACAAAACAGAACACAGTGCAGGACACTCCAGGTGATTTTACAGTACAATATAGGACACTCCAGGTGATTTTACAGTACAATACAGGACATTCCAGGTGATTTTACAGTACAATACAGGACACTCCAGGTGATTTTACGGTACAATACAGGACACTCCAGGTGATTATACAGTACAATACATGACATTCCAGGTGATTTTACAGTACAATACAGGACACTCCAGGTGATTATACAGCACAATACAGGACACTCCAGGTGATTTTACAGTACAATACAGGATACTCCAGGTGATTATACAGCAAAAAACACAGTGCAGGACACTCCAGGTGATTTACAGTAGAGAACTCAGTACAGGACACTGGGTGATTTTACAGCACAGAACACAGTGCAGGACACTCCAGGTGATTTGCAGTAGAGAACTCAGTACAGGACACTGGGTGATTTTACAGCACAGAACACAGTGCAGCACACTATGGGTGATATAGACATATATTTATACCATATACTTACTCCTCGGCAACCTCACTGCCACTGTCACCAGGGTTGAACGACTCATCTGTAAAACACAATAATCAACATCTGTAACACAAAATACTCAACATCTATAACGCACAATACTCAACATCCAGTGTGATCATTGTGTAAGCCAATTGGGGTTCAGGTTCGGCGCAGGGCTCTAGTGTGTGAGAATGAAGGAAGCGGCTGTGGCAGTCCAATTTACATGACTTTTATTTGTACCCTGCTAGACATACTAGTGCCAAATACCAATGGAAAAAAAAAACACCGTCCGCTAACGTGGCCCATTTCAAAATTGTTGATCAGTCAGAGAACTTTCGCTCACGCCGGTTCACTTCGAAGGATTAACTGTGTTGACTGTCCGATTCCACTCACTGTTTCACCCCGAATCCAACACCGCCATTGAAAATACCACTGACCAGCGCTGAATTGCGTGTTGCCCCAGCCAGGTAGCTGTTTCCCAACCTGACGCAATCTCTCAAAAATAATTGTGTCCTAAATTTACGTCACCTTGCATTTGCGTCATACTCCTAAGTCTATTCTACTGTGGGTGAATAATTAGGACGAACTCCCATATACTGTACTCTATATGAGGAAGAAAGCAAAACTGAATTAGAAAAGAGCAAATAACCAAATAACATCAACATCCATTTCACTTCAACTATCAAAAATACGCAGCCTATGCCGTACTTTCCTAGTAAAACTTTAGGCACATACCTGCAACACACTGACGGTCTGACAGACGCAAATGCAAATCAACGCAGCCTATGCCGTATTTTCCTAGTAAAACTTTAGGTACATACCTGCAACACACTGACGGTCTGACAGAAGCAAATGCAAATCAACGCAGCCTATGCCGTACTTTCCTAGTAAAACTTTAGGCACATACCTGCAACACACTGACGGTCTGACAGACGCAAATGCAAATCAACGCAGCCTATACCGTACTTTCCTAGTAAAACTTTAGGCACATACCTGCAACACACTGACGGTCTGTCAGACGCAAATGCAAATTGGCAACTGACAGGCCAAGCCAGTGCTCACGTGCAAGAAACCTCTGGAGAGTGAGTTCACCATAAAATTCACGAGATATGCGTGATTCACCGAGACCCGTTATTTATGAGTCGATGGCTAAACTGGAGGCACTGAACCATGGTAACAAAACTACATGACAATAAAACTAAATATACATACCTATCCGTCACTCATACAAATTAACTGCACACACACACCTTTACAATTGTACTGCGAAATATCCTTGCCGCGCCTTCTAACGCTTAGTACTGATTTACTGGGACAGAGACACGTGGAATGTGTACCTTCACTGTCCTCACCTATGTCAATACCAAACAAGTCTTTGATCTCAACCTAAAACAGCTGGCAGGGGCGTGCCTTCATGTAGTGTTTGTTGTTTCGCTGTTCCGCCCACCGGCCACATATTCTGCATAGTTTATTTACACATTTTAAATGAAACTCATGCGTATTGAAAGCCATACTGTAATGTGCACACCACAGAAACAAATGTCAAAGTCAAAGTGAAATATCTGCAGTTAAACCAGGTACACTCACAGCACAGAAAGAACACACGTCTAACAATATCCAAGAAAAGTTTCATCTGAGAACGCAGAAATCTCCCTCTTTCCCTTTTGCTCAACCTATGTGTGTGTGTGTGTGTGTGTGTGTGTGTGTGTGTGTGTGTGTGTGTGTGTGTGTGTGTGTGTGTGAGAGAGAGAGAGAGAGAGAGAGAGAGAGAGAGAGAGAGAGAGAGAGAGAGAGAGAGAGATAATGAAACGTTTTTATTCAGGATAAAAAGTTTTAGGCATAGCAATGCCTATCTTCCAAACTGTCCTGCTACTCTACACATATAAAAATACATCAGACGATACAGCAAAAGATAAAACATATATAAAGTAAAAGACCCATCCCCCCCACCAAAAAAAAAAAAAAAAAAAAAAGAAAAGAAAAGAAAAGAGAGAGAGAGAGAGAGAGAGAGAGAGAGAGAGAGAGAGAGAGAGAGAGAGAGAGAGAGAGAGAGAGAGAGACACGGCTGTTCCTGGCCTCCCATTTAGTTTTGAGGCGCATGCGCGTGCGGTGCCGTAAGATGAGGAGCCACTCAGCGTGTAAACTCCTTGAATACCGCCCTTTGATAGCACAGAGCTGAGCGCAATCTGTTACGGCTGTGCAACTATAGTCGCGCTATTCTTGTCACTGTTTTACGCGAGCACGCGATATGTGTACACGCTAAGCGCTGACCATGTACCGCACGGGACACATTTTTAATGGCACCGGACATTTACAGCATGTTGTTTAACCTTTAGCACGCTGGTGGCGACATTTGTCGCCAGCCGCCATTTTGCTTCATTATCGGATGGCGACATGTCGCCACCGCGTGGTCTGTTCGAAATCGGTTGATTGATTGATTGTACATTGCTTAACGTCCCGACAGCAACAAGGCTTTCTCAGGACGTGCCTGCACTGCTTGTGAAAAAAAAAATAAACAGAACATTGAATGTATGTCGCCAGCCGGTCAAATACATTAAATAAACCTAACACATGGGGCCTAAATAAAGCTAAGACCATTTAGCAACACACATCCAATATCAAGAGCTACAGGCAGTGCAGACAGTAGGGAGAGTTTTAAAAAGGCAAATACAGGTGAATGGACCAAGGGTAGACAGAAACACATGCCCCAGAATAGAGAGAAAAACTCACCCTGTGGGGCTGACCAGGGTGACCCTGGGAACTAAAAAGTACCTAACCCCACCCAAGTCCCCCAGGGCAGACCCGGGTGGGGGGTGGCTATGGTAAACACACTAGGTTGCTATGAAGCCTTTGCAAAGGATTGTGGGTGATTGTAAATGAGGCTTGCTTCCGTTTTATATCGGCCATCTTGCTAACTTCGAGTGCGTTTGAGCGATTCAAATTTTCTAAGCGAGAGTTTGTTCTGACGGCTTCATTTTGACAAAAGATGACCGATGAGGAGTTAGAAGCATTCATCAAGGAATACTTTTATGGAGTCAGATTCCAATGATGAAGACTTTCTTGGCTTTTTGCCAGAAGACTTGAGATCGAGGGTGGGTGGGTGGGAGATAGTGGTGATGGGCAGAGGAGCGATTCTGAATCGAGTGCTAGTGAACGCGGAAACGGTGCGTAGTAAGCATTGATTATTATTATTATTATTATTTTTTTTAGGATAATAACACAGTTTTAAGAATTGTGACATAATCTTGATTCATTTATTTACGTACATGCCAAATTCCACAACCATACATAGAAAAATGAAAAAGTTGTAGGCTTTTGAAGTAAGTAGGGTAGCGTTGGGTTTAGCCCACTTAAAAGGAATGCAGTTGCAGGGAAAAGAACTGCCAGCGGAAAGCAGAGTGCTAAAGGTTAAGTTGTACTGAACGTATGCTGTATTTATGACATACACTTAAAAGCTAAGAAATGAGCTTTCTGCAGACACTAGACATGCTTAGGAAAATGAAGATGAACAATGCATGCAACGGAGTAGAAGACAGGCAACCGGCGCACAGTTTACCGTGAAGACAACGCAAATCTGTTGCAAATGAGTCGTCTTTTAACTGTTCTAACTCATGCAAAGTACTTTTGCGAAAATAATCGTTCAGGCCAGCGATCTTCGTATACAGCCACTACGCTATGCACTACTCAAAATGTCAGATAGATTTACCTTGCGAGCTCAGTGGGTCCTGAAATGGGATGATGCGTCAGCGGTAATCCAGTGTTAGACAGACGGAAAGTTCTTGGGTCAACATAATCTCCACATGTAGTTGATTTCGGAAGAAGTGAAAATGTTCCCAATAATTCAAAGTTCATATACAGGGTTAGCGGCAGTGTCAGTTGCACACTTTGTATAGGTGATTTGTCTATAGGTGATTTGTCTATAGCATTCTCCTGTACAGGGTTAGCGGCAGTGTCAGTTGCACACTTTGTGTAGGTGATTTGTCTATAGGTGATTTGTCTATAGCATTCTACTGTACAGGGTTAGCGGCAGTGTCAGTTGCACACTTTGTGTAGGTGATTTGTCTATAGGTGATTTGTCTATAGCATTCTACTGTACAGGGTTAGCGGCAGTGTCAGTTGCACACTTTGTGTAGGTGATTTGTCTATAGGTGATTTGTCTATAGGTGATTTGTCTATAGCATTCTACTGTACAGGGTTAGCGGCAGTGTCAGTTGCACACTTTGTGTAGGTGATTTGTCTATAGGTGATTTGTCTATAGGTGATTTGTCTATAGCATTCTACTGTACAGGGTTAGCGGCAGTGTCAGTTGCACACTTTGTGTAGGTGATTTGTCTATAGGTGATATAGCATTCTTACTTACTTACTTACGCCTGTCACCCCTACCCGGGTATAGGCCGTCGACGAGAGACCTCCAGCAACTCCTGTCCTGTGCTTCTCCTTCGATTCTACTCCAGGTGGTTCCCAGTCTCTTGATGTCTGCTTGGAGGTCTCGACGCCAGGAGTTTCTTGGCCTACCTCTTTTCCTCTTTCCCTGGGGGTTCCATGACAATGCCTGCCTAGTGATACTGGAAGCTGGCTTTCTCAGACTGTGACCGATCCATCCCCATCTTCTTCGCCCAATTTCATTCTCTGCTGTTATCTGCTCTGTTCTCTCCCAGAGTCTGACGTTGCTGATCTTCTCTGGCCAGTGGATTTTCAAAATTCTTCTAAGGCAACTGTTCATGAAGGTCTGTACTCTGTTGACTGTGGTTTTTGTCAATCTCCATGTCTCTGCTCCATATAGGAGAACTGCTTTTACATTGGAGTTGAAAATCCGGACTTTGGTGTGTTGTGACAGCTCTCTGGAACTCCACACTTTTTTCAACTGGAGAAAGGCTGCTCTGGCTTTACCGATTCGTGCTCTGACATCTGCATCAGTGCCGCCTTTTTTGTCTATGATGCTTCCGAGATAGGTGAAGGACTCCACCTCCTCCAACGGGGTGCCAGCAAGCAAAACTGGTTCTTCCCTGGTTGCGTTCAGCCTCATTGTCTTGATATAGCATTCTACTAAAAGAAAAATGAAATGAATCGGAAGCGCCGAATCCACTTTACTCATCTTACAAATCGGATGGGACGCCCACAGTAAAAATGATAAACACTCTTAATGGTGATCAAATGGCTATTTTAAATAGGCGTAAATCAGATAAACACAGAACAGTTCTGGAAAAAATATATCAGTCTCAAGACAGTTTATTTCACAGAGAGACTTTTTTCTGCGTGTACTTGGTACCGGCGGCTCTACAACTAACTGTCGTCAGCTTTTCTTCTCGTGTTTCTTCATTGACGAAAACAAGATTTATTTGTTCGGTTTCTACTTCTCCAAACATAGCCGTTTCTTGACGTTCCTTTCTTTCACTCTCAAATTGGACTCCACCTGTTTTCAGTTTTCTGAGTTCGGTACTGAGACCAGCTTAGTCCTGTTTGGGTTCGAAAGGCAGATCTTTGTAGGCTGGTCAAAGATGCTTGGTGACAACCTGCCACTTTCAGGATTTGTTCTCTGGCTTCTGTTTGGGTGCGAAAGGCAGATCCTTGTAGGCTGGTCAAAGATGCTTGGTGACAACCTGCCGCTTTCAGGATTTGTTCTCTGGCTTCTGTTTGGGTGCGAAAGGCAGATCCTTGTAGGCTGGTCAAAGATGCTTGGTGACAACCTGCCACTTTCAGGATTTGTTCTCTGGCTTTTTTCATTTTAATTTTAAGGTCCGAACTCTCTTGTGTAAAAGAATTGTCGGCATTTCCTCCAGAAACATTTTGCCTCATTTTGTGAAGTATTCTTGATCGTTTTTTGCTCAGAGGGGAATTTGCTACCCCTGACGATTTTCTTGGCTGTGGAATCTTTTTCAGTACAACGGGCTGACCTCCTGTCTTGCATTTGACGGTCATTTTGTCATCGGATTCTTGCATTTTTGCTTTAGCCAGCTGGGTGAGATAGACTTCTTCAAGACAGGTCAGAGGTGTCTGGATGTGATGAGGTTGTCTCAGTTGTTTCTGCTTATGAAATGGTGATGTGGCGATGTCTCGGACTGGGGGTTTTGGGGGTGTTTTGAATATTATGACTGGAGACACCTGAGGCAATATGTCGGCTATTTTCTGTTCACGGTTTTGCTGGCGTTGATGTCAACGGACCTGTCTGGTCATCAGCTATAATGCTGCAATCAAACTGAGCCGACTCGGCAGAAATTTCTGACACATTTCGTTTTGGTGCACCCACTTTTGATTTCTTTGGCCGGCCACCTTTACATTGTAACTCAAAATGATTACATGCGCTGCATTCACTTTCTGACATTGTGGGGTCAAATTGTGTCCAGATGTGTGTGGATCTTTGAATATCCTCTGCAGCGTGACTGACAGTGGTTGTTATGGTAGATGTGTGTGGATCTTTGAATATCCTCTGCAGCGTGACTGACAGTGGTCATTATGGTAGATGTGTGTGGATCTTTGAATATCATCTGCAGCATGACTGACAGTGGTCGTTATGGTAGATGTGTGTGGATCTTTGAATATCATCTGCAGCATGACTGACAGTGGTTGTTATGGTAGATGTGTGTGGATCTTTGAATATCATCTGCAGCATGACTGACAGTGGTTGTTATGGTAGATGTGTGTGGATCTTTGAATATCCTCTGCAGCGTGACTGACAGTGGTTGTTATGGTAGATGTGTGTGGATCTTTGAATATCATCTGCAGCATGACTGACAGTGGTTGTTATGGTAGATGTGTGTGGATCTTTGAATATCATCTGCAGCATGACTGACAGTGGTTGTTATGGTAGATGTGTGTGGATCTTTGAATATCCTCTGCAGCGTGACTGACAGTGGTTGTTATGGTAGATGTGTGTGGATCTTTGAATATCCTCTGCAGCGTGACTGACAGTGGTCGTTATGGTAGATGTGTGTGGATCTTTGAATATCATCTGCAGCATGACTGACAGTGGTTGTTATGGTAGATGTGTGTGGATCTTTGAATATCATCTGCAGCATGACTGACAGTGGTTGTTATGGTAGATGTGTGTGCACGTTTGCATGATATGAGTATCAAATAACACTTTCCACACATCCCTTTCAGATGTTTGTCTTTGTCACGACACGGGTTTTTTTCGTCTAATTTTTGTAGGGGAGTAAGTTTAGAGGAGTGACAGAATTTAGTTAGTCACCGGGTAGCGATAGCGTAGGTGTGTAGTATTTGGCCTGTACATGAGTATTTGCTGCCATGTGGGGATTTGGAGGGTCGGCGTAACGCACATGATCGCTCGGGTCTCCGTGATCGGGTGGTTATTGTTTCACGTGTTTTCACATGATGTAGTGAGCGTTTTTTCGCTAACCTAACGTTATCCAAATTGTTAACCAGTCGCATTTCCAACAGCGAACAAGGCAGTCGTCTTTTGCCAACAGTCTCGGAGGGTGGTTTTCCAGGCTGGAGGCCACAAGCAGTTGTGTCGGTCTGTTGTATCGGCCCTGCGATACGGTTTCGGGTCATCCCCAGAGCCGGTGTCCGAGGAAGGAGAGAAGACAGAGAGAAAGAGCTGCGACGACGTAACCCCTGGCTTGTCTTGTCTGTCTTCGTCCTAGCCGGGGCGTCTTCACGGATGACAGTAAGTACACGTAACAATTCTCTAGTGGCCATTTGCTCGGGGGGTTTGTTTGTGTTTGCTTGTTCCGTTATTATTGACTAGTGTATTGGGGGGTGGGGGGGGTGGGGCAGGTGTAGAATAGAGAAGAATAGAATGTAGAAGTGAATGCCGTTTCGAATTAGCTATTGGGATTTAACGCCGAGTAGGCAACTAAGGTCGTCTCAGTATTTAGCGTAGGAGTGTAAATATCGGAAGTGAGTCATGTGGTGACGAGTAAATATGTATTTTGTTGAGGTTGAATTTAATGTTGTGGGAGAGAGGTGAAGGAAATATGTTGAGGTTGAATTTATTGTTGGGGGAGAGTGGTGAATGGAATATAAGAGAGGCAGTTGAAGTTGTGGAAAGGGTGATGTGATTATCTTTCTTGTGTTAGTTATTTATACGAGTATTTTTGCACCTGTGTTTTAGTGCATCTTTAAATCCAAAGAACTAACCGGCTAGTCTGCCACCGTGCTGTGGTACTGAGTGGAAGCTGACTGTGTCACTCCGCCTTGTGGGCTACGACACCGGACCTGGGTGCCTTCGCGAGTGTCGCGGCACGCCTCGTATTTAGTCAGGTCGGGTCGTCCCATGTAGTTCTTTCTAACCTGTTTAAGTGAAGTTTTGTATAATTATAATGTTGTAAAGAACGTTGGTCTATTTCATATCCTCGTAGTGGCGATATTGTGAGAGGAGCTTTGTCACAGTGACATTCTGAGATATTGTATTTAAAGCAGCCTGTGTTACGGAAGGCCTTATCGCGGAAGCAAGAGCGCTGAGCTGGGTTGCGCTTAACGGTTCTGCTTCTGGCGAGAAGGTCTAGTGACCTTTGTCTTATTAAGTTTGCTTAACTTTTGGCTGTATTGTGTTGAGGACGCTAGTTCCATTATATAGTCGACTTTGTGTTGGTCGTAACATCGTTAGTTAAAGAGCCTTGTTTATTCTGAAACGTTGCTAATTAAAAGAGCCTTGTTTATTCTGAAACGTTGCTAGTTAAAAGAGCTTTGTGCTGTGAACGTCTAGTTTGCTAGAGCATTAGCTTAATTCAAACTTGTCGTTCGTGCTCCCGCTGAGGAGATGTAGTGTGGTAGCTTATGAACAATATTCATTTTTTCTCGATCTTCATTTGTGTGTTAGTAAACATATTTGGTTGATCGTATATTGATCGTTGATATTGTGCTATTTGCCATACTATATTAAGGAGCCATGTGCTGTGAGGGACTCTTCGCGGAAGCAAAGGCGTTGGTCTACTGGCGTTAGCGCCCGACGCTTGTTTTTCCGTCGGGGTCTGGTGGCTTTTGGGTTTAAGCTTTTCAGTTTCATTGTATTATTAAGAATAGTAGTTTTATTATATATTGTTCGTTTGTATTTTATTAGGGATATTTAGTTTATTATATATTTTGTTATTTTGTATTGTGTATAGTGGTTAATCGGTTTGGGGAATTGGGACTATGTGTGTGTGAATGTGACGTGTGAGCGTGTGGTTGGGATTGAATGAGGATTGAGTTTGGGGGTTTTATTGTAATAAATGTCGTTGTTATTGTTCCTCTGGTGTTTGTGTTAGTGTGGGTTGGGTGTGTCTCGAGTGGTAGCACTCATAGCTCGCACCCCAGGAGCGGGGTCGTGACAGTCTTCTTCATCTTTACATGTGTCAATACCATGAAAAGCAGAAAGATCGTCTACATAATCAACGCACAGTTTAAAGTGTTAAAGTCCGTCTTTCTTTTGCCTTTTTACTCGCTCTGCACAAATCCTGCACAAACTACTCAATCGTGCCATGTGGAATGTATCAGACTCCATTTTAAACGTCTGCAAAATACACTCAAATGCTGGTCTATAAAACCTTCTATAACAAATCACAGGTAAATCTATCCAGGAAAAGAAAAACACTTACTTGTAGCACTATGTTACACTAACATATATCACTCATTAAAAATCCAAACAAAAGTATTTTGAAAGCACAGTAAAGCTCTAAAGCCAGCACAAATTTGGCACACTGCCCACATAAAATAGTAAGCGTAAAGAAGACCTACAACCAGGCGGTACCGGATGCCCATCGGAATGCGCTGTAACTAGGTCAGCTCGCCACTTGATAAGCTAGCGCGGCACTCCCTAACTAAATGTGTGGGTTTGTAGAAGAACTGAACAGCCGTGGAGAGATTCAATGAAGCTTTATTTATCAACGGTTGAGGCATTGACATCGCCATAGACATAGCCATTTTTCAAACCTGCCGTTGCTACAAAACTACGAGACAAAATACAAAAAACTAAGTATATAGTTAAATGTATATGAAACAAAAACATTGCCAGCTTAGGGAAAGAAAGTCCCATGATGATCTCACACTCCTAAACACACACACACCATCACACACACATCATCACACAAGAGTTTATAACTGGGAGCAAACATAATCAGATGTACAGGGCAGTTTATATTTCACAACGTAATGATTACGACTGCTTCAAGAAGTACTTGATGAGACTGATTTTGAAACGGGCTAGAGAGAAAGCGGATTTTACATAATCAGGAAGCGTGTTCCAAGCCTGCGTTCCCGCGAATGACAAACTAGATTTGTATATCAATTCTTGTTTTGGGGACTAAGAAAAGTTGCATAATATTACCAAGCCTAGATTCCGACTTCGATAAAAGAGTTGTGATATATTCTGGTATTTTCTGTTTCCACACTTTGAACATAAAATAGCCTTATTGAATCTGAAGTGGTCTTGCAGCGGCAGAAATCCTATTTTGGCGAGTTTTTCTTCTGTTGTGAGTCGTGGGTCAGGAAGGATTAACTTTGCTGCCCTTCTGTGTAACGAGTTGAGTCTCTTCAAGTGGACTTCACTGCAACCATCCCACACCGTTGACGCGTAATCAATATGAGAACGTATGTGAGCGTTATAGAATAGTTTGCGCGTGTCCGAGTCAGTGTAATATTTCAGTTTGGGCAACATGAAAAGATTTTGGGCTACAATTCTGCATAAAGTGTCCGTATGAGCCTTCCACTTAAGCTGACTGTCAGTTGTAATCCCTAGTAGACGGTGTTCACGTTAAAAGATTAAGTAACAGGGGTGCTAGCTGGTGTTTTTGACGAGTGGCGATAATCATAGATTTGGTTTTAATTGGATGAACAATCAGAGAGAGAGAGAGAGAGAGAGAGAGAGAGAGAATCAATGAAACTTTATTTTACAACGGTTTAGGCATTGACATCGTCATTGACACAGCCATTTTACAAACCTGCCATTGCTAGCAACTACAAGACTAACTACAAATATACATACATATAAGTAAACATAATACTTGCAAACAGATGACAACACTGTTCACATAGACAGACATACTCATAGACTCACAGGCACCCCCACTCCCCCCCCCCCCCCCCCCCCCCCCCCCCCCTTCACACATAGAGCTAAGAGAGAGCGAGAGAGAGATAGAGAGAGAGAGCGAGAGAGAGAGAGCGAGAGAGAGAGAGAGAGGAGAGAGAGAGAGAGGAGAGAGACTTACTTAACAAGGTGCAGGATAAATCCTGCGCTGCCTTACCTGTGGGCACCATTTTACTATCAGATTTGCCCATTAGAAGTGTTGACAGAACTTGTGTACCAGAACACTTGGGGAGGGTGGGGGGTTTTGATTGATTGTACATTGCTTAACGTCCCGACAGCAACAAGGCTTTCTCAGGACGTGCCTGCACTGCTTGTGAAAAAAAAACTAAACAGAAAATTGAATGTATGTCGCCAGCCGGTCAAATACATTAAATAAACCTACAACATGGGGCATAAATAAAGCTAAGACCATTTAGCAACACACATCCAATATCAAGAGCTACAGGCAGTGCAGACAGTAGGGAGAGTTTTAAAAAGGCAAATACAGGTGAATGGACAAAGGGTAGACAGAAACACATGCCCCAGAATAGAGAGAAAAACCCACCCTGTGGGGCTGACCAGGGTGACCCTGGGAACTAAAAAATACCTAACCCCACCCAAGTCCCCCAGGGCAGACCCGGGTGGGGCAGGGTGGGGGGAGGGGGGGGAGAAAATGCTAGTCATGTACCCCCGAAAGTGATGACAGACGTAAACCAGGCCTCCCCTTTCCCATCCCAAAATCCAACTTATGGTACTTTTTCTGTCTTACACCAAGGTATAACTATGAAAAAAAAAAAGGTTGATTATAGCCTGAACTGCTTCTTTCGCCCATAATGAACCTCCTATAGCCTTCTCATTAGAGGAAAAAATTAGGGTTTCTTTGCTAGTCTGAGCCCGCCTTCTTGTTGCTGGTGCATGCGTAGCCGTTAAACTAAGTGGGCCAAAGCCCGCAGAGAGAAACTGCCGTGCTGTAGTGTTACAATACTGCCCCAGTGTACCCGCCGTGCTGTGTTACAATACTGCCCCAGTGTACCTGCCGTGCTGTAGTGTTACAATACTGCCCCAGTGTACCCGCAGTGCTGTGTTACAATACTGCCCCAGTGTACCCGCAGTGCTGTGTTACAATACTGCACCAGTGTACCTGCATCGTTACAATAACACACAACAGCGTGTCTCACCTGAACTGTCTGTCTCATCATCCTCCTCCCTCTGCTTGCCCTCAGCCTTGACCTTGGCCAAGTAAGCATCATGGCCACCACCTTCCTCATCACTACCGGACATTTCCTCATACATCACGCTGGACTTGTCCTTAAACACACACAAACATCACAGTCATCATCATGACATCATTACTGGACATACCCTCGATAATCAGAGTGGACTTGTCATTTAACACACAAACATCACAGTCATCATCATAATCAAAACACTGCCAGGCATTTCTTCGTACACCACACTCGACTTGTCCTCCATGTAAACACCAACATCACCAAAACATCTCACTGTACATGACGCTGGTCTGGTCACAATCTTTATAACAATAGCTTCACTAAAATCAATCAAACAATGGTCACCTGAGGCAGCTGAAACACTCCGTGGCTGTCTAGAGTGCACTGACTGGGATGTGTTTAAGGAGGTAACATCAGACATTCACGAGTACACAGAGGCTGTCACTGACTACATTGCCTTCTGTGAGAGCCTCTGTATTCCCACCAAGACCTGCAAGAGTTTTCCTAATGACAAGCCATGGTTTACAGTAGACATTAAACACAAACTCCACGAAAAACATGACGCATACAAAGACAATGACAGAGAAAGGTACAAACAAGCCAGGTATGCAGTACTAAAAGCAATTAAGACTGCCAAGCGCAACTTCAGATACAGACTAGAACAGAAAATCGCAGCTAGTAACCCTAGAGATATTTGGCAAGGCCTCAAAGACATTACAAACTATAAACCAGCTTCCAAGACTGCTGATGTTACTGATGCGTCTCTTCCAGACACTCTGAATGACTTTTATAGTCGTTTTGACAAAAAGAATATGACCCCACCTCCTTCTGTGGAGAGGAGTCATACTGAGAACCCACCTTTCATTATTCTAGACGCCGATGTCAGGTGCATGTTTCAGCGTCTAGACAGAAGGAAAGCTGCCGGTCCAGATAACATTTCTCCACGCTTACTCAGAAACTGTGCGGACCAGCTCTCGGGCGTCTTTACTGACATTTTCAACATGTCTCTCTCTCAGTGCACTGTTCCTCAGTGTTTCAAAAGGTCCACCATCATTCCTGTTCCGAAAAAATCCAAAGTGTCCTCCCTAAATGACTACAGACCGGTCGCTCTGACCTCAGTTGTCATGAAGACGCTTGAGCGCCTCGTCCTCCGGTTTCTGAGAACATTTACCGACCCTCTGCTGGATTGTTTTCAATTCGCGTATCGCGAAAAACGTTCCGTGGAGGATGCGGTGTCACTTGGTTTGTTTTATGTTTTACAACACCTTGAAATCCCAAACACCTATGCCAGAATTTTATTTGTTGATTACAGTTCTGCTTTTAACACCATTATTCCATCTAAATTGTACCAGAAGATCCAGCAAATCGGAGTTCCAGAGACATTGTGCCTCTGGACCCTCGATTTCCTGTTGATGAGACCACAGGTCGTTAAAATTGGTGGAAATGTGTCATCCACCCTCACTTTATCCACGGGCACGCCTCAGGGGTGCGTGCTCTCCCCTATGCTCTACTCCCTGTTTACTTATGACTGTGCTTCATGCCATGCCAGTACTAAAGTTCTGAAATTTGCAGATGACACCACAGTGGAAGGGTGCATTACAAACTCAGACGAATCCGCTTACCGTAGTCAGGTTGAGACTCTAATTAGTTGGTGTAATAACAACAACCTTGAACTGAACTCTGGCAAAACAAAAGAAATGATTGTGGACTTTAGAAAGAAACAGTCCCCTCCCCCTCCCCCTCTTGTGATCAATAGTGAAATCATTGAAACAGTCCAGAACTTTAAGTTTCTTGGCACTACCCTGTCATGTGACCTGAAGTGGGAGGAAAACACTCGCCTTATCGTCCAAAAAGCACAGCAGCGCTTGTTCTTCCTGCGACGTCTGAAAAGTTTCGGTCTCGGTGCCCACATGTTGATGCAATTCTACCGAGCTGTGATTGAGAGCGTGCTCACCTTTTCGATCACGGTTTGGTATGGTTCCATCACGGCCAAAGAGAAAATCAGACTGAGTAGGGTGGTCAAGACCGCTTCAAAAATCATAGGCAGAGATCTTCCTAGCCTGGACTCACTGTACCAGCAGCGTCTCTTACGTAGAGCACGTCTTATCTCCAGTGATTCCACCCACCCCGGCAATGAGCTTTTTCAAATTTTACCATCAGGGCGCAGGTACAGGTCCATCAGTACCAGGACCAGCAGATTCCGCAACAGTTTTTTCCCTCTTGCTGTTCACGCTCTCTCTGATCAACCGGACTAATTGGAGAGAGCGCGAGTGGCGAGTGAGAATGATTGTGTACAGTCAGTTTTTAACTGTATCAGATCTCTCTCTCTCTCTCTCTCTCTCTCTCTCTCTCTCTCTCTGTGTGTGTGTGTGTGTGTGTGTGTGTGTGTGTGTGTGTGTGTGTGTGTGTGTGTGTGTGTGTTTAGTCTTAGTAACTGACATCAAGACAAATTCCAATGTTTTTATTGTTTTGTACATGGAAACATATGGCAATAAACCATCTTATCTTATCTTATCTTAATGAATACCTCATGGTGATGAAGCTCTATGCCCGCACACACACAGGGATACTGCATGAATACCTCATGGTGATGAAGCTCTATGCCCACACACACAGGGATACTGCATGAATACCTCATTGTGATGAAGCTCTATGCCCACGCACAAAGTTCACACAGGGATTCTGCATTGTGCTGACTTGTCAGCAGTTTTTCGGGTGTCAAATGTTCCGTGTATTCATGAGTTTCGTGCGGTCATGAGGTTAGCGATTTGCATGGAGTTTTAGTGGCACAGCTCAGTCTAACAGAGCTCAGGAGTAGTTAGTACGGGCTATTCTGTCAGTGAGGACGGACGTATGTGGGATATACTGGCCTTATTCCACGACTCTGAAACCGAGATTTCAGGTACGTTTTTATATGTATTATCAACAGCTAGTCAGCTAAAGGTAGTACGAGTTGGTACGAGTTGGTAAGACTTAGTTTGGTTGTGTAGTGTTGATTTGGTTCAGTTAAGTCGGTTTAGAACTTGTTGAGATAACCGGTGATTTTTTTCTATATAGTTGTTTACTGGGATGGATAACTAAGAAATGTGATGTGTGTATGCCTAGGCTGTTTACAAAGGTAGTACGTGGACGTGCAACATTACAATACTGCCCCACTGGATGTGCAACATTACAATACTGCCCCACTGGACGTGCAACATTACAATACTGCCCCATTGGACGTGCAACATTACAATACTCAGTGATTAGGTTGAGTTTTGCAGTCAATAAGTCATATGACCGGAGGAACATAAAATCAATAGGTCATTTGGAAAATCCATAAGTCAACAAAAAATCACGTTTTAGGCATTTTCAATTTTGAAATGTCAGCAGCAAAAACACCGGATGTTGTCGGTGTAGTCAAAAGTAGTGTACAACGAACGAAGAGAATACACTTGCATAACGAACACCCTCTTTTAACGAACTAATTTCATCCTCCCACAGCCGCTCACTTGGTCACCCCTGTAGCCTGTTCAGTAGGCACAGCGGCTTTGCGAGCCACCACATACATAATCGAGAAAAGGTTGAAATTGATTGGGTGCTTGCAAAGCGAAGCGCAGCCGCTGCGTCTACTGAAGGGCTACTGTCAAGTTATCAACTGCGATGTACAGTTCTACCTCAGTCACACGTGCCATTTGTGGGCATGGTCTAGTAGTCTGCTCAGTTGTCAAACTTGTCAAGACATCTTGGTAACTTGGCCCGCAGACTCTCTGTTTACTGCAGACTCTCAATGTTTACGTTTTCGAGATGCTTGCCTGCCATTTGGTTACAGTCAAGGCCGTTTGAATGGCACCAGTCAGAGGCGTAGATTTTCATGAACCCGTGGGCAGAGGCAACTCATGAGGATCTGTGCCTCTTGCAGATGTATATTATAATTGTTACTTAGTCCGCATCCACGGGGCAGTCCGTGGCGCAGTGGTTAAGGCGCCTGCCAACAATGCCAAAGGTGCGAGGTTCGAAAACGGGTTCCGGCACCGGACTTTTCTCCTCTGGTAAGTGTCACCATTAATTCGGGCGGACCGTCGGGGGTTATTTCTCCGGGTACTCCGGTTCTTCCACCCCCTCCCATCCCCCCACCCCCCCCCCCACACTTTGGTACCGGTTTCAGGCCACTTTACAAATTTCAAATTCAAGCGATCAAAAATCTCTGTAACTTCAGTAGCTGAACTGGCCCTTCGTCTGTCTTGTACTGTGTTTGTCTTCGGTGTAAATTTGTGTCTGTCACGTGAGTGTGCATGTTGGGTTTCAGTTCGCGGCACTTCGAGTTGATTCACCCAAAAATTGAGAAAAAGCGCCTATATAATACCGGTATTATTATTACTTCCTCAGTTTGAGTACACTATCAGATAAAATATCAAGCAATATGCATAGAAAAAGCGCCTATATAATACCGGTATTATTATTATTATTACTTCCTCAGTTTGAGTACACTATCAGATAAAATATCAAGCAATATGCATAGATTCTCATAAGGACCCTTAGGTGGTGAGGACTTTTAAACGTCTATGCCTCTTGCAGACTTTAGAAACTCACTCTTGCACTGGTTACATTCATCACGCACTATACCTGTCGTTTTTGTAGCTATTTCCTTTTTTGCAGGGTGGGGAAGCTACCCCCACGCCCAACCCCCTTACTAGGAGGACCAGGGGTTTTCTGTCGGGGTCACCTTCCCTTAGACCATGTTGGTTCACGGCACCTTATTTCATTCGGTGCACCCCTCTCACGAGGGACCCCCTATCCACCACCCAGGGGACGCGCCTCAACGCCGTATGGTCCCAGCGCGAGTAGCACTCATGCTGTCACCAGTGGCACAGAGAGCGCTGATGGGCTGGGAACCTCTTGGGCCAAGAATTATAACAGCAGCCTTTAGAACCAAGAAAAAGCTCAAGCTGAACGTCATCCAGTGTTATGCGCCCACCAATGACAGTGACGAGGAAGAGAAACAAGAGTTCTACGACCGACTCCAGAGTGCCGTGGACAAATGTGCGGAGCGAGACATCACCATCGTCATGGGCGATTTTAATGCCAAAATAGGGGAGGACAACACCGGATACGAAGAGGTGATGGGGAGACAGGGACTAGGCTCGGAGATGAGTGAGAACGGGGAGAGGTTTGTAGACTTTTGTGCTCTAAACCGACTTGTCATTGGAGGCAGCATCTTCCCACACAGAAGAATACACAAAGCAACTTGGGTCTCACCTGACCATACAACAGAGAACCAAATAGACCATATCTGCATTAGCAAGAAATTTAGAAGATCCCTTCAAGATGTTCGAGTGTGGAGGGGAGCAGATGTCGCCTCAGACCACCATCTGCTTACCTTAAGAATGAAGCTCAAGCTAAAGAAAAGCCGCACAGAGACAACAAGAAGACAGCGCTATAATGTAGGCCTCCTGAGAGAAACTGGAGTTAGAGAAGAGTTCAA
Organism: Semisulcospira habei; assembly: GCA_036245525.1. Lineage (NCBI taxonomy): Eukaryota > Metazoa > Mollusca > Gastropoda > Semisulcospiridae > Semisulcospira > Semisulcospira habei. Next base: position 82,456,273 of record BTPG01000007.1, on the reverse strand, counting down.
ACTGGTGCTGTCCAACCGGTTTCAAGCGCTACAGGAGCTAGTAAATGAAGAGGAGGGAGTCACCACAGAGCAGCAGTGGAAGGCAGTTAGAGAGGCGCTGAACTCAACCTGCAAAGACACTGTAGGGTTCAGGAAACACCACCACAAGGACTGGCTGTCGGCACAGACCTTGAAGAAGATAGAAGCGAGGAAGCAGAAGAAAGCAGCGGTCAACAACAGTCGCACGAGAGCAGCCAAAGTAAGGGCACAGGGGGAATACTCGGAAGCCAACCGCGAGGTGAAGAGGAGTATCAGGGCAGACAAGAGGGCCTACACAGACAGCCTGGCAGCAGAGGCAGAAAAGGCAGCAGGCAGCGGCAACATGAAACAGCTCTACGACATTACCAGAAGATTGTCGGGTAAGTATGGCCATACAGAAAGACCAGTAAAAGACAAAGAAGGCAAGCCTATTGCAGACAGAGCAGACCAACTCGACAGATGGGCCGAGTATTTTGAAGAGTTACTGAACAGACCTAGCCCACCAGACCCCCCCGACATCCAGCCGGCAGAGACCGACCTACCCATCAGCTGTGACAGACCCAGCCGGGAAGAGATCAGAAAAGCAGTGGCATTTTTGAAGAATGGCAAAGCAGCAGGGCAAGATGGCATCCCAGCGGAGTCTCTGAAAGCAGACCTAGAGACAACAGTTGAGATGCTGTACCCACTGTTTGGAAAGATCTGGGAAGAGGAGGTGATGCCAGCTGACTGGAAGGAGGGGTACCTAATCAAGCTTCCCAAGAAAGGCGACCTCAGCAAGTGTTCCAACTACAGAGGAATCACCTTGCTGTCAGTACCAGGAAAGGTCTTCAACAGGATCATCCTAGAGAGAATGAAGAGCTCCGTTGACCCCCAGCTGAGAGACCAGCAAGCAGGATTCAGGAAGAACCGATCATGTACAGACCAGATCGCCACTCTCCGCATCATCGTGGAACAGTCTCTGGAGTGGAGCTCCCCGCTGTACGTCAACTTTGTGGATTATGAGAAAGCATTTGACAGCGTGGACCGAGAGACTCTGTGGAAACTCCTACGACACTACGGTGTACCCACAAAGCTCGTCCGCCTGATCAAGAGCAGCTATGATGGCATGACATGTCGCGTGATCCACGAAGGGCAGTTCACCAGAGAGCTCCAGGTCAGAACTGGTGTCAGGCAGGGGTGTCTGCTGTCTCCGTTCCTCTTCCTACTGGCCATAGACTGGGTCATGAAGATGACCACAGAGCACAGACGAAGTGGAATACAGTGGACACTGTGGACACAGCTTGACGACCTCGATTTTGCAGACGACTTGGCATTACTGTCCCACACTCATCAACAAATGCAGGACAAGACCACGAGGCTTGCTGACATCTCGTCCCAAGTGGGCCTCACCATTCACAAACAGAAAACAAAGACAATGAGGCTGAACGCAACCAGGGAAGAACCAGTCTTGCTTGCTGGCACCCCGTCCTTCACCTATCTCGGGAGCATCATAGACAAAAAAGGCGGCACTGATGCAGATGTCAGAGCACGAATCGGTAAAGCCAGAGCAGCCTTTCTCCAGTTGAAAAAAGTGTGGAGTTCCAGAGAGCTGTCACAACACACCAAAGTCCGGATTTTCAACTCCAATGTAAAAGCAGTTCTCCTATATGGAGCAGAGACATGGAGATTGACAAAAACCACAGTCAACAGAGTACAGACCTTCATGAACAGTTGCCTTAGAAGAATTTTGAAAATCCACTGGCCAGAGAAGATCAGCAACGTCAGACTCTGGGAGAGAACAGAGCAGATAACAGCAGAGAATGAAATTGGGTGAAGAAGATGGGGATGGATCGGTCACAGTCTGAGAAAGCCAGCTTCCAGTATCACTAGGCAGGCATTGTCATGGAACCCCCAGGGAAAGAGGAAAAGAGGTAGGCCGAGAAACTCCTGGCGTCGAGACCTCCAAGCAGACATCAAGAGACTGGGAACCACCTGGAGTAGAATCGAAGGAGAAGCACAGGACAGGAGTTGCTGGAGGTCTCTCGTCGACGGCCTATACCCGGGTAGGGGTGACAGGCGTAAGTAACTATACCTGTCATACTTGGTGTATAAATACCAAACGCAAGTAAATTTGGCAATTCGGATTCTTATTTCATTTTTGCTATTTTGCAATCTAATGTAATCAGGTTTGCGTTTCAATGACTTCCATTACATATAATATGCTTTTATTTTCCGTAAACTGATGTACGCGCAAGCACTGAATTACTGTGCTACAGTGAAGAGCACAATGGTTTTCAGCAACAAGAACCAGTTTTCTGGCAGAACTGATTCAAGCTGTAGTGTCCAGGACACCAACCACAACACATTTTTGTCAAATTGTCATGGAGTATGGACACCCCCTCCCTCCGCCCTCTCCTAGAAAACAACAAACAAAGCAAGAAACAGATTGTGGTTGTCAGTATACAAGTAATTACATGATGTGGACTTCAACTACAAGACGTGAACAAGCAAGATCAAGTTACTGATTGTGTAACCATAAAATAAAAACGAAGGTTATAAAAATGTGTGAGCACGAGAGACCACTGGTACATCAATTACAACATCTTACATAACAACATTTTGGACATCATATAAAAATATGCATGCATATCTCTGCAAAAATTACGAACTGGCAGCACTGACAACAGTAAAGCCATTGCCTTTGCTTCTATACACATCTATTATGAATATGTGAACTGCTGAACTTTGTGAAAAATGAATTTTTCTTTAAAATGAGTTTTTTTCGAAAAATTCTTACTGATGGTATTACTAATAGGAACGTTACCTAGCTAGCCTAATTTTAGCCAAAATTTGGTTATGTCCGTATAAGGGAGTGTTGGCAGGTGAGGGGCACCATAGTACTGGCAGTAACCCGAGTAGCCTCCCTGTCACCCCATCCGGAAAGAGCTCACCCGATATGCCTCAGTTTAGTTTCTTAGCGAACTGGCGGCAAGCGGGGCAGGTGGGAGGGACCTTCGAATAATACCATCGGTAAGTATTTTTCAAAAATATTCATTTTAAAGAAAAATTCATTTGTTTCCTCAAAACACATTACTGATGGTATTACTAATAGGAAGTATCCCGAAGAGGAGGTGGGTGCCGCTATAGTGCCCCTAACCAAGACACTGTCCTCAGACCCGCCCTCCCGAGGCAAACTCCCGATAATTTTAGCTAGAATGCCTACGGCGCCTATGGCGCCAGGAGGGAGTGTTGCGCTGTTGTGATGTCTCCCACCAGCGAAAGGATCTGCCGCTGGGCGGAGAGGTCCCTCAGGTAGAAGTGGGCAAAGGTAGTCTCAGATCGCCATCCCACGGCCGCCACAATGTCCTCGACAGCGCAGCTGCGGTCGAATGCGAGACTTGCGGCCATGGCTCTGATCTCCAGCGCCCTGATGGTGGCTGCATCAGGGGCGAGCTCCTAGTAGGCAGAGCGAATCACCCATCGGAGCCCGGAGGAGATGGTCTGAGCTGAGATGTCACGTCTACCTGGGGACAGAGGGAGAAACAGGCAGGCGCGTGCTCTGCGGAGCGGCTTGGCCCGGCGCAGGTACACACGTAAGGCTCTCACCGGTCCTGTAGTCTGGTCTCCCGGGTGGAGTCTATCACTCAAAGTGTAGAATAGCCATCATCTATGGGGCTGCCAAGGCACGCGCATCTGGGCCAGAAGATCGGCTCAGGTAGCAGTAGCACGGAGCCATCCGTCCGGAACAGCAAGCAATCTGGGCGTGTTGACAGCACGTGAAGTTCACCGACCCTGGCAGCCATGGCAAGGGCCAAGAGGAAGCACGTCTTCCGTGTCCCGTCCAGCATGCGCTCCAACAGAAGAGGTTCAAAACGGTCTGAGTTGAGCCACTGAAGCACCCAAAGTAGATCCAATCTCGGTACCAGAGAATGCAGGGCCGGGCGATGCAGACGGAAGTGGGCCATCAGAACGGAGAGGTCTTAGCAGCTGCCCGGAACGGGCCGGCTCCCCTGCCGGTAGTTGTCGGCGATCATGGCGAGGTAGCCCCGTAAGGAGAGTGGCGCCAGAAAACGCTGGTGGTGATGAACCAAGGAAGAACCCTGCCAGCTGGGGCACTGTCAAGCCGTGTGGAGGGAGAGGATGTCACCACAGCCGTCGCCCAGCGCTCACCACCTCCCTCGGAACTCATCTGGTCGAGGGTCTGCATGTCGAACGATAGCATCCACCGCCGCCCTGGAAAAGCCTCTACTGGTGAGGGCTCGCCACGCCAGGTTCCTCGTCGCGAAGAGGTCGAGCATGGGAGTCTCCCAATGGTCACAGTCTTCTGGAAGATGTCTGGCCAGAGTGTCCAGCCGGTATGGAGAAGCTGGCTGCCACGCAGGGGAGAGTCGGCTACAACAGTCAGATGCCTTGGAAGAATCTCACGCGAAGCGCGGTGCCCTGACCCTCGCCACAGCGGAACGCCTGGTGGAGAAGGATGCAAGCGAGTGATGGCGGATCCCGCCCTGTTCTAGGAAGCAGGGGCCAAGCCTAGGAGTTCCTGGTGCCAACGGTGAGACTCCAAAGTCGCGCGGGTCTGGCACAAGACTTGGCTGCCGTTACCCGAGTCGGTTGACCTGGGGCGGTCCTCATCAGCGACCCTGGTCCAGTAGCCCCTAACCGCAAGGGTGTCAAGGAAGATCGGGGAGAGCCGGAGAACGGAGATCACCGCCGAGAAATCATCCGAACTCTAAGGGAGATGCGTCCACGGTCCAACAGCCACCCAGGACCCGTCCCTCCAGTCGCAGGCTCGTCCGGTTGAAGGTCCAAAATGTATCGAAAAGTGCCCCAGCAACATGGAGAACCTCTCGCGGCGAATGCTTGCTGCAAAACGTCCAGGTGCAGGAGAAGATGTCTCGGGCTGTAGACATCAAACGTGTTTGTGGTCCGTCGAAGGTCAGGACGCTGGCAGCCCACCAGCATAACCGCAGCACAAACACAAGGCCCAGGTCCATGTCGCATCCTTGAACCGGAGGAGGAGCTTGGACAGCGCCCTACGTCGGTGGGATGAGAGGTCTTCCCACGAGGTGGAGGGCGACGACTGCTCCTCGTCAGCATGTCCCGCGGAAGTCCCAGAAGATTCTCGGCTGGGAAGCGAAGTCTCGATCCAGCACCCGTGCCACTGGGCGAGGAGGACGGATGAGGAACTGCGGCCCGTCCCGCGGAAGGAGGTTGAAGACTGCAGTGCTGTTGGAAACGGAGAGAAGGTCCAGACGTCGCCAAAGAACCCGAAGCTGGATCCGTAGGAGGCTGAGTAGTCTCTCGAATCAGGTGAACTCCCCTGTTGGCGAGACTTGCGACGGCGAAGGGACAACAGGAGTGAAGGTGCAGAGGTAATCTCCCGCCGCGAGAGCCGCCCAGCGAAGGAGATGACGGTCGTCTGCAGAACGTAATCCGGGGAACCGGAGCCACCGACGCAGAAGACACTGATGTATCAAGGGAAGAGCCTGCTGCGGGAACCGGAGCCGCCGACGCAGAAGACACTGATGTATCAAGGGAAGAGCCTGCTGTGGGAACCGGAGCCGCCGACGCAGCAGACACTGATGTATCGAGGGAAGAGCCTGCTGCGGGAACCGGAGCCGCCGACGCAGCAGACACTGATGTATCAAGGGAAGAGCCTGCTGCGGGAACCGGAGCCGCCGACGCAGCAGACACTGATGTATCAAGGGAAGAGCCTGCTGCGGGAACCGGAGCCGCCGACGCAGAAGACACTGATGTATCAAGGGAAGAGCCTGTTGCGGGAACCGGAGCCGCCGACGCAGCAGACACTGATGTATCAAGGGAAGAGCCTGCTGCGGGAACCGGAGCCACTGACGCAGCAGACACTGATGTATCAAGGGAAGAGCCTGCTGCGGGAACCGGAGCCGCCGACGCAGAAGACACCGATGTATCAAGGGAAGAGCCTGCTGCGGGAACTGGAGCCGCCGACGCAGAAGACACTGATGTATCAAGGGAAGAGCCTGCTGCGGGAACCGGAGCCGACGACGCAGAAGACACTGATGTATCAAGGGAAGAGCCTGCTGCGGGAACCGGAGCCGCCGACGCAGAAGACACTGATGTATCAAGGGAAGAGCCTGCTGCGGGAACCGGAGCCGCCGACGCAGCAGACACTGATGTATCAAGGGAAGAGACTGCTGCGGGAACCGGAGCCGCCGACGCAGAAGACACTGATGTATCAAGGGAAGAGCCTGCTGCGGGAACCGGAGCCGCCGACGCAGCAGACACTGATGTATCAAGGGAAGAGCCTGCTGCGGAAACCAGAGCCGCCGACGCAGCAGACACTGATGTATCAAGAGAAGAGCCTGCTGCGGGAACCGGAGCCGCCGACGCAGCAGACACTGATGTATCAAGGGAAGAGCCTGCTGCGGGAACCGGAGCCGCCGACGCAGAAGACACTGATGTATCAAGGGAAGAGCCTGCTGCCCCTGAAGGGTTCCTACTCTAGAAAAACCCGTCACGCTGACAGCGCCATCAGCTGAATCGCCGCTCCGGAGATCGTCATACGTGAAGACCGAGCGAGACTCCATCCCAAGGGGGCATGAAGTCAGATGTGCTCGCATAGACCCAGAAGTCGCGCCTGTTGAGGGAAGCGAAGAGAACTCGAGCTGTCATCAAGAGGGCTACCTCTATCGCTAGGGAAGATCGGTTGGAGAAGTCAACGAGTAGCCCGGAAGCACCCGTCTGGTTCTGCCCACCATGACGAACCGCGGCGGTAGAACACCCGGAGGTCATGGCTGGTGATGTGTTGTCTGAGGACACGCCGAATCATACTGCTCTCAGGAGGTTCCGTCCGGTTCTGCTCTAACAACTTCTAGGGCCGGCGAAGTGGAAGCACAGGACGCCCAACTGGCAGGAGTGCGAGTCGACTGTCGTAGTCGGAACCAGCAATCAGGAGATCGAGGTAGTGCAGGTGGCCTTCTGAAGAACCCATTCCCTCGGAGAAGTAGCCGGCAAGACGACGAGCAAGGCAAGGTACGCCAGGTAGGTGATGCCCGGTAGGTCAGGAGGTCCGAATCCGCGGCAAGCGAGGGGGCGACTCCGAGCCTCACAACGAGTAACGAAGTCCCGAGTCAGTTGGATGCTTCGCAGGAACACGGAACCAAGCGAATGACACCCTGGCTCCAGCAGGAATCTGGCCTTGGTTGGTGAAGCTAGAAGAGAAAAACGGCACATCTCCACAGCGCTACGTTACTTGCCCACTGTAAGCGCGTTAACATATGAACACAGCCTAGTACACCCGGGTGTTGAAGTCTTCTGATCTATGCGGAAGCACGTCTAGGGTGAGGCAACGTCGCCGGGGGGACTGGTAAGAGGCAGACGCTTCTGTAGAATATGGTAGTCTTGGACAGCTGTATTGTAGTTCCTATGGCCGGTGGGAGCCCGAAGTGGCGGCGAGACAGGCCCGACTCCTCACGGTGCCTGCTGCAACCACGCTCACCACGGTCTGTAGAAGTGGCGGCCTGTCCCAAGAGCGGGGTTCCGCTCGGTTCTTCCCATCCCCAGTGATCCTTCTGCCCTGCTACGTCACATGTGGTAGTCGCGCGAACGGCTCGTGGCTCCCTTGTGCGGTGCATGTGCTCTCTTCCCTACAGCCGAAGGCGCAGCCGTGGCATGTCTCCCCAACCTGGGCACATGACGCTGAATGCTCATAGATCGTAAGGGACTCGTCGAGCAAGCGCGGCTTGTGGTGCCCCCGGAGTGCTTGTGCCGGGAGGGAGCGCTCTTCCTGTCAGTCAGTTGTCCGGTCGAGGAGACTCGTTAATGACCTGTGAATGTACGGAGACCTGACGAGTTTCGGGTCCCGGCGTGAGCTAGGCTCGTGCCGCGTGGCTCTGCGCCGCGAGCACGCGCTCTTCCGTTCTGTCCGTTCGTCTGGCCCGTGGAGCGTCTGGCCCGGGCTTTGACCTTCGATGGTGCGAGAGTTGACGTCGGTCCGGTAGTGGCGGCTCGGTAGTCTAGCCGGAGGAGAGATCCCATCGTGAGTTCGCCTCGTGCCGCTCTGCCCGAAGCACTTAACGTGCCAGCGTTCTTCCGCTTCTGCGTTCTGCCATCTGATCCACGGCTAAGACCGCCGTAAGTGCATGTACTGGCGTCTTCCCGGTAGACGTTGAACTAGCCCGTGGAAGCTCGACACTGACCTGCGATCGGGAAGCCGAGCGTTCGTTGTCTCTAGGAACAGGAACTCGTCGTGTGTGCGCGTCGTGCCTCTCTTCCGAAGCACCGCGCGTGCGACCTTCTTCCTTCAAAACTGCCTACAGGTCTCGTCTCCATGAACGGGTGTATGGGCGTGGCACAACAACACTGCCTGTGGAATGTGCAGCAGTCCTGCAGTGCTCGCGATCCCTGGATGCAGCAGGTTTATGCCTGTCTAACCTGTGTCGGGAGCTGGCGCCAAAACGAGTAGGGATCTCGCCTGGTCGTGGACGCTCATCACCGACCTGCGATCGAGAAGCCGAGCATTCGTCCTAGTGGCGGAATCCCGTCGTGAGTGCGCCTCATGTCTGTCTTCTCGACAAACCGAGCGTGACACCTTCTTTCTGTCCAGGCTGAGTTGCGCCGTCTGGCCCGGAGCTAAGATCGTCGTAATTTCGGGTGCCGACGTCTGCCCGGAAGTGGTAATGTTATCAGCCGGTTCGTGTCTATCTTGTGTCGGGAGCCGGCGCCCATCTGCATAGAAGCTTCTCTGGCCGTGTTCACTCTTCACTGAGCTGCGAGCGGGAAGCCTAGCAGTCGTCCCTAGGTGCAGGATCCCGCCGCGAGTGTGCCTTGTGTCCCTCTTCCCGAAGCACCGAGCATGACAACTTCTGTCTGTCAAGTCTGTGTTCCGCCGTCTGACCCGGGGCTAAGATCGTCTTATGGCCGACATCTGCCCGGAAGTAGTAGGATTGGTCCGTATCATCACGGTAATGGGTACCTTAGACGGCCCATCCGCGGTAATGTGCGCTATGGTCGCTGTCCTGTTCCAATGCGTCACGGTCAAGGGCGACTTACTAGCCCCACCCGCGGTAATGTGCGCTGTGGTCGCTGTCCTGTTCCAATGCGTCACGGTCAAGGGCGACTTACTAGCCCCATCCGCAGTAATCTGTGCAAATTTTGCCCTACTAGCCTGATTCCTCACGGTCAAGGGATTAGTACTGGGTCCATCCGTGGCACTCTGAGCGGGACTGGGGGGCCGCTCTCTGAAAGGTGTCGGGCGTTCACGGCGGTAGGATCTCCCCAGCTGGGACCATCTCTCTTCCAGCCAGGGGGCGCAAACAGCACAGGGGTGGTTGACTCACAGCCAGAACATGGCAGGCAGACAGCAAGCTCGTCACCGGAGCCCTGAAAATCGCCACATTTCGTGCAGGTACGTACCTGGTAACTGCAACATAGAGACCATAATGAAGCACGAGCGAGCATGGCCCTGAGGCCGCGCACCAATAATTCTGCGCGCGAGGGTGAGAACGAAACGAGTGCACAGAGCGTGCCGACGCCCGGCGCTCTTCCCTTTCCCTGAGCGCCGGTCGAGGGCATTCACCGAGATTTTACCTGGCCATTACGGAGCGAGGAGCAAACCCACGCCTGTTGAAGGCCTACCGGACTCACACTCACCCCCCGGGTCCAAGCCGACACAGGCACGCCAGGCAAGGCACGTCAGAGTCGAAACAGCGCTAGGTACAGGCCGAGAGGGCTCCAAGTCACAGGCACGCTAAGTCCACAACAGAATGGCAAGGTCACGAGACGACCGGTCACAATCCGCGTGAGCTCTATGCCAAGATCAAAACACTGGAGTTAACTCCAAGCCAGTACCACGAGTGAACCAGAACAGTAAGTAAGTCACCAGCCGACCAGTCACAACTACACCGTAGGAAACGAAGAGCGATGTACAAGGGTTTTTTTTGGCATCCTGTCTCGGAAGACAATGGAGTATATGCGCTTGCTGGGTCAGTCACTGGAGTGACCTCTCCAGGGCGCAAGCCTGGGCGAAGTGTATGGAGATCCTGGGGTGCCCAGTCGTCAAGATCCCCCTCTCGGCCTTGCTGATGTATCCAAAGGAATGCACAGCAGTACGTTTGGCACCAGTTTGGCTGCAGGAGCTGCCAGAACAGTGCGTGAATACAGGCATCTGTCTGCCTTCGGGGCTCCACTCCTGATTTGAAGGGTTTACTCCCCCACATTTGGCCGTTGGATCCAACCTGATCTCCTCCGTCCTCTAGCCGTTGGCTGTCACCGGCTAGCTAAGAACTAAACTGAGGCATATCGGGTGAGCTCTTTCCGGGATGGGGTGTAAGGGAGGCTACTCAGGTTACTGCCAGTACTATGGTGCCCCTCATCTGCCAACACTCCCTTATACGGACACAACCAAATTTTGGCTAAAATTAGGCTAGCTAGGTAATGTTCCTATTAGTAATACCATCGGTAATGTGTTTTGAGGAAACAAAAACGGGCTACAGACATCTAGAACCAGTCTGCTGCGGCACCCTCTTACCAACTCCGAGGATCAAAATCAGCGTTGATGAGACCAACAAGAGACTTGAAGTTACTGCAGCCGTGGGGACTGATGAGGATGTATGCCTCTTACAGGCGGAAAGCGTTTTGCATCATGTTGGACCATGTACCTAGTCAGGGCCCTTGCTTGCAGTATTCTTTACATTTGCTCGAGAGAGGGGGCAAGTGTCACCCATCACTGTTGGCAGCTGGCCTCCTGCCTCCCTAATTTGTAGGATGCACTCTGTTCATTGAGGCCTGACTGTGTAGGCCTACAGTGCACCAGAGCATCATGCTAGCTGGCCATAGCTCTCTCTCTCTCTCGTACAGGCCAACTAACTCGGTGCGGGTATCAGTGACTGTCTAAAAAATAAATAAGTCATATGACCGGCTCACTGACAGAGCTATGCATCATTTCAAATTTGTATGCGTCAATGACCGATGACCATCCTATACACTGCAATACTGCCCCACTGGATGTGCAACATTACAATACTGCCCCACTGGATGTGCAACATTACAATACTGCCCCACCGGATATGCAACTTTACAATACTGCCCCACTGAATGTGCAACTTTACAATACTGCCCCACTGGGTGTGCAACATTACAATACTGCCCCACTGGATGTGAAACTTTACAATACTGCCCCACTGGATGTGTAACATTACAATACTGCCCCACTGGATGTGCAACATTACAACACTGCCAAACTGGACCTGCAACATTACAATACTGCCCCACTGGACATGCAACATTACATCACTGCCAAACTGGACCAGCAGCGTTACAATTCTGCCCCATAGGATCTACACTATAACAATTCTGCCTCCCTACCTGCAGTATAACAACACTGCCCCACTGCACGCGCAGTGTTACTCAAAATTCTGCCCCACAGTACCTGCAGTGTAACATTGCTGCCCATCCATACCTTAAGTATTACAATACTATACTACTGTACCTGCAGTGTTACAATACTGCCCCAGTGTACCTACAGTGTAACAATATTGCCCCAGTGTACCTACAGTGTAACAATACTGCCCCAGTGTACCTACAGTGTAACAACACTGTCCCAGTGTACCTAAAGTGTAACAATACTGCCCCAGTGTACCTTAAGTGTAACAATACTGCCCCAGTGTACCTGTAGCAGGGGAGATAATTTAGCTCAGTGTTCTAGTACAGTTGTACCATATTCCCCCAGCACGCCCGCAGGCCCAGTGGTCAGCAGTCCTGCTAGTGTCAGAGCGAGTCAAGTACCAAGCCAATCGGCAAGAGGCATGCCGAACACACCCTTAGGGTTGTGGGTATAAATAGCGGCGCCTAGTGGAAGCGAGCAGGCTTTCCCGCAAGGGAAGACTCTGTTCTGTGAAAGAACATTAAATAGTAGTAAGGCTTCCCGCAAAGGGTTGATTGATTGTACATTGCTTAACGTCCCGACAGCAACAAGGCTTTCTCAGGACGTGCCTGCACTGCTTGTGAAAAAAAAAAAAAAAAAAAAAAAAAACTAAACAGAACATTGAATGTATGTCGCCAGCCGGTCAAATACATTAAATAAACCTAACACATGGGGCCTAAATAAAGCTAAGACCATTTAGCAACACACATCCAATATCAAGAGCTACAGGCAGTGCAGACAGTAGGGAGAGTTTTAAAAAGGCAAATACAGGTGAATGGACCTCGGGTAGACAGAAACACATGCCCCAGAATAGAGAGAAAAACTCACCCTGTGGGGCTGACCAGGGTGACCCTGGGAACTAAAAAGTACCTAACCCCACCCAAGTCCCCCAGGGCAGACCCGGGTGGGGTTTCCCGCAAAGGGAAACTCTGTTCTGTGAAAGAACATAAAATAGTAGTAAGACTTCCCGCAAGAGAAGACTGTTCTGTAGAGAACATTAGTAAGTTAGAACCCCTTTAGTTTAAGGAACACTGTCCTGCAACGGACATACTGTAATTATTTAAGTAGATAATTTAAGTGCTTATAGTTGAGTGAGTTAGGGTCCTATAGAACTTGGTATTATAATTTAGGTTTTACTTGGGTCAGTTATTACGTCTAGTGTGTAGGCTAGCATAGTTTTGGGTTCATAGGGTCTAATGAGTAGGTAAGCATAGTTATGATTTCAGGCGTCTTATGAGCGTCTGTATTATTGTGTTTATTTTATGCTACAATGAATGACTTTTGATATGTCTCAGACCATGACTGATAATGAAATGAATGTACTGTAAATAAAACTAAAGCACTTATAGAAATCTTATCGCTGAGACTGAGAGTCAGAGATTGATGATGAATGCGAGAACGGATGCGAGTCAGTACTAATGTTTGTACACGTTTCAGTGTGTGTTGATGGCAGCGCAAGAGTGTGTGTTTGTGTGCGTGTCAGTGTGAGACTGAGAACATGCTGAGAGTTTGTTAACGTACTTAGCTTGTCAGTTCAGTGTGGCATACATGGCAACGCACGCACAGTCACTACTCGATCATATCAACTAGGGTTTCTCTGGATACTGTGGTAGGTCCATTGCGCGATTTGGTATTTTGAACACAACGCGAGGCAGACACACATATTTTGTGAGTGCGCATGCGAGACCAGTGTAAAAGACTTGAAGATTACACTCCACAGCAATCTCCAGACCCTTCCCTAAACCGAAAAAGGGATACGGACGTAAAGGTAGCTAAAACTGAACTAGACTGGCACCACTTGACTTGCACGTTGGATGGGCAGTCCGCAGTCTGACCATCTAATACACAAGCCAGCCAGGCTAGTTGAAGCTAGCTAACCACAGAGTCCGGTTACAAAAATTTGGTGCCGTGACCAGGATTTCTTTATTGATCAGGATTTCTTGATTGATCAGGATTTTAACTAGTTTGTTTCAGAGACTAGGACTGGTTGATATATCGGTAGTGTGCTGTGCAGAGCGCCGTTGCCAAAGTCTGTTTATGTTAACGTGATAGTACTGGACCGTTCGCGTTAGTAGCGTCGTGAAGCGTTTTCATTGGGATCAGTCGTGTACTTTTGAGTCTAGCGATCGTTCATTCGTTTAGAGCGGTTTTGTTGTTATGATTTCGTTCGCCTAGTGTGAGCTTTAGTCATTGCAATATGGGTGCAGTTTTGTGCTTTTTGAGGCTCCTAGCGCCAAGCTGGTTGGTGCACAGTCCGTCTAGTGTTCACCCAAAGGTAGATCACAAGAGGAAGAAGTCTCAGGGAAAAGGCAGGCGTTCAGTGCCCCGTGTTTCCCCACCTAGTGAGTCATATAGTAGTAGCGAAGAGAGTTCGTGCAGCCGCAGTAGCTGTAGTCATCGTTCTCCACAGAACAGGGTAGATACAACTAGGTCCTTTCTGAATGCAAGTAACAGTCGTGCTAGGAAGGAGAGGGTCCCTGATGTGTTCACGGGTACCAAAGGTGATTTGAAGGATTGGTTCTGTCATTTTGAAACGTGCGCTAGATGGAATGGTTGGGACTATGGTGAAAAGGGAGTGAACCTTGCCATGTCACTTAGAGGTTCAGCACAACAGGTGCTAGGCGAGATGTCATTAGGCGAGTTAGAAGATTATGATGCTATTAAAGCTGCCTTAGAAAGACGTTTTGACCCCATAGAAAAAGAAAATTTGTATAGAGTTGAATTCAGATCCAGGTTGAAGAAAAAGAACGAAAGCGTGACAGAGTATGGTTTCGTCCTTAACCGCATTGCGAGTAATGCCTATCCTCGAATGCCCCCTGAAGCAAGGGAGACAATCGTGATAGATCAGTTTGTTAGTGGTTTGCCATCTAAAGACCTGAGGAGACATGTACAGTTTCACCATCCTTCCACCATCCATGAGGCCATAGCACTAGCGAGTGAGTTTGAGTCTTTTGAAGAGAGGTTTGAGGGTAGGAAGCCAGATAATCCAGAGGGAGGAGTCCGGAATATCAGTCCTACAGGGGTGATAGATGAAAGTCTAGCGAAAGCTTTCCAGATGCTTAGTGACAAAATCACTTCAGAGCTACAGAAAGTAACGAAAGTTTTGAGTCGTCAGCCGACTGGTGGTAGAGCTAGAAACACATCCGAGGTTGTGTGCTTTAACTGCAGAGAGAAGGGACACTATTCAAAGCAGTGCCCCGATAACAGCGATAGGAGAGGAAATGGCCATGTCAGTGGCACAGCACCTAACGAAAACGCGCCAGGCCAGGGAAACTAGGGCGGGCAGAGCTCTCGGCAGCCCGGAACTCGGTCCAATTATTCACAAGTGGTGATGGCTGCTTAGAGGACGCGAAGGGGCAACGTTTATGCGTATTGTCAAACACAGGATGCTGGTTGGCATTAGTGAAGATGGGGAAAGTAAACATTGACTTTTTAGTTGACAGCGGGTCTTCCGCTACGGTCATTGGCACAGAAGCGTTTGAGCAAGTAAGAAGAGATTTCCAGATTCCACTGAGAGAAAGTAAGTTAGGACTTTGCACTGCTAATGGACAGAGTCTAGAGATTAAGGGTGAAGTGGTCCTAGCTCTAGAAATAGGTGGTCAAATTTTCGAACACACTGTGGTCGTTGGTGATATTGGGGAATCTGCAGGAATTTTGGGGACAGATTTCATGCGGAAACATGCCTGTCTATTGGACTTGGCACAAGGTTCCTTGAGAGTAGGCGAGGCAGTGGTTCAGTTGAAAAGGGAAAAGTCGAATATCTGTGCAAAAGTACAGGTGTGCGATACCGTCATCGTACCCCCTAAATCGGAAATGTTCGTCAGGGGATCCTTTGTACAGCAACGTACTTTAGGAAAGACTGATGGATTGTTAGAAGGCATAGACACGTTCAAGAAAGACACAGACCTAGCGGTCCCTAGGTGCATGGTTCAGGTTACGGACGGAGAGATTTTTGTTCCGCTTACCAATTTTACTGATAGAGATGTTAAGGTGCAAGCTGGCACAGAAGTAGCATTTGTAGAAACTGTGTTTCCCGTGAATTCTTTGTCCGAAGGGTCGGAAGAGAAAGAAGTAGTGTATGCCGACGATAAACTTCCTAGTCACCTCGAGCACTTGGTTACTAGTGTGTCGTCAGAAATAAGTGAAGGGACAAAAACAAAGTTGAAGGAAATGCTTGTTGAGTTCCAAGATGTTTTTCAGTCCCCAGGTGGTAAGCTTGGTAGAACGAGCAAAGTGAAACATACGATTGATACCAGGGATAGTAGGCCAGTGAAACTACCTCCCCGTCGTCTTCCGTTAGCTCAAAGAGAAACGGTGGAGAAAGAAATTGAAAAGATGTTGGAAGAAAATGTCATAGAACCCAGTGATAGTCCTTGGGCAGCAAACGTGGTGTTGGTCAAGAAAAAGGACGGGTCTGTCAGGTTCTGTGTCGATTACAGGAGATTGAATCATGTGACGCGCAAAGATGCGTATCCCCTTCCTCATATCGGAGATTCACTTGATGCTTTGTCGGGTTCTTGTTGGTTTTCAACTCTCGATTTAGCTCAGGGTTTCTTTCAAGTTGAGATGGACGATAAAGATAAACAGAAGACTGCGTTTGCAACGCACAAGGGCCTTTTTCAGTTCAAAGTTATGCCGTTCGGGCTTTGCAACAGTCCAGCAACATTTGAAAGGCTGATGGAAATGACACTGAGCGGTGTTTTGTTCGAAAGGTGCCTAGTTTACATTGATGACGTAATCTGTTTAGGCAAGACAGAAAGTCAAGCACTAGAGAATCTCAGGGTGGTTTTCCAGAAGTTCAGGGAAGCAAATCTGAAACTAAAACCGTCCAAATGCTGTTTGTTTCAAACTGAGTGTACCTTTCTCGGTCATGTCGTGTCGCGTGAAGGGACGACTTGTGATCCAGCGAAAGTGGACGCAGTGGTTAACTGGCCTGTTCCTACTAATGTTACGGAGGTCAGAAGCTTCTTAGGGATCACGTCGTACTATAGGAAGTACATTTGTGGTTTTGCTGAGATAGCCAGTCCCCTGACTAACCTGACTAAGAAAAACCGGAAGTTTGACTGGTGCGAGAAGTGTCACACTGCGTTCGAGAAATTGAAGGCAGCTCTGGTCTCTTCACCCGTCTTAGCTTATCCGACGAGAGAGGGTAAATTTATCCTCGATACTGATGCTTCGGCGACATCGGTAGGTGCCGTGTTGTCACAGATCCAAGGTGGAGAAGAGAGAGTGATCGCTTACGCGAGTTGTACTTTGTCTAAGTCTAGGCAGAGATACTGTACCACATACAGAGAGTTGTATGCAGTGATAAAGTTCGTCAAGCATTTTTCACACTATCTATGGGGACGTACGTTTTTGGTCAGAACTGATCACAGCTCCCTTAGGTGGTTGAAGTCATTTGATCAGACTGAAGGCATGGTAGCCAGGTGGGTGGCTACATTGGAAACATACGATTTCCAGATAGAGCACCGGAAAGGGACTCTACATGGAAATGCGGATGGGTTGTCTAGAATCCCTAGAAGACGTTGTTTGAGGGAAGAGTGCAGTCAGTGTTGTGTGCATGTAAGGGTGGTGACACGCTCGCAAGTGCGTGGCCATGATGTAGCAGACAGTGGAGAAGCAAGCGGTACTCAGAGGAACGCTGCTTCACCGAAAGGTGAAGATGTTCCGCATGTGGACCCAGTTGTCGGCGACATTCAGGGCAGTTCTACCAGTAACAGGACAGGTGTAGCGGTCAGAGTAGATGACATGGTTCAGAGTAATTCTGCCTCAGTGTCAGCTGAGGATGCCTTATATTCTGCTCAGTCTAGTGCATCTAATCCTGGCATGTCGAGAGATTTAGAGGGCGCGTCCCTAGAGGAAAGGGATGGGGTGGAGCATGGTGTTGATCGGACCGAGGTTGATTCCTGTGTGGATGAGAACAGTGTTGATTCCTGTGTGGATGAAAACAGTGGGTCCGATAGTGTTCCTGTAGCGTCGGACTCTATTTCTCGTGAGAGCAATTGGTTTGCTGTCTGGTCTCGTGAGGACTTAGCAAAGTTCCAAGAGAGGGATCCAGTGTGTAGCACTCTGTTAGCCTTAATAGCGAAGGGAGAGAAACCTTTAAAGCCAGAAGTTTCAAAGTATAGTGCAGCCGTTAGAACACTAATAGCTCAGTGGGATAGTCTGAGAGTAGTGGATGGCTTGCTGTACGTTGTTTCCAGTAGAAGTCTTACTCAGGATGAGGTACTATTGCTAGTAGCCCCAGCTGAGATTAGACAAGAAGTTGAAAAGGTCGAGCTGAGCTGTAAAGCGTCTAATAAAAAACATGTGTGCGAGGCATGCGGCCACCGGGCCAGGACCCCAAGCGATATGAGGCGCCATGTCCGGCGTAACCACCCAGTGCTAGCGGCTGATAAGCCAGGGGGGCACACCGCCCTGAAAAGGCCGGTTGTCCACCCATATCGGCACCGGGGAGGGCCAACGCCGGAGACAGGCGCGAGAGAGATGTCGACCCGAAAGGGGCGCCATCCCTTTCCGAACATGACACCGCAGGTAATAATGCCAAATGAGACTATGTTTTGTCACGTACTATGTGCCTGACACTAGGATTTGATGTTTTACGCATTTAAATGCGTCCATATGTAGAATGTCTTAATATTCTGAATGTCTACCGATTGATATTTGTGCCCGAATATTTTTGTCGCAAGACTTTTTGATACCAATGTTGTATGATGCTTAAACTTTGTCTTGTTGAGCCACCGTGGTGGTGCGCATCGATTTGTTTTGTGGAAATCTTTTGAATTTGTTTTCAGAGACTCGGTCTTGACCCAATGCCAGGAGTGCATTGTGGTCAATGAGACATGCGTGTGTCTCATGTCCGAGGTGGTTTAGTGGGATGGCGGCATCTCACGAGGGGGAAGCTCGTGCTGGCTCTAGTCGGCTTTCCTCTTCAGTAACCCATAGAGTGTGAGTTGGGCCTCCAGCTCACACTGGTTCGTTAAATTCTATTTGAGATGGGCGTCTATCTCATACATGTCAGTCTGGGAGTAAGCCAGTGGCTCTAGCTGGAAACCCCCAGACGAGAGTGTTGTCCGGTAGGCTCTGACCAGGCAACCTCTCACGTCATATGAACAAGAGACAATGACAACAGAAGGACGCTAAACATCAAGATAAACCAAGGACATTCTTCGAGGACGAACAATCATATTAACATCCGTTTAATTTTTGTTTATTTTCAGATGTTCTTTTCATGTGTAAATTAGTTTTTGGTGTCGAATTTGAAGTGTTTTTGATTTTTGATTTTGGTTGTCAGATTGATTTGTGCATGTCCGGACTCCCGGACCAGTATATTATTTTTTTGGTTTGTTTTATAACTCTTAATCGTCTGACTAAGGAATTATGCTGTTTTGAAGATTTGTATTTTAGCAACAGACAGGGTCTGTTTGCTCATTTTTGCACTGAACTTTGAATTGTTTGTGTTGTGTATTTGATTTTGGTAAACCATATGTACACGCGTGAGCAGGATTATTATTATTTTGTGCATTTGTCTATACTCTTTTGTAGACTAATGTGACACTGAGTCACATTAGGTCTTAAGGAGGAGGGAGTGTAGCAGGGGAGATAATTTAGCTCAGTGTTCTAGTACAGTTGTACCATATTCCCCCAGCATGCCCGCATGCCCAGTGGTCAGCAGTCCTGCTAGTGTCAGAGCGAGTCAAGTACCAAGCCAATCGGCAAGAGGCATGCCGAACACACCCTTAGGGTTGTGGGTATAAATAGCGGCGCCTAGTGGAAGCGAGCAGGCTTTCCCGCAAGGGAAGACTCTGTTCTGTGAAAGAACATTAAATAGTAGTAAGGCTTCCCGCAAAGGGAAACTCTGTTCTGTGAAAGAACATAAAATAGTAGTAAGACTTCCCACAAGAGAAGACTGTTCTGTAGAGAACATTAGTAAGTTAGAACCCCTTTAGTTTAAGGAACACTGTCCTGCAACGGACATACTGTAATTATTTAAGTAGATAATTTAAGTGCTTATAGTTGAGTGAGTTAGGGTCCTATAGAACTTGGTATTATAATTTAGGTTTTACTTGGGTCAGTTATTACGTCTAGTGTGTAGGCTAGCATAGTTTTGGGTTCATAGGGTCTAATGAGTAGGTAAGCATAGTTACGATTTCAGGCGTCTTATGAGCGTCTGTATTATTGTGTTTGTTTTATGCTACAATGAATGACTTTTGATATGTCTCAGACCATGACTGATAATGAAATGAATGTACTGTAAATAAAACTAAAGCACTTATAGAAATCTTATCGCTGAGACTGAGAGTCAGAGATTGATGATGAATGCGAGAACGGATGCGAGTCAGTACTAATGTTTGTACACGTTTCAGTGTGTGTTGATGGCAGCGCAAGAGTGTGTGTTTGTGTGCGTGTCAGTGTGAGACTGAGAACATGCTGAGAGTTTGTTAACGTACTTAGCTTGTCAGTTCAGTGTGGCATACATGGCAACGCACGCACAGTCACTACTCGATCATATCAACTAGGGTTTCTCTGGATACTGTGGTAGGTCCATTGCGCGATTTGGTATTTTGAACACAACGCGAGGCAGACACACATATTTTGTGAGTGCGCATGCGAGACCAGTGTAAAAGACTTGAAGATTACACTCCACAGCAATCTCCAGACCCTTCCCTAAACCGAAAAAGGGATACGGACGTAAAGGTAGCTAAAACTGAACTAGACTGGCACAGTGACTTGCATGTTGGATGGGCAGTCCGCAGAGTCTGACCATCTAATACACAAGCCAGCCAGGCTCGTTGAAGCTAGCTAACCAGAAGTCCGGTTACAGTACCTAAAGTGTAACAATACTGCCCCAGTGTACCTACAGTGTAACAATACTGCCCCAGCGTACCTACAGCGTAACAATACTGCCTCAGTGTACCCCAGCTTTACAACACTGTCCCAAGAAGTACCCAACGGAGAAAGAAACACGCTTAGAAAAGACGGGTACAACACAATTTATTAATATTTCGGGTAAATACCCTTTGTCAAAATAGACAAACAAACAAACAGATTACACGCTTGGCAGTCACCTTTTTGGTCTGGATTAACACTGTCCCAGCACTGTTACAATACTGCCCCACTGTACTTGCAGCATTACAATACTGCCCCACTGTACTTGCAGCGTTACAATACTGCCCCACTGTACTTGCGGCATTACAATACTGCCCCACTGTACTTGCAGCGTTACAATACTGCCCCACTGTATTTGCAGCTTTACAATACTGCCCCACTGTACGTTCAGCGTTACAATACTGTCCCACTGTACTTCCCAGCATTTCAATACTGTCCCACTGTAATTGCATTACAATACTGCCCTACTGTAATTGCATTACAATACTGCCCCACTGTACTTGCAGCGTTACAATACTGCCCCACTGTACTTGCGGCATTACAATACTGCCCCACTGTACTTGCAGCGTTACAATACTGCCCCACTGTATTTGCAGCTTTACAATACTGCCCCACTGTACGTTCAGCGTTACAATACTGTCCCACTGTACTTCCCAGCATTTCAATACTGTCCCACTGTAATTGCATTACAATACTGCCCTACTGTAATTGCATTACAATACTGCCCCACTGTACTTGCGTTAAAATACTGCCTACTGTATGTTACTCACAATAATGCCCACTGTATGTTACTCACAATACTGCCTACTGTATATTACTCACAATACTGCCCACTGTATGTTACAATACTGCCTACTGTATGTTACAATAATGTCCACTGTATGTTACTCACAATACTGCCCACTGTATGTTACTCACAATACTGCCTACTGTATGTTACTCACAATACTGTCCACTGTATGTTACAATACTGCCCACTGTATGTTACTCACAATACTCTCCACTGTATGTTACTCACAATACTGTCCACTGTATGTTACTCACAATACTCCCCACTGTATGTTACTCACAATACTGCCCACTGTATGTTACTCACAATACTGCCCACTGTATGTTACTCACAATACTGCCCACTGTATGTTACTCACAATACTGCCCACTGTATGTTACTCACAATACTGCCCACTGTATGTTATCACAATACTGCCCACTGTATGTTACTCACAATACTGCCCACTGTATGTTACTCACAATACTGCCCACTGTATGTTACAATACTGCCTACTGTATGTTACAATAATGCCCACTGTACTTTACTTACAATGCTGCCACCGATGTTCTTGACACGCAGTTTTTTGGTTGAGACAAAGTCATACAGCTTTCCATACTCGTCCCTGGTAAAACATAAACATCATTAGTACCAAACAAAATCAAAAATATACGTGTACACACAACACCTTTAGTACAGTGTGTGTACACACAACACGTTTAGTACAGTGTGTGTACACACAACACCTTTAGTACAGTGTGTGTACACACAACACCTTTAGTACAGTGTGTGTACACACAACACCTTTAGTACAGTGTGTGTACACACAACACCTTTAGTACAGTATGTGTACACGCAACATCCTTAATATATGTACACACTTACAGAAATGGAAAACTCTGAAAATAACCGATGGCAAAAGACGCATCTGTGTACATGAACATGCATCAGGCAGAACCTGCACAGATGTAAAGCGAGTTTTAGAAGCAAATTTGCAGAGCATCAGCGAGATCTGTGAACATGGCATCTGAACATGCTCGGCGCCGTCATACTTTTGGGGCCTGGAAATTTCTACAAAGTGTCTGCTTACTTCTCGATGCCCACAAAGTTGTAGACATTGCCAGACTTGGTCTCCACGTCAAAGTCAAAGGATCGCGTGTTGCCAGCACTACGCCCAAAGTTGACAGAGGACACCTCGTCAAAGCGAATGTGCAGGGGAGGTTTGTGCACAAAGATAAAACCACGTTCCAGAGGGTACAACAGTCCTGTGGCTGCCTTGTACGAACACCCGATCGCCGGCGTTTGTGAGTGGCTGAAACAAGAGTAAAAGTTAGAGGTTAATAATAATAATAATAATAATAATAATAATAAAGGAGATTTGTTAAGCGCCTATTCTAAAAGAAGCTCTAAGTGCCGATACAATGAAAAGGTTAACAGCCAACACGCACACAACATACACACACACACGACATACACACACACACAACATACACACACACACACACGACATACACACACACACACGACATACTCACACAACATACACACACACACGACAGAGGTGACGAATTGTGCATGGCTGGGGAAATGAACTAGTAATAGGCAGTGTTGTAAAGGCGGGTTTTGAGAAGTGATTTGAATGAGTAGAGTGTTTGACGGTTATGGACAGGGGTGGGGAGGCTGTTCCAAGTGGCAGGGCTGAGACGGGAGAAGGTTAACTCTTCTGCACACACAGCCAAGCACCAAATACACGCGGTCACACAGCCAAGCGCCAAATACACACGGTCACACAGCCAAGCACCAAATACATGCGGTCACACAGCCAAGTGCCAAATACACGCGGTCACACAGCCAAGCGCCAAATACACGCGGTCACACAGCCAAGCGCCAAATACACGCGGTCACACAGCCAAGCGCCAAATACACGCAGTCACACAGCCAAGCGCCAAATACACGTGGTCACACAGCCAAGCGCCAAATACACGCGGTCACACAGCCAAGCGCCACATACACGCGGTCACACAGCCAAGCGCCAAATACACGCATTCACGTTTTCATGACTTCCAATGCGCGCACAAAGGAAGGAAATTGTGCCCAATACCAGACAGTCCTCTTCTCGTACTATTTCTGTAAACTTGCCCAATACCACACAGTCCTCTCCTCGTACTATTTCTGTAAACTTGCCCAATACCAGACAGTCCTCTTCTCGTACTATTTCTGTAAACCTGCCCAATACCAAACAGTCTTTTCCTCGTACTATTTCTGTAAACTTGCCCAATACCAGACAGTCCTCTTCTCGTACTATTTCTGTAAACTTGCCCAATACCAGACAGTCCTCTTCTCGTACTATTTCTGTAAACTTGCCCAATACCAGACAGTCCTCTTCTCGTACTATTTCTGTAAACCTGCCCAATACCACACAGTCCTCTTCTCGTACTATTTCTGTAAACCTGCCCAATACCACACAGTCCTCTTCTCGTACTATTTCTGTAAACCTGCCCAATACCAGACAGTCCTCTTCTCGTACTATTTCTGTAAACTTGCCCAATACCAAACAGTCTTCTTCTTGTACTATTGCTGTATCTTTCTCGCAGTACCAGTGTTAGACCGTGTGCATGTTTATAAACCTTGTCAGGTGATAAATTGGGGTAAGTGGTTTAGACAGACACCGTTACATAGATAGTTGGGGAATGGAGAGCTAAATGTTCATTGTATTTACTATGCTAAATGTCCCTGGTGAAACTGTTCCTTCCATTTATTTTCAATCGAGGGTGAATGGAAACAGTTCAGCTTTAGTGGAAGATTGATTGTACATTGATTGTACATTGCTTAACGTCCTGACAGCAACAAGGCTTTCTCAGGACGTGCCTGCACTGCTTGTGACAAAATAAAAAATAAACAGAACATTGAATGTATGTCGCCAGCCGGTCAAATACGTTAAATAAACCTAACACGTGGGGCCTAAATAAAGCTAAGACCATTTAGCAACACACATCCAATATCAAGAGCTACAGGCAGTGCAGACAGTAGGGAGAGTTTTAAAAAGGCAAATACAGGTGAATGGACAAAGGGTAGACAGAAACACATGCCCCAGAATAGAGAGAAAAACCCACCCTGTGGGGCTGACCAGGGTGACCCTGGGAACTAAAAAATACCTAACCCCACCCAAGTCCCCCAGGGCAGACCCGGGTGGGGTTTTAGTGGAAGAAGTACATAATAATAATAATAATAATGTACATTTATATAGCGCTTAACCTCAAAATGAATGGTGCTCTAAGCGCTTTACAAGATCAAAAATCACAGAACAAAAAGTACAAGAAAGAAAATGCTACAATAAATGTTACAAAAACTAAAGTGGCACATATCAAAAGCTCACACTCACACATATACACACACACCGTTACAAGAACAGTTACAGCTGGAAGGGTAGTTAGTTGGTTATTTGGGTTACTTGGGTTTAACACTGAGCAGGAAACTGAGGCCATCTCACAGCAGGATGGGAAAACATCTGGTCAGCCAGACTAAAACAAGGTCCTAAGACAAGATGTAAATATATCTTTAAAATATTTCATGCTAAAATGTCGCACAGGTCTTTCAAGGACTGACTGTACATTGCTTAACGTCCCGACAGCAACAAGGCTTTCTCAGGACGTGCCTGCACTGCTTGTGAAAAAAAAAATAAACAGAACATTGAATGTATGTCGCCAGCCGGTCAAATACATTAAATAAACCTAACACATGGGGCCTAAATAAAGCTAAGACCATTTAGCAACACACATCCAATATCAAGAGCTACAGGCAGTGCAGACAGTAGGGAGAGTTTTAAAAAGGCAAATACAGGTGAATGGACCAAGGGTAGACAGAAACACATGCCCCAAAATAGAGAGAAAAACTCACCCTGTGGGGCTGACCAGGGTGACCCTGGGAACTAAAAAGTACCTAACCCCACCCAAGTCCCCCAGGGCAGACCCGGGTGGGGGTAGGTCTTTCAAGGAAACGTCTACAGACTCTCAAAAGGTCAAAATAATAGAATTATTATAGTCTATATTAATGCTCAAATCTTATTAAAAATATTGCACTCTCTCAGAAAGCCAAAGATCTCGTCCAGGCATACATCCCGGAATAAAACCTTCAAGGAGTCTCACAAACCAGATAGGTGAGGCTAGCGCTGGAAGAATTGTACACAAACCAAGGGGAATCACAGCGCTGGACAGACAAACAGTTAGATCCCCTGCCCCCGCCTATCAGGCACCCAATCGCCAGCCCACAGAGAAATACGCAGGTATAGAACAAGACAATCATTTCCATCTTCAAGGAGTCTGCTGTGAAGTGTTTATATCTTGGGTCAATTAAATCGGCACAAGACAGCAAAATGTGTCCATAGTTTAACAGAATACTGCTCATCGCAGGCATAACACCATGGGCACTCCTCCTGTCTTAGTAAAGAAGAGACATAACATATGTGTGCCCGATGTGGAGCCGAGCAAGGACAGTCTCCTCAAGGCGGCTGCCGCAGCGATAAGGTAGACTGTCGGACACCTTAGAAAGAGCTTCATGCAGCTTGTTAGCTTCCTCTTTGTCCCACTCGGACAGCCACTCACAGGCTATATACGCACTAATCACTGGTTTAAAATCACTATGAACAGTCTGTGCGTCAGCGACAGGGTCATTGCGAGCATCGTTGGCAGCAGAATCTGCGATCCCGTTGCCTTCGATGCCCACATGCCCTGGCACCCAACTAAAAATGATGTCATAATATTCCCTCATCAAGTCTGCATAGAGCTCTCTAATCTGCACAAGCCGTGGGTGGTCTGTTCCCGCTCCCTAAAGGGCCTGCAGGGCAGAAAGAGAGTCAGACAGAATCAGGAAGTTCCTTTCCCTAGACTGATAGGCATGCTTGAGTGCCAGCAGAATTGCCTGCAGTTCTGCACTAAATACAGATGAATGGTCTGGGAGGCGGTGCTTAAATGGGCGTCTAGCATGGCGAGAGGACACTGCGGCCGCAGCCACTCTCCCATCCTCAGACTATGACCCATCTGTATAAATATGACAATAGCCAGGAAAACTTGAAAGGAGTTCAATGAGGCTCTGTTGGTATATGGCTGGTGGGGTAGAGTCTTTCTTGTGGGCAGTCAAGTCCAGCAAGATGTCAGGAACTGGTAATAGCCAGGATGGAGTGATGTGTTGTAGAGATTCCGAAACTCTGTCCAGGTGCACTCCGGCCGCCTGCAGATGAGGTCAGACACAGAAGGAAAGTGGACGGACAGCTCCCAGATGGGTATCGTAAATCTCTGCAACGGCGGTTTAAAAACACAATCATAGGCAGGATTGTCTGGATGAGCCTTCAGCTCTGAACGTAGCTGAGCATGAGGCGGATGCAGCGGAGCTTGAGAGAAGGCTCTCCTGCCTCGGCATGGACTAGGAACTGGAGACGTCCTGAAGGCCCCCAGACATATCTGCAGACCTTGATTGTGAATTGTGTTCAGACGCTGTAGAACAGACTTGGAAGCCGAGCCATATACCACAGAGCCGTAATCCAGTTTGGACCGAACAAGGACCCAGTACAGTCGAAGTAAGACAGTGCGGTCTGCACCCCAGTCAGTACCTGACAAGAGGTTCTAAGGTAATTAACATAGTTGCGGAAGGTCAGTCTTTTGTCAAAGATGACCCCCAGAAACTTTGCCTCCTCGGCCACCTTAATTGGCACTCCAACAATGCTCAGGCTAGGTTCTGGGGAAAAAATCATCTAGTTAGTAAAATGCACACAGACTGTCTTGGAGGGTGAGAACTTGAACCCATTAAGAGACACCCACCCCTGGATGCGATCAACGCACAGCTGCAAGCGCCTCTCAAGAGACGCAAGTCCTCAACCTCGCGCGCACAAAGTCGTCAACAAACAAAGAGCATTCAGAATCATCCTTGACGGCATTTACAATGTTATTAATTTTAATACTAAATAAAACAGGAGATAAAATGCTGCCCTGTGGGACACCCATCTCCTGTTCAAAGGAGTCGGAGAGGGTGGATCCCACACGGACATGGAACGACCGGTTAGACAAAAAAATTGTGAATAAAAAAGGGCAGGTGCCCTTTAAAACCCATGTCCAACAAGTCAGATATTATACCATACTTCCAAGTAGAGTCATATGCCTTCTCAAAATCGAAGAAAATTGCACAGACATGCTGCTTATTGACAAAAGCATCTCGGATAAACGACTCAAAGCGGACTAGATGGTCAGTTGTAATACGGAAGTGCCGGAAACCGCTCTGGAGGTCTGTGATGAGACCCTGTGACTCAAGATGCCACACCAGGCGGGCGTCGACCAGGCATTCCATAGTTTTACATAAACATGATGTCAAAGCGATTGGCCGGTAGTTGCCCGGATCGGAAGGATCCTTACCCGGCTTGGGGATTGGCACAACCACATCCTGGCACGAAAATGGCCAGTTACCAAGATATAGTTAAAGGCCTTCAGAAGTACAAGAAGTGACTTCTCAGGCAGACGCTTTAGGAGCTGATAGTGGATGGTATTTAGTCCAGCAGCAGAGTCATTACATTTCTGCAGGGTTTGCTGCAATTCTGATAATGTAAAAGGGGTATTATAGTCTTCCAAGTTATCCGATTTAAAAGCACAAATGTTTGGCATCCTGTCTCGGAAGACAATGGAGTATATGCGCTTCCTGGGTCAGTCACTGGAGTGACCTCTCCAGGGCGCAAGCCTGGGCAAAGTGTATGGAGATCCTGGGGTGCCCAGTCGTCAAGATCCCCCTCTCAGCCTCGCTGATGTATCCAAAGGAATGCAAAGCAGTACGTTTGGCACCAGTTTGGCTGCAGGAGCTGCCAGAACAGTGCGTGAATACAGGCAGCTGTCTGCCTTCGGGGCTCCACTCCTGATTTGAAGGGTTTACTCCCCCACATTTGGCCGTTGGATCCAACCTGATCTCCTCCGTCCTCTAGCCGTTGGCTGTCAGAAACAGCTCATCCGCTGTAACAAACGCCTTTAGTGTATGTTTCGGTCGGACGATGGTGTGACGTCATTAGCAGTTGGACCGAATGTTTACGTACGAATAATGTAGAGATAAGCATTGTTCACGAGCGGTAATGTACAGATAAGCCATGTTCACGTGCGGTAATGTAGGTGAGCGATGTTCACGTATCACGAGGGGGTGAGCCTGTGTGGGTTCGGGAATAATTTCAAGTTAGAGATGCTACACCAGTCGAGCCGAGCGGTCGTTTTCGCTAGGGCTCTGAGGAATTCTGGCTCGAGAATTCAATAGCTGTATATCGAATACAGGTATTTATTCTTTTATTACCGGTATTTATAATGATCTGTAACACCATTCAGATGAAAAAGAAAGTATTGTTTTATGAATTATTATTAGAGTGCAGAAGAGCCATGTTTGAAGGAAATGCGATGGCTCGTGTCAATACTTGTTTAGTCATGTAATTATGTGATATATTTTATAACTAGGATGTCATGTTGTATTCATTCATATGTGATGTGGGACTGAAATAGGAATAGAATTCAGTATATATTTAGGTATAATTAATGATGAAATGTGCAGTAATGTTACGAATTGAAGGTGAGCTGTGATTGTAATATTTGGCTCATAATCCATTGTGTGTAGGTACGTGAAATGTGTGCACTGTGTTAAATTGATTGATTGTACATTGCTTAACGTCCCGACAGCAACAAGGCTTTCTCAGGACGTGCCTGCACTGCTTGTGAAAAAAAACAACCAACTAAACAGAACATTGAATGTATGTCGCCAGCCGGTCAAACACATTAAATAAACCTAACACATGGGGCCTAAATAAAGCTAAGACCATTTAGCAACACACATCCAATATCAAGAGCTACAGGCAGTGCAGACAGTAGGGAGAGTTTAAAAAAGGCAAATACAGGTGAATGGACCTCGGGTAGACAGAAACACATGCCCCAGAATAGAGAGAAAACCCCACCCTGTGGGGCTGACCAGGGTGACCCTGGGAACTAAAAAATACCTAACCCCACCCAAGTCCCCCAGGGCAGACCCGGGCGGGGTACTGTGTTAAAGTGGCTATAGGAATTGTCATAAGAATTATGACAATAGTGACTGTAGTATGGTGGCATAAAGAAGACATTTTTCAGAGGAAATGATCTAGAGCGCTCTGAAGAATAATCATGTGTCGAAGACACATTCAGACTTTTGGGTATAAGAGCGAACATTTATGAGTGTATAAATGTTGTGTACAGCGGGGCCGGTACGGAGCGGACACCCCTGGTGTAGGGCCGATGAAGCTGTCCTGAAGGCATCACGTACGTGACCAGGTGCGGACATCAAGCCTTCATCTCTCCTTCGTCCTACCATCACTGGTGCTACGAGCAGCAACGGTAGCGAAGTAAGCCACAGATTCGTGCTACAGGACCACATGCGGTGTTCCGTCAGTGTAGCTATTGTCGCCTAGCGCCGTTAATTTCACGCCTAGGAATGTTCTAAATCTGTGAGTAGTCATTGAATAGTAATATTCAGTTCGGGAATCTCCGTCAAGTCGTCAATGTGATATTGACTGTGTCGACACTAGTATAAAGAGGAGTCGAGTGACGTCTCTCGAGAGAGACAACGACCTCTACGGTAGCGAGTGAATGTGTGAGCGCCGAAGTTGTGAATAACCTATATGCCACTTGTTAGTTATTTGTGCAGATTGGTTTATCTGATGTGAATTGTTATCTGTGTAGATTGGTTTATATGATGTGAATTGTGTGGTTTAATGTATGTTATGAGTGCATGTTAATAGTTAAACAGAGGGCAAAGAGATATAATTGTGTGGCCTTTGTCCTTCGTTTGTAAGCGCGTGTGTGGTGGATGAAAGAGTCTAGTAAACAGAGATAGAACACCCACCTTTATACAGATTGGCAGAAAGCCCACGCACACACTCATTCCATAAACGTTTATATATGTAACAATTTAGTTCAGTAATACACTAAAAACACCGTCGTTACATCCGCCTAGTGGTGCAATGTGAACACCACCCCCTCACGTGGTTTAGCCCACCAGCTGAGGTGGTTTGCCAGGGTGTGGCGCTTGGAGCCAGCACGTGAGAGATTAAGGAATGAGGACCAGTGATGCCAGTCCGTCCTATGTAGGACGCAGCTGCCGAACAGCAAAGGTGCTACCTCTATCCAGAGCCCCCTACACCCCAAAAGCACTGCACAACAAGCTCCATGATCTCTTTCTCTGCTGCTGGGAGGAAGGAACACTACCAAAAGATCTCCGTGATGCAGTCGTTATCACCCTGTACAAGAACAAAGGCGAGAAGTCTGACTGTTCCAACTATCGGGGAATTACCCTGCTGTCCATTGCTGGGAAAATCCTTGCAAGGCTGCTCCTGAATCGGCTGGTACCTGCCATCGCTGAAGACCAACTCCCAGAGGGCCAGTGTGGCTTCAGAGCAAACAGGAGCACCACCGATATGGTCTTTGTGCTGAGACAGCTACAGGAGAAGTGCCGCGAGCAGAACAAAGGGCTGTACGTAACATTTGTCGACCTAACAAAAGCGTTCGACACTGTGAGCAGGCAAGGCATGTGGCAGATCCTGGAGCGACTTGGCTGTCCCCCAAAGTTCCTCAACATGATTGTCCAGCTACACGAGGACCAGCAAGGCCAGGTCAGACTCAACAATGACCTCTCAGAACCATTCCCTATTCTCAACGGCGTAAAGCAGGGCTGCGTGCTGGCACCGACCCTCTTCACCATCTTTTTTAGCATGATGTTGAAGCAGGCCACAGTGGACCTCGATGATGACGATGCAGTGTACATCAGGTATCGTCTCGATGGCAGCCTGTTCAACCTCAGACGACTGCAGGCCCACACGAAAACCCTAGACCAACTGATTCGTGAGCTGCTTTTTGCTGATGATGCTGCCCTCGTTGCACACACAGAGAGAGCCCTGCAGCGCATCACGTCTTGCTTCGCAGATGCTGCCCAGCTCTTTGGACTCGAGGTCAGTCTGAAAAAGACAGAGGTCCTCCATCAGCCGGCACCCAAGACAGTGTATCGCCCTCCTCACATCACCATTGGCGAGTCTGAACTAAAGTCAGTGCACCAGTTTACTTACCTTGGCTGCATTATCACGTCGGACGCCAAGCTGGACAAGGAGCTTGACAGCAGGCTGGCAAAAGCGAACAGCGCTTTCGGGCGACTTTTCAAGCGGGTGTGGCACAATCAACAGCTGAAAACAGGCACCAAGATCAGCGTGTACAGAGCTGTGGTCCTCACCACCCTGTTGTATGGTTCCAAGTCCTGGGCCCTCTACCGCGGCCAACTACGACTCCTCGAACGCTTCCACCAGCGCTGCCTGCGTACCATCCTGGGCATTCACTGGAGTGACTATGTCACCAACGTCGAGGTCCTTGAACAGGCTGAAACTGTGAGCATCGAGGCTTTGCTGCTGCGGACACAGCTCCGCTGGGCAGGGCATGTCTCCAGGATGGAGGATCATCGCCTACCAAAGATCACCCTGTTCGGCGAGCTTGCTACTGGACACCGTGACAGAGGGGCACCAAAGAAGAGATACAAAGACTGTCTCAAGAAGTCACTTAGTGCCTGCCAAATCGACCACCACCAGTGGTCTTCGCTTGCTGCGGACCGTGACACCTGGCGCTCCACCATTTACAAGGCAGCTGTCTCCTTTGAGGACTCTCACAGAGCTAGCCTTAAGGACAAGCGGCTCAGGAGAAAAAACAGAGATGCCGCAGCTCAGAACCCTGGCCATACCTTCCCCTGCAGCCACTGCGGTCGAACCTGCCTGTCTCGGATTGGCCTCCGCAGCCACGAACAAGCCTGCAAACGTCGTGGGCAACTCCTATAAAATCTTCGTTCGCGAAGTCAAGCCAAGAGTTGCCAACCCCCAATTTTTTTTCAGTAGTCAAAATTTAGAATTTCAGTAGTTTCATGACAATTTCAGTAGTCAATGCACGTCACTGCGATGCATTACTAATGTAACTATACACAAACACAAGCCTTGCTGATAATGTTGTTAAAATCTCTGACCACATTCAGGGCTCCCAATACAAATTCTTAAAAATCCCTGAAAAAATCCAGTCGCCAGATCTGCGCACACGCGAGTATTACTTTCAGAGTATAGTGTTACTTTTATGTTACTTTCAGAGTATAGTGTTACTTTTATAGTATTGACTGTGTTAATAAGAGGATACTAAAATCTATAATGAATCGATCAATAAAGATGTGCTGCAGTATGATTTGGATCACTTGCAAGAGTGGTCCGACACATGGGATTTGCATTTTAATGTAGAGAAATGCAAGGTCTTACATGCTGGAAGGAACAATCCTGAACATGATTACTTGATGAAAGTTAACAGTGGCATTAAAAAGGTGGTATCTTGAGAGGAGGAAAGGGACTTGGGTGTTGTTTTTGATAAAGTTCTATCTTTTGATCCCCATATTCAGAACTGTATCAATATGGCCAACAAAACGGTTGGAGTAGTTAAGAGAGTCTTTAATTATTTGGATAAGGACTCTTTCAGTAAACTGTATAAAGCACTAGTCAGACCACATTTAGAATATGCAAACACTATACGGTACCGAGGGTCAAAGAAACAGTCAGTTGCACTCGAAAGGGTACAGAGACAAGCAACAAAGCTGGTTAAAGAATGTAAAAATATGACTTAGATTCAAATATTTTGGACTCCACTCCTTACGTGGACGTAGAATACGTGGAGACTTAATCCAAGCTTTTAAAGTTTATAATGGCATCGACGACATAAATTGAAACAACTTTCTAGGGCAGCTAGATGAATTACCAAAATTTAAAGAGATTTTCTATTGCTTTGATGAATGATTTGTAGGGAAAAATGCATGCATAACAGACCCATAAAGTAATTAAAGAAAGAAAGGACATATGCAAAGGTCTCGCGGCTTATTTTGTCCTCACACTACTAGACTTACGACAGCCTGGCCAACAATGCAACACTTCAGCACCGGCTGCTGTTAAAAATGGTGCACCGCACACGCCCAAGTGGCCAATGTTGCCACAGTTCCAGTTCCATTTATTATCACACTCTTTGTCTATATTATATCCTTTGCTCTGCTAGAATTCTTCTCAACGATGTCTGCACGCGATATGTTTGCGATGTGATCGAAATGGCAGTAGCCGTGAGGTGCGCGTGCATCGGTAACTCACGCCGCGTTCCGCTAACTTCCGTCATCTGCTCTCAGACTCAGGCTTCACAATGATTGGTTCAAAGCCTAACAGTAACACATCGACTTCCGTAGTAAACTACGGAAATTCCGTAGTGGTTGGCAACTCTGCATATACGAGACTTTCACTTCTTCTCTCTCTGGAAGAAGGGTGAATAATGCCCTGCTGAAGAATTATGGGCAATGGTGGAGGCAAGCAAACTGGCCACATCTTTTTTATCTGTGACCAAGCTGGCACTATCTCTAAGATGGCCGACAGAAGCCGAGCCACCCCTGCCCCTAATTCTTCGAACAGCCTGACAGACTTTCTGGGACGGAGTCCTAGAAAATAAAGATGATGGTCAGGTTGTACATAGCTTAACATCCTAACAGCAACAAGACTTTCTCAGGATGTGCCTGCACTGCATGTGAAAAAAATTAAACAGAATATTGAATGTATGTCGCCAGCCGGTCTAATACGCTAAATAAACCAAAGACCATGTAGCAACACACATCCAATATCAAGAGGTACAGGCAGAGCAGACAGTATACACGCCTTTACCATAGCCGACACTTAGTTCGCTTCCAGCTGCCAGAGAGATAAGGCTGCCGCGAGTTCCACTCTCGCCCGCTCATTCTATTTATATCGCACTACTGAGCGGTACACGGCGTGACCGGCTCTCTGCCGCTATAACAACTACCTACACATTTGTATTCATAACACATCTCTGCCTAAAGTGACTGTTGTGGAAGCAACATCGTTCAAA
This sequence comes from Semisulcospira habei, assembly GCA_036245525.1. Taxonomy (NCBI): domain Eukaryota; kingdom Metazoa; phylum Mollusca; class Gastropoda; family Semisulcospiridae; genus Semisulcospira; species Semisulcospira habei. Next base: position 82,422,270 of record BTPG01000007.1, on the reverse strand, counting down.
TGTTGAAATTCTCACCTACACACTGATACCAAACATGACAACATTACGACTTGCACTTGTGTAGCAGGTCATGGTAAAAATAAAGAGAACGGGAATTTGTTGATGTACGAAAACGAGAATTTATTGTGAAATTGACTAAGTTCCCACAGCCATAACACAAAGACGCTACTTTTCCCAGTGAAACACACTTGCATGCATAAGGGTTAGCATGCCTACAGTACGTATCACTTAATGGATTTTGGGTTCATGGTGGGGGACGGAAGCAGGAGGGTAATTAATGAGGTCACTGACAGGTGTCGACAGACAAGTTCCAGACATCCGACTTGGTGTTGTACACTCCCGGCATTGGGGAAAGAGAGGGCTTAGTTACACGGATACTATTGAGGAGATAGCCACGTTTCTTTCTTGGGAAATAGTGTAACACTAACAGTCAACCTTGTAAATGTACTTTTGATTTAACTTTTGATCATGATGGAGTCTGATGAAACGCGTACAGTCTGTGTACACACAGGTGTGTTCCATGCAATGAGAGTTAATGCATTGTGCAGAATATGTGGCGAGAGATCACAAAAGAGATACACGGATAAAAAGTCATTTCTTTGTATCAATTATGAACACTTAATCCACAAGTGTTATGGAATTAATATCCAGGAAGACAAAGACATGATGCACTCCAAAACAATGTGTAGGAGTTGCTATTGTCGGATGAAACGGATAGACTCGACTGAAACACGTGTGTCCGAGGAGACAACGCGAAATGCGGCGTCTGATATTGCCTCATCACAACACATTTGGACCATGTTCCATCCAAATACGAGTGTTGAAGAATGTGTCGCGAGTGTTCACTTCATGCAGCTAGGTAAAGGAGGACGACCAGCGAAGCGGGGTTCCCGGCATGGAAAGAAACGATTGTTTCAATCCGCGGCATGTGACACTCATAACACCGACACTGATAACAGCACTAATGAAGGTGATAGTGGTATACAAGTTTTTATTCCGCTGACGTCTACTCCCCGTAAAACGGTTCTTATGTCTAGTGTGTCAGAAAATGTGTTAAACCTCAAGGTATGTTTAAAAACACTGTTGAATATTGTGACCTGTTATGGTTGATTGTATATTGATTGTACATTGCTTAACGTCCCGACAGCAACAAGGCTTTCTCAGGACGTGCCTGCACTGCTTGTGAAAAAAAACAAAAACAGAACATTGAATGTATGTCGCCAGCCGGTCAAATACGTTAAATAAACCTAACACATGGGGCCTAAATAAATTGATTGATTGATTGATTGTACATTGCTTAACGTCCCGACAGCAACAGGGCTTTCTCAGGACGTGCCTGCACTGCTTGTGAAAAAAAAAAAAATAAACAGAACATTGAATGTATGTCACCAGCCGGTCAAATACGTTAAATAAACCTAACATATGGGGCCTAAATAAAGCTAAGACCATTTAGCAACACACATCCAATATCAAAAGCTACAGGCAGTGCAGACAGTAGGGAGAGTTTTAAAAAGGAAAATACAGGTGAATGGACAAAAGGGTAGACAGAAACACATGCCCCAGAATAGAGAGAAAAACCCACCCTGTGGGGCTGACCAGGGTGACCCTGGGAACTAAAAAATACATAACCCCACCCAAGTCCCCCAGGGCAGTCCCGGGCGGGGTGGCCTAAATAAAGCTAAGACCATTTAGCAACACACATCCAATATCAAGAGCTACAGGCAGTGCAGACAGTAGGGAGAGTGTTAAAAAGGCAAATACAGGTGAATGGACAAAGGGTAGACAGAAACACATGCCCCAGAATAGAGAGAAAAACCCACCCTGTGGGGCTGACCAGGGTGACCCTGGGAACTAAAAAGTACCTAACCCCACCCAAGTCCCCCAGGGCAGACCCGGGTGGGGGGTGACCTGTTATGGACTGATCGTATTTCGGGATGGCAATAGCAGTATGTGGAGTACCGAGACGGCTGCGGGCGAGAAATGCCAGAACACGCGACCTGTCAGTGACCTCATTAACCACCCTCCTGCTTCCGTCCCCCACTATGAATCCAAAATCCGGTAAGTGATACTTACTGTAGGCATGCTGACCCTTATGCATGCAAGTGTGTTTCGTTGGGAAAAGTAGCGTCTTTGTGTTATGGCTGTGGGAACTTTGTCAATTTCACAACAAACACCGACATCAACAAATTCCCTTTCCTTTTATTTTTACCATAACCTACTACACAAGTGTAAATCGTAATGTTGTCATGTTTGGTATCAGTGTGTAGGTGAGAATTTCAACTTTTGAACGATGTTGCTTCCACAACAGTCACTTCAGGCAGATTTGTGTTATGAATACAAACCAGTAGGTAGTTTTTATAGCGGCAGAGCGCCGGTCACGCCGTGTACCGCACAACACGCGACCTGTCAGTGACCTCATTAACCACCCTCCGTGCCTCATTAACCACCTCCTGCTTTCGTCCCCCACCATGAATCCAAAATCCGGTAAGTGATACTTACTGTAGGCATGCTGACCCTTATGCATGCAAGTGTGTTTCGTTGGGAAAAGTAGCGTCTTCGTGTTATGGCTGTGGGAACTTCGTCAATTTCACAACAAACACCGACATCGTACATCAACAAATTCCTGTTCTCTTTATTTTCACCATAACCTGCTACACAAGTGCAAGTCGTAATGTTGTCATATTTGTTATCAGTGTGTAGGTGAGAATTTCAACTTTTGAACGATGTTGCTTCCACAACAGTCACTGTAGGCAGAGATGTGTTATGAATACAAATGTGTAGGTAGTTGTTATAGCGGCAGAGCGCCGGTCACGCCGTGTACCCCCACAGTAGCAAGCGATATAAATAGAATGAGCGGGAGAGAGTGGAATGTGACCTCGCGGCGCCTTATCTCGCTGGCAGCTGGAAGCGAACTAAGTGCTAGGCGCCAGCACTGGCTGGTAAAGCCATGAGTAGGGAGAGTTTTTACCATATCCGCCCTGACGATTCAACGTCAGTAAAAATGTTGTTTCTTATGGTCTCAGAAACACGTGCTGCTGGCTGACATTCCATGATTTTCATACACCCGTAGCACACCTGATATTGTATTAGAGTGTGTCAACGCCCTGTCCTCATCATATTGTATTAGAGTGTGTCAACGCCCTGTCCTCATCATATTGTATTAGAGTGTGTCAACGCCCTGTCCTCATCATATTGTATTAGAGTGTGTCAACGCCCTGTCCTCATGGAGATTTATCCCACAACACATCTGTATCACTTGTTCATATTTACCGCATAATATGGTCTGTTTTTTGTCATACCTTTTTCTTGACCTCCTTCCACATATTCGACACAGAGAATTGAGTCTATATTCATCGACACTGACAGTATGCGAGGTGTCCTCCATTTTCACATCTACACCATTTAAACTGATGCAAACTCTCACCTAAACATACGTTACGATGGATAATAGGTCCTATAGCTAGAATGGAACTAAACAAAAAGTCAAGTTCATTTAGCAAGCACTCCGACGTCACAAAAGCAGAAAACGCACAAGAGAGTATGACATATTGCCGCGACCGACTGCCTGGATGTTTTTATCCCAATAAGAACCTCGCAAAACGAATCTCTAGTTGTGGATGAAACTAATGCTAATAGCAAGGAATGCGGCATTGTGGATACCACTTGACTTCTGGCTACTGTCTGTCAGTGTTCTCATCAGAGCATGGAATTACTCGTACTAAAAAAAGAGGAAAACCCCTTTTCACTAGGGCGGTCCGGGGGCATGCCCCCCCCCCCACCCCCCCCCCCCCCCCCCCCGGGAAATTTTTTTGAAAATTTACATTAAAATTTGTGCAATCTGGTGCATTTTAGAGAGAAACTGAGCAGTTTAACCACCTAAAAATCTTGCTTTTTTTTTTCTTATTTTTTGGGTGCACTTTTTATTTTTTGTCAAAGGTTTAAAAGTTATACTAAAACTTAAAGTATTCAACAGAACTACGACTCCACTGAAGACCGGAAGCGACCTGTGCGAGCTAAAGCTAACGCCTCATTCAATTTTGAATACGCGATTTGGGGATATCCGCCACATAAAGATCGCAAAACACGGTATTGGAATAGTGACTTTACGATTTTGTTTTCGGCGGAATGGCAGCTTCATTTAAGCGGAAATCTGCCAAAAAGAGGAAAATTCCATGCTCGGTCTCATTAATCCCTTCTCTGCTCCCACATATCGGCTTCTTACAAACCAGACCATTTAGCGTCAGTGGGCCGTATGTCCGCAGTCTTGTTAACTATGTACAAAGAATGTAATGTCTGACTAAGTGCTTTGCTATAGATGAACATTACAAAAAGACTTAATGAAGTACGTGATAGAAATGATAACACTGATCCGTGCTGCTGCTTCCTGCCTGTGAAAGTACTGGTGCTTGACCTCATTATCACCCTCCACTCTCCGGCCCCTTTCACGGTATCTCTGATCTGGCAAGTCATACTGGAACTTCATCTATTTTATGACAAAACTCAACACAGACAGTGAAATCCGTTCTTTTCTCTTTATTTCCACCTTCTCCTGCTGGCTACTGGTTCGTCATAACTATCGTGTGTTTGGTGTCAGTGTGTTGGGCAGAATGTCCGCTTTTAAGCAAATAAAGTTCTGCATCATAAACTTGAACGGTAAATAAGAAAGTCATGAAAAACAAAAGGCAGTCATTGTCCCTGCTGTACTGCGCTTATCAGGAAGCCAGCTAATCAGCCAGCCTAAGCTGGGAGACTCGCTGCTTCAGCGTGCAGGCACCAGCTGTGACCCAGTTTCTCGGCCCGCCTAGAACAAACTAAGTGGCCGATGGCTGATCAGGGAAAGCCATGAGGGGGGACCATGCACTGTCCTTACCCGACAGGTTGTACTGTGCTTACCCAACAGGTTGTACTGTCCTTATCCGACAGGTTGTACTGTGCTTACCCAACAGGTTGTACTGTCCTTATCCGACAGGTTGTACTGTGCTTACCCAACAGGTTGTACTGTGCTTACCCAACAGGTTGTACTGTCCTTACCCAACAGGTTGTACTGTGCTTACCCAACAGGTTGTACTGTGCTTACCCAACAGGTTGTACTGTGCTTACCCAACAGGTTCTACTGTCCTTACTCGATAAAGGATCCAAGGAAAGTGATCTTGCCCTAACCCTAACTGTTCATTTGCGGTTCTACTGTCCTTACCCAACAGGTTCTACTGTGCTTACCCGACAGGTTCTACTGTGCTTACCCAACAGGTTCTACTGTCCTTACCCAACAGGTTCTACTGTGCTTACCCGACAGGTTCTACTGTGCTTACCCGACAAAAGATCCAGGGACAGTGATCTTGCGGTTGGTGATGACATTGAAGATGCGACTGACCAGTTCATGATCCAGCCCAGTCATTTCTTTCTGTAGTTTGTCTCCATACTTGCTGGCCAGGTCCTCTCTGTAACGACACACACACACACACACACAGTATAGCCTGTCTCCATACTTGCTAGCCAGGTCCTCTCTGTAACGACACACACACACAAACAGTATAGCCTGTCTCCATACTTGCTGGCCAGGTCCTCTCTGTAACGACACACACACACACACAGTATAGCCTGTCTCCATACTTGCTGGCCAGGTCCTCTCTGTAACGACACACATTGCACAGGTGTATCACACACACAAACACACACACAAAGTATAGCCTGTCTCCATACTTGCTGGCCAGGTCCTCTCTGTAACGACACACATTGCCCAGGTGTCGATCACACACACACAAACACACACACAGAGTGTAGCCTGTCTTCACACTTGCTGGCCAGGTTCTGTCACACACACACACACACGCACACAGAGTGTAGCCTGTCTTCACACTTGCTGGCCAGGTCCTCTTTGTAATCACACACACTGCACAGGTGTGGCTCACACTCACACACACAACCCGCCTCCTCGCTAGCCCTTTTTCAAAAAGGGTCTCTGCAATTATTTCGTGGATCACTCGTAGGGATGCCTTAACTACATGTATGATATGTCTCTTTCTATGCTGAGTCCAATTTATTCCCAATTAAGCCTGTTATCCTTTTCATTTATCATTTAAACTACTTAGCTCTGCATGTGTGTGGAAAGGGGGTGGGGGGTGGGCGGTCTGGGTCCAATTTATTTCCAATTAAGCCAGGGGGTGTCTGTGATTCTATGAGTCTGTCTGTCTATGTGAACAGTGGTGTCAACGGTCTACAAGTATCATGTTTTACTTATATGTATGTACATTTGTAGATAGTCTTGTAGTTGTTAGCAATGGCAGGTTTGTAAAATGGCTGTGTCGATGACGATGTCAATGCCTTAACCATTGTAAAATAAAGTTTTATTGATTCATCGATTCACACACACATTTGCTCGCGAGGTTCTGTAATCACACACACTGCACATATGTACATCATGCACTCACACGCACACAGTGTAGTCTGTCTTCATGCTTGCTGGCCAGGTTCTGTAATCACATTGCACATATGTACATCATGCACTCACACGCACACAGTGTAGTCTGTCTTCATACTTGCTGGCCAGGTTCTGTAATCACACACATTGCACATATGTACATCATGCACTCACACGCACACAGTGTAGTCTGTCTTCATACTTGCTGGCCAGGTTCTGTAATCACACACATTGCACATATGTACATCATGCACTCAACATACACAGTGTAGTCTGTCTTCATACTTCCAGGACTGGTCCTCTCTGTAATCACACACATTGCACAGGTGTCATCACACACACATATAGCCTGTCTTCACACTTGCTGGCCACGTCCTCTCTGTAATTAAACAAACAGTTCGTACATGGAACAGCTGTACATAAAACCCACACTCTATTAGTATCATTAAAAACATGTTGCACATGACCATCTGTGTACTCACTCAGACATGACCATCTCCACGGTCATTTCGTCCTCCTTGTTGAACAGCAATATCAGAAAGTGGTAGCGTGTCTGTCCTTGTTTGATGGGCGGGTCCAAACTCACCTGCACACACATCAATACACGTCATGTTGACAACAACCCTAACCCTTGTTTGATGGGTGGGTCCCTAACTCACCTGCACACACATCAAAACAGTCGTTATGCTGACCACAACCCCAACCTTCGTTTGATGGGCGAGTCCAAACTCACCTGCACACACAACAACATACACGCCATGCTGACCACAACCCTAACCCATGTCTGACTGGCAGGCTGACGCTCACCTGCACACACATTCAACGCACACACGTCATAGTGACGGAGCCATACTGACCACAACCATAGCCATAACCCAGTGACGAAGCCATACTGGCCACAACCCTAGCCATAACCCAGTGACGGAGCCATACTGACCACAACCCTAGCCAAAACCCAGTGACAGAACCATACTGACCACAAAGAGTTAGTTATTTGGGTTTAACGCCGAGCAAGCAACTAAGGCCATCTCACGGCAGGATGGGTAAAAATCTGGTCAGCCAGACTAAAAGAAAGGCCTTAAGACATGATGTAAATATATCATACAAATATATCAGGCTAAAATGTCACACAAGTCTTTCAAGGAAACGTCTACAGACTCTCAAAAAGGGCAAAATAATGAAATTTGCAAAGTCCATGAATGCTCAAATCTTATTAAAAATATTGCATTCTCTCAGAAAACTGAAGATCTTGTCCGGGGGCACATCCTGGAACAAAACCTTCAAGGAGTCTGCTGTGAAGTGTTTATATCTTGGGTCAATTAGATCAGCACAAGACAGCAAAAAGTGTTGAACAGAGTACTGCTCGTCACAGGCATAACACCATGGACGCTCCTCCTGTTTTAGTAAATAAGAGTGCGTAACATACGTGTGCCCGAGGTGAATCTGAGCAAGGCCAGTCTTCTCACGGCGGCTGCCGCAGCGATAAGGTAGACTGCCGGACACCTTATGAAGAGCTTCATGCAGCTTATTAGCTTTCTCTTTGTCCCACTCGGACTGCCACTCATGGGCTATGTTCGCACTAATCACAGGTTTAAAATCACTATGAACAGGGACATGGTCGTTGCAGGCATCTTTGGCAGCAGAATTTGCGATTCCATTGTCTTCGATGCCCACATGCCCAGGGATCCAAATAAAAGTTATGTCATAATATTCCCTCATCAAGTCTGCGTAGAGCTCTCTAATCTGCACCAGCAGTGGGTGGTCTGTTCCTGTGCCCTGAAGGGCCTGCAGGGGAGAAAGAGAGTCAGACAGAATCAGGAAGTTCCTTTCCCTAGACTGATAAGCACGAGTGCCAGCAGAACCACCTGCAGTTCTGCACTAAATACAGATGAATGGTCTGGGAGGTGGTGCTCAAATGGGGTTCTAGGATGGCGTGAGGACACTGCTACCGCAGCCACTCTCCCATCCTCAGACTTTGACCCATCTGTATAGACACAATAGCCAGGAAAACTGTCATGAGTAATTTGAGCTTCTCTGCTTCCCTGCTTCCTGTAAGTCATATGTCCTGCTCTTTAGAATGTTTATTGTTGCATGAGTCTCTTCACCCCCCTCATGGGTGTTTGGCCCAGCGCTAGAACTGCACACTTAGTTTGTTCCAGGGGAGCCGAGAAACTGGATCACAGCTGGTGCTTGCGCGCTGAGGCAGCGAGTCTCTCAGTCTCAGGCTAGCTGATAAGCGGGCTTCCCGATAAGCGCAGTACAGCAGGGAAAATGACTACCTTTTGTTTTTCATGACTTTCTTATTTACCTTTCAAGTGTGTGGTGCAAATTGCTTATGTGGTGCCAATTGCTTATAAGTGTTGTGACAAACCAGTAGCCAGCAGGATAAGGTGAAAATAAAGAGAAAAGAATGGATTTACTGTCTGTGTTGAGTTTTGTCACAAAATAGATGAATTTCCAGGTCACTGTTAGTGCCAGTACTCTCACAGGCACGTATTGACGTAGCAGTAGTATATATGATGATTACACCGCTGGACTTGATGAGTTACAATTTCAACACTTGACACACAGTTCTTTGGCACTACTTTCAGTTTTACCCCAACACCCTACAGCAGGAGATGGATTGACCATGGTAATTCAAGGGTAGTGCCAGATTTGCTTGGCAACATCAAGCACAATGCTAATCTGGCACTACCCTTGAATAATCATGGTCAATCCATCTACTACAACTGGTACTCAGTCATTAGATGACAGCTCCAAAATTTGGGAAATGCAGCCATGGTATTAAATGGGTTAAAGAAAACTATAAACAAACCAAGGGGAATCACAGCGCTGGACAGACAAACAGTTAGATCCCCTGCCCCCGCCTATCAGGCACCCAATCGCCAGCCCACAGAGATATACGCAGGTATTTGGATGGAAATGATCGTCTTGTTCTATACCTGCGTATTTCTCTGTGGGCTGGCGATTGGGTGCCTGATATGATAGGCGGGGGCAGGGGATCGAACTGTTTGTCTGTCCAGTGCTGTGATTCCCCTTGGTTTGTTTAGAATTCTGCCAGCACTAGCCTCACCTATCTGGTTTGTGATTAAAGAAAACTGTTGTGTGGTAAACAGCAGGATCTCACACTTAGATAGTTTCTGTTCTGTGGTAAACAGCAGGATCTCACACTTGGATAGTTTCTCAGGACGAAAATGTTTAATCTGGAAGAGTCTGCTTTGAACATGAACGGACCACCAAAGCAGCACACAATAAGGAAATTCAATATACCTATGCACATCAGTCCGTTTGGCACGTCCTCTGATAGCAACTGCAACCAACTTAGTGACTAAGAAAAAAAAGATTAGCTTAATTGTGTGATAGAAAAACTCCACCAGGGAGGCCCCTTTGGGGGCTTAACTGCCTGTCCCAAGTCAGGATAAAGGAGGAGGGTTAGGCGTGGGGCTAGCGACTCCACCCTGTAAAAAGAAACTTGCTACGGAAACGACAAAAACCGTCGCCTCAAGCACCAGACGGCGCAGAGAGGACTGAATGAATGTGATAGAAAGCGGTAGAAATCCGATGTGATATAAATTTGTTATAAAAACACCACCGTGTGTGTGTGTGTGTGTAACGACAGCATAACAATCACCTGCTTCCATTTACTGTTTTCATTTCTTCACAGGTGGCATTACTGAGTACAACATAGGTGACACTAGTGTCATGTGTTTTGTCATGAGTAATTTGAGCTTCTCTGCTTCCTATTGTAAGCCATATGTCCTGCTCTTTAGAATGTTTATTGTTGCGTGCGTCTCTTCGCCTCCCTGCTCAACATGGCACAGTGGCATTCAAGTATGTGCTGTTTTGGGATTATCTTTACTGCTGGAAAGTTGGTTCTAAAGAAGATTATGTAGTTGTCAATGCTGTTTTTGATTTCTTGGATGCCAACACCTGTCCTGATTGGTAGTTTATGTCATACATCCTTGTGAACTTTGGAATACAGTTCATTTAAATTGATGCAAACTCTGACATAAACCTAAACAAAAAGTCAAGTTCATTTAGCAAGGACTCTGACGTCACAAAAGCAGAAAACGCACAAGAGAGTATGTTACGATTGTGGTTGTGTTATCCTGTGAGACCGTACATGTGTTATTCGTAGGTAACGATCCGTTGTTTATTTGAGCTATCACGGTTACAATTCACGTGCCTTTTTAGTTAGATTTCCTTTTGTTCGTGAGTAGAGCCGTTTTCGTTTTGTTAAGTTTAGTCCGGAGCGTGCTAGAAAGGTCGCACTGTCTAGTGGCCTCGTAAGTGTCACGTCGGTTAGTTGGCATCGCAACACTTCGCTACATTTTTCGCTACTTTTTGTGCGCGTGGATTGAGCAGCCTTTGTTTTCTTTTGGGAATGTTCTCGTACTTTATAGAGCTACCAGGTGATAGGGATACCATACTTTTATGCGACTTAATTATACGCTAGAATTTAGAGCTGAAGTAAGCAGCCGTGTTTTTGTAGCCTGTTATATTTTTTTCTGGAAAGTTCATGTTAATGGGTTTCGGCTGCGTGTTTCGTTCTGATTGGTTGAGTTGTACGATTTCCATAGAAGATTCTAGATTTTCATAGTATTTATAAGGAGGGCGCTGGGAAAGCCCGTTCGTACATTGTCTTGCTTTGTCAGTTGTAGAGACACGTATAGTTTATTGCGAGAGACGCTGTGTATGAGAAACTTTGTGTCGCAGTGTGGACATCGCAGAAGAGACTTTGTATCAGTAGTTTGTGCATTTGAAAGTGCATTACTGTGTGGATATCGCATCGCTGAATTAAATATTATTGGAACTGTTACTCCAGTATTGTCTACATCCTTAAGCCACGTGTGACGGACTTCAGCTGAACGAGGTTTACTTTAAAGAACTCTACGTGATTGTGTGTCTGGTGTGTTTATCATACTTCGACTACAACTCCACCACGTAACATTTTGGCGACCCCGACGAGACCTCTTCAGTTGGTTCAGTGGAAAGGGTAGCAGGAGAAAACGGCCAGCAGTGAAAAGCAGAGATGGCGACATCGGAGATGGAGATATTCCTGAAAATTGGAAAGAAATGTGGACTCGAAGGAGCTCAACTCCTCGAGTTTGTAAAGGAGAGAGAGGAGAAAGAAGAAAGAGACGAGAGAGAGAAGAAAAGGAAAGACTGGAGAGAGAAGAGAAAGAAGAAAAGAAACGAAAGAAGAAAAGGGGAGACTGGAGAGAGAAGAGAAAGAAGAAAAAAAACGAGAGAAAGAAGAAAAGGAGAGACTGGAAAGAGAAGAAAGAGCCAAAGAACGTGAAACCAGGAGACTCGAAATCCAAGCAGAAGAAGCAGAGAAACAGCGAAGAGAAGCAGAGAAACAGCGAAGAGAGGCAGAAAAACAACGAGAAGAAGAGCGAGAAGAGGCGGAGAGGCAGCGTCAACACGAAATTCATCTAAAGCAGATGGAGATAGAGACACAGAGCCAGAGAACTAATGAAGCAACAGCATTAGCGAGCAGAGAACAAACAGCCCGTGCGCCAAAACTTCCACCTTTCATTGAAAATTCAGATAAGATGGATGCTTATTTGGAGCGATTCGAGCGCTTCGCAAATAGCAACAATTGGAAACAAGAGACTTGGGCTATTAAACTGAGCGCACTTCTAACTGGCAAAGCGCTTGAATTTTACACCCGTTTGCCAAGAGAAGAAGCCGAAGATTATACTCAGTTGAAAGCCGCCCTGTTGAGACAGTACGACTTCACTGAAGAAGGTTACAGGCGACGATTTCGGAACTGCAAGCATGAAGAAGGAGAAACACCTGGCCTATTCATTGAGAGAATCAGAAACTACCTGGAGAAATGGATAGAGCTTGCTGGTCTAAACAGAGAGTATCAAGACCTGTGCGACCTCATCATCAAAGAACAAGTTTTCAGCGCATGTTCTAAGGACCTGGCCGCCCACCTTAGAGAGCAAAAAGACCAGTCACTAAAGGCCCTGGCCGACTTCGCTCAAAGATACCTTGACGCTCACAACATGAAGTTCGGGTCTAGTAAGCCATAGCGTGTGTCTGCACTAGCAGAGGAAATCCACAATGTCAGAGACACCCCGAGATACAAGCCGGTGGAGAACCTGACATGTTTTCTCTGTGGAAAGAAAGGTCACAAAGCGATACGGTGTCCTTCTAAAGATGTTCCCTGAGGCGACAACATCAGAAGATCCAACCAAGATCGTGGGATAGCAGGCAGAAGCAGTACCACGTCTCAACACAGAGCTGCCGCTGTATTAGCCAATGATGTGACGTCATCCAATGACTCCGAGTCTAGAGAAAAGCGAGTTACACCAGAGCTGATCGAATCTTTCAAAAAGAATGGACGCATCCCAGTAGGAGATGGGACTACATTTTTACCAGTCTCAAACATCGCGCTGCCTGAGAATGAAGTGCCGAACATGCCGGTGGTGTCAGGATTCGTCGGCGACACACCAGTGAGAGTGTTGAGAGACACTGGTTGTAGCTGCATCATCGTGAGAGAGGACCTAGTAGCTGAAGACCAGAAACTACAGGAGTGGACCACCCTCATTTTGGCTGACGGAACTGTAAGGATTATCCCCCTTGCCAAAGTCAGTGTCGACACTCCATACTTGACAGGAGAGGTGAAGGCGTTGTGCGTGAAGACGCCAGTCTACGACCTCATCATCGGAAACATTGATGGTGCCAGAAACGCAGACAATCCAGATCCAGAGTGGAGACCTGAAATATGTTCTGTTACCACGAGAAGTCAAGCAAAGAAGAATCATCAGACCATCCCTCTTAAAGTGGCAGACAACACGGAAGCAGCAGTGGTGAATAAAGAAAGGCTGGTGGAGCTACAGAGAGCCGACACCACGCTTGACAAGTTTCGAGGTCAGACCGAGCCCGTAACGTGTAAGGGAAAAGAGATAACCTTCGAGACCAGAAAAGATATCCTGTACCGGATATTCGACAGCAATGGAGATAAACCTGTGCGTCAAGTAGTAGTTCCTGAACCTTTGAGAATGCAGGTGATGAAATTGGCAAATGATTCCATATTGGGAGGACATTTGGGAATCAACAAGACGCTCGATAGAATCCAAGCCGTCTTCTACTGGCCTGATATGGGAGGCGACGTCACCCGATTCTGCAGATCGTGCGACATATGCCAGAAGACAATCTCCAAGGGAAAGGTGCCCAAGGTTCCTCTAGAGAAAATGCCATTGATCGATATGCCTTTCAAGCGGGTAGCTGTTGACCTTGTGGGGCCAATATCTCCTCCGAGTGAAGATGGTCATCGATACATTTTGACCCTGGTGGACTACGCTACGCATTATCCTGAAGCCATACCATTGAAAAAATGGTACTGGCCATAGACTGGGTCATGAAGATGACCACAGAGCATAGACGAAGTGGAATACAGTGGACACTGTGGACACAGCTTGACGACCTTGATTTTGCAGACGACTTGGCATTACTGTCCCACACTCATCAACAAATGCAGGACAAGACCACGAGGCTTGCTGACAAATCGTCCCAAGTGGGCCTCACCATTCACGAACAGAAAACAAAGACAATGAGGCTGAACGCAACCAGGGAAGAACCAGTCTTGCTGGCTGGCACCCCGTTGGAGGAGGTGGAGTCCTTCACCTATCTCGGGAGCATCATAGACAAAAAAGGCGGCACTGATGCAGATGTCAGAGCACGAATCGGTAAAGCCAGAGCAGCCTTTCTCCAGTTGAAAAAAGTGTGGAGTTCCAGAGAGCTGTCACAATACACCAAAGTCCGGATTTTCAACTCCAATGTAAAAGCAGTTCTCCTATATGGAGCAGAGACTTGGAGATTGACAAAAACCACAGTCAACAGAGTACAGACCTTCATGAACAGTTGCCTTAGAAGAATTTTGAAAATCCACTGGCCAGAGAAGATCAGCAACGTCAGACTCTGGGAGAGAACAGAGCAGATAACGGCAGAGAATGAAATTGGGCGAAGAAGATGGGGATGGATCGGTCACAGTCTGAGAAAGCCAGCTTCCAGTATCACTAGGCAGGCATTGTCATGGAACCCCCAGGGAAAGAGGAAAAGAGGTAGGCCGAGAAACTCCTGGCGTCGAGACCTCCAAGCAGACATCAAGAGACTGGGAACCACCTGGAGTAGAATCGAAGGAGAAGCACAGGACAGGAGTTGCTGGAGGTCTCTCGTCGACGGCCTATACCCGGGTAGGGGTGACAGGCGTAAGTAAGTAAGTAAGTAATACCATTGAAAAAGATCGACACTCCAACAGTAGCAGAGGCGCTTGTTGACATGTTCAGCCGTTTAGGAATTCCTGAAGAGATCCTGAGTGACCTAGGAACTCAGTTCATCTCAGACTGTATGGAGGAAGTCAACCGGCTATTGAGCATCCGACACCTTACTACCACCCCTTATCACCCCATCTGTAATGGGCTGGTTGAAAAGTTTAATGGAACTTTGAAGGCTATGTTGAAGAAACTGTGCGCTGAGCAGCCAAGGTTGTGGCATAGATACATCAATGCCTTGCTCTTCGCATACCGTGAAGTTCCTCAGGATTCGACAGGGTTTTCCCCTTTTGAATTACTGTACGGTAGGACTGTAAGGGGGCCCATGCACATCCTGAAGGAGCTGTGGACCAAGGATATCGACGCACCTGAGGTGAAAATCAGCTACCAGTACGTCTTCGACCTGAGAGAGAAGCTGGAAGATACCCTCAGGATGGCTCGAGAAGAACTACGGAAGGCGCAGAACAAGGGGAAGCATTACTATGATCGTAAGGCAAAACCTCGACGATTCCAGCCAGGTGACCAAGTGTTGGTTCTTCTTCCTACCGACAACAACAAACTTCTGATGCAGTCGAAGGGACCATACGTTGTCGACACGGTGGTTGGCATCAACGACTACAGAGTCAAGGTCAACAACAAGGTGAAAACGTACCATGCTAATTTGCTGAAGAAGTATATTGCGAGAGGTCGTCAAGACAAAACACAAATGGCCGCATCGATGCGTCTTGCTGATGACGAAAGACTAGACGACGAGAACCTTTTTGACATTAAACTACAGTCTATCAAGGGTTCGCAGAATTTTGGAGCAGATTACCTGAGCAGAGCAGTTTAAATGAACATTTCTGTGTCCAGAACATTTGTATGAAACATTTCGATGCTCAGGACTGTTTACAGGAACTGTGAGACGTTTATTTTAATTTGATTTTTGATGTGAAATTATATTTGTTTAGGGTTTTGTGTAGGTTTACACAGCCACAACCGTATTTTTGAAATTGAGAATAAATTTTTGTGAAATTTCATTCTTAAGAGGGGGGTAATGTTACGATTGTGGTTGTGTTATCCTGTGAGAGCGTACATGTGTTATTCGTAGGTAATGATCCGTTGTTTATTTGAGCTATCACGGTTACAATTCACGTGCCTTTTTAGTTAGATTTCCTTTTGTTCGTGAGTAGAGCCGTTTTCGTTTTGTTAAGTTTAGTCCGGAGCGTGCTAGAAAGGTCGCACTGTCTAGTGGCCTCGTAAGTGTCACGTCGGTTAGTTGGCATCGCAACACTTTGCTACATTTTTCGCTACTTTTTGTGCGCGTGGATTGAGCAGCCTTTGTTTTCTTTTGGGAATGTTCTCGTACTTTATAGAGCTACCAGGTGATAGGGATACCATACTTTTATGTGACTTAATTATACGCTAGAATTTAGAGCTGAAGTAAGCAGCCGTGTTTTTGTAGCCCGTTATAGTTTTTTCTGGAAAGTTCATGTTAATGAGTTTCGGCTGCATGTTTCGTTCTGATTGGTTGAGTTGTACGATTTCCATAGAAGATTCTAGATTTTCGTAGTATTTATAAGGAGGGCGCTGGGAAAGCCCGTTCGTACATTGTCTTGCTTTGTCAGTTGTAGAGACACGTATAGTTTATTGCGAGAGACGCTGTGTATGAGAAACTTTGTGTCGCAGTGTGGACATCGCAGAAGAGACTTTGTATCAGTAGTTTGTGCATTTGAAAGTGCATTACTATGTGGATATCGCATCGCTGAATTAAATATTGTTGGAACTGTTACTCCAGTATTGTCTACATCCTTAAGCCACGTGTGACGGACTGCAGCTGAACGAGGTTTACTTTAAAGAACTCTACGTGCGTGTGTGTCTGGTGTGTTTATCATACTTTGACTACAACTCCACCACGTAACAGAGTATGACACATATTCCCATGACCGACTGCCTGAACGTTTTTATCCCACCGAGAACCTCGCAAAATGAATCTCTAGTTGTGGATGAAACTAATGCTAATATCAAGGAATGCGGCATCGTGGATACCACTTGTCTTCTGGCTATCGTCTGTCAGTGTTCTCATTAATCCCTTCTCTGCTCCAACCTCTCGGCCCCTTACAAACCAGACCATTTAGTGTCAGTGGGCCGTATGTCCGCAGTCTTGTTAACTATGTACAAAGAATGTAATGTCTGACTAAGTGCTTTGCTATAGATGAACATTACAAAAAGACTTAATGAAGTACGTGATAGAAATGATAACATTGATCCGTGCTGCTGCTTCCTGCCTGTGAAAGTACTGGTACTTGACCTCATTATCACCCTCCACTCTCCAGCCCCTTTCACGGTATCTCTGATCTGGCAAGTCATACTGGAACTTCATCTATTTTGTGACAAAACTCAACACAGACAGTGAAATCCATTCATTTCTCTTTATTTCCACCTTATTCTACTGGCTGCTGGTTTGTCACAACTATCGTGTGTTTGATGTCGGTGTGTTGGGCAGAATGTCCGCTTTTAAGCAAACAATGTGTTGCATCACACACTTGAAAGGTAAATAAGAAAGTCATAAAAAACAAAAGGCAGTCATTGTCCCTGCTGTACTGCGCTTATCAGGAAGCCCGCTTATCAACTAGCCTGACAGCTGGGAGTCTCTCTGCCTCAGCACACGGGCACCAGCTGTGACCCAGTTTCTCGGCCCGCCTGGAACAAACTAAGTGGCCAATCTGGGAAAACCATGAACACAGCCATACCGACCACAACACTGCCATACTGACCACAACACAGCCATACCGACAACAACCCTAACCATAATCAAAGTACAGGGCCATACTGACCACAACACAGCCATACTGACAACAACACTGCCATACTGACCACAACACTGCCATACTGACCACAACACTGCCATACTGACCCAGTGATGTCGTTTTCGTCGGCAAATCGGCCATTCACCGATAAAATTCCAAAATGTCCGAAAGAGTGACGTTCTGATCGGCCCGCTGTCCTAAGGTTTTACGCCTCATTCGGCCACCCTTTGTCCGTTTTTTGTTTGCTTGTCTCATGTCTGTTTCGTTATTATTGCTTCTGGCCATATTAATTTTATATCGGATAAATAAAGGTGTTATGAGTTACGAGTTATTGTCGAGCATCGCGTATCGGAAGCGCCAAGCAGACGACAAATGCATCAGCAGAGAGAGAGAGAGAGAGAGAGAGAGAGAGAGTAACTCCCCTTGTTGCTAACGGCGTGCTTCCGGCATTACCATTTTCGTTTTCAAAATGCCGCCGAAAAAGAAACCAAAACTTATCAGTGGGCAGCGCTCCCTCTCGTTTGTTAATAAATGTAAATAAATTTTTTCCTTCAGTGTTCTGTGTGTCGTATTAGTTGCAACATTGTTGCAACATTTTTGTAAGTTGCAACATTTTTGTAAGTCAAAATGGTGGCCGAAAGATTTTCAAAATGTCCTAAAGGTTTGTGACTAAAAAAGTCAAAATGGTGGCCGAAAGATTTTCAAAATGTCCTAAAGGTTTGTGACTGAATCGGCCAATTGGCCTATGCTGAAAATTTCTAGCAACATCACTGCTGACCACAACACTGCCATACTGACCACAACACTGCCATACTGACCACAACACAGCCATACTGACCACAACACAGCCATACCGACCACAACACAGCCATACTGACCACAACACAGCCATACCGACCACAACACAGCCATACTGACCACAACACAGCCATACTGACCACAACACAGCCATACTGACCACAACACAGCCATACCGACCACAACACAGCCATACCGACCACAACACAGCCATACCGACCACAACACAGCCATACTGACCACAACACTGCCATACCACGCCATACTGACCACAACACAGCCATACTGACAACAACCCTAACCATAATCAAAGTACAGGGCTATACCGACCACAACACAGCCATACTGACCACAACACAGCCATACTGACCACAACACTGCCATACTGACCACAACACTGCCATACTGACCACAACACAGCCATACTGACCACAACACTGCCATAATGACAACACAGCCATACTGACCACAACACAGCCATACTGACCACAACACTGCCATACTGACCACAACACTGCCATACTGACCACAACACGGCCATACTGACCACAACACGGCCATACTGACCACAACACAGCCATACTGACCACAACACAGCCATACTGACCACAACACTGTCATACTGACCACAACACTGCCATACTGACCACAACACAGCCATACCGACCACAACACAGCCATACTGACCACAACACAGCCATACCGACCACAACACAGCCATACTGACCACAACACTGTCATACTGACCACAACACAGCCATACTGACCACAACACAGCCATACTGACCACAACACAGCCATACTGACCACAACACTGTCATACTGACCACAACACAGCCATACTGACCACAACACAGCCATACCGACCACAACACAGCCATACTGACCACATCACAGCCATACTGACCACAACACAGCCATACTGACCACAACACAGCCATACCGACCACAACACAGCCATACTGACAACAACCCTAACCATAATCAAAGTACAGGGCCATACTGACCACAACACATCCATACTGACCACAACACAGCCATACCGACCACAACACAGCCATACTGACCACAACACAGCCATACTGACAACAACCCTAACCATAATCAAAGTACAGGGCCATACTGACCAGAACACTGCCATACTGACTACAAAGACAAAGCATACTTACCACAAAAAACATCTGACGCCCGTCTTTGTGTGGCAGTAGAAAGAGGCGCAGGATAGTGGTGTATGGGATCTTGTAGTCGAACGTTTTACCATGCAGCTGCAGAAAGGACGGGTACAACTTAAGGTCATATCGCCCCCTGCAAACAGAACAGTAAGGTTAATACGGATGAAAGGTAGGGAACAGGTTAAAGTCATATCGCCCCCTACACACAAACAGTAATTTTAATACGGCTGCTTGAAGGTTGGGTATAGTTTAAAGTCACAGAACAGAAAGTGCACCATACCTGGGTGTCAGACACTGTACTTTTGACAGGAAGTTCACCATACCAGGGTGTCAGACACTGTACTTTTGACAGGAAGTGCACCATACCAGGGTGTCAGACACTGTACTTCTGACAGGAAGTGCACCGTACCTGGGTGTGAGCCACTACTTCATACAGGAAGTGTAGTGTACCTGGGTGTGAGCCACTACTTCATACAGGAAGTGTAGTGTACCTGGGTGTGAGACACTACTTCATATAGGAAGTGTAGTGTACCTGGGTGTCAGACACTACTTCATACAGGAAGTGTAGTGTACCTGGGTGTGAGCCACTACTTCATACAGGAAGTGTAGTGTACCTGGGTGTGAGACACTACTTCATACAGGAAGTGTAGTGTACCTGGGTGTGAGCCACTACTTCATACAGGAAGTGTAGTGTACCTGGGTGTGAGCCACTACTTCATACAGGAAGTGTAGTGTACCTGGGTGTCAGACACTACTTCATACAGGAAGTGTACCTGGGTGTGAGACACTACTTCATACAGGAAGTGTAGTGTACCTGGGTGTGAGACACTACTTCATAAAGGAAGTGTAGTGTACCTGGGTGTGAGAGACTACTTCATACAGGAAGTGTAGTGTACCTGGGTGTGAGACACTACTTCATACAGGAAGTGTAGTGTACCTGGGTGTGAGCCACTACTTCATACAGGAAGTGTAGTGTACCTGGGTGTGAGACACTACTTCATACAGGAAGTGTAGTGTACCTGGGTGTGAGACACTACTTCATACAGGAAGTGTAGTGTACCTGGGTGTGAGACACTACTTCATACAGGAAGTGTAGTGTACCTGGGTGTGAAACACTACTTCATACAGGAAGTGTAGTGTACCTGGGTGTGAGACACTACTTCATACAGGAAGTGTAGTGTACCTGGGTGTGAGACACTACTTCATACAGGAAGTGTAGTGTACCTGGGTGTGAGCCACTACTTCATACAGGAAGTGTAGTGTACCTGGGTGTGAGACACTACTTCATACAGGAAGTGTACCTGGGTGTGAGCCACTACTTCATACAGGAAGTGTAGTGTACCTGGGTGTGAGCCACTACTTCATACAGGAAGTGTAGTGTACCTGGGTGTGAGACACTACTTCATACAGGAAGTGTAGTGTACCTGGGTGTCAGACACTACTTCATACAGGAAGTGTACCTGGGTGTGAGACACTACTTCATACAGGAAGTGTAGTGTACCTGGGTGTGAGAGACTACTTCATACAGGAAGTGTAGTGTACCTGGGTGTGAGACACTACTTCATACAGGAAGTGTAGTGTACCTGGGTGTGAGCCACTACTTCATACAGGAAGTGTAGTGTACCTGGGTGTGAGAGACTACTTCATACAGGAAGTGTAGTGTACCTGGGTGTGAGACACTACTTCATACAGGAAGTGTAGTGTACCTGGGTGTCAGACACTACTTAATACAGGAAGTGTAGTGTACCTGGGTGTGTGACACTACTTCATACAGGAAGTGCAACGTACCTGGGTGTCAGACACTGTACTTCAGACAGAGTGACGATGGCGTCGCCGGTGGCCTGTATGATGTCTGCGTTGTTTAGCACGTTCTTGTAAAACTCCTGCCAACATACAACTGCTGTTAAAGAAGACATCTAGTGCGACTGGTTGTAACAACGCACGGGTGACAGTGCCAACATACAACCACTGTTAAAGAAGACATCTAGTGCGACTGGTTGTAACACACGGGTGACAGTGCCAACATACAACTGCTGTTAAAGAAGACATCTAGTGCGACTGGTTGTAACAACACACGGGTGACAGTGCCAACATACAACCGCTGTTAAAGAAGACATCTTGTGCGACTGGTTGTGTGATGAATCTCTATGCTCACGCATAGGGTTCACACAGTAGATTTAGTACGGTACAGTTTTTGTTAGCAGTTTGTGATGATAGTCCGTGGTGGCACGCGGGCCACTTGGAACCTTTAAGACACGATTAACACGGGGAGTTTAAGTGAGATCTAGGCGAGACTCAATCTGTCAGAGGTCTAAATACGTTAGTGCGGGCTATACTGTCAGTGGGTACAGACGTGTGTGAGATACCTTAGCCCGTATTCCAAGACTCTGAAACCTAGAATTCAGGTATGTTTCCACATATGTATTATTGATAGTTGCTTAGTTAAAGACGGTATGCGTTGGTAAGAGTAATTTGGTTGTATAGCGTTGTCTGGGTTGGTTCAGTTATACAGTTCAGTTATGTTGGTTTGGAATTAAGTGAGGTAACTGGTGTATTTCGTATACAGTTATTTACCGAGATGGATAACTAAATTGATTGTACATTGCTTAACGTCCCGACAGCAACAAGGCTTTCTCAGGACGTGCCTGCACTGCTTGTGAAAAAAAAAAAAAAAAATAAACAGAACATTGAATGTATGTCGCCAGCCGGTCAAATACGTTAAATAAACCTAACACATGGGGGCCTAAATAAAGCTAAGACCATTTAGCAACACACATCCAATATCAAGAGCTACAGGCAGTGCAGACAGTAGGGAGAGTTTTAAAAAGGCAAATACAGGTGAATGGACAAAGGGTAGACAGAAACACATGCCCCAGAATAGAGAGAAAAACCCACCCTGTGGGGCTGACCAGGGTGACCCTGGGAACTAAAAAATACCTAACCCCACCCAAGTCCCCCAGGGCAAACCCGGGTGGGGGTATGGATAACTAAAGAATGTGAGGGGTATATGCCTAAGTCGTTATGAGGAAAGTACGTGGTTAAGTATATTCTTTTCCAGCGTATGTGATAACATAAGAGTGTTAGGTTATAGTCTGTTTCAAGGTAGTGACTGATGGGGTGTTACGAAAGTAGTCGGGTACTGAAGAACGCGTGTCAGTGTATGAATGAACGTGTGAGTATTGTATCAGCCAGGTTACGTAATGTATCTCATATTATCCAATATGTTCACGCCTTTACCATAGCTGACACTTAGTTCGCTTCCAGCTGCCAGAGAGCCAAGGCGTGGCGAGGTCAAATTCCACACTCGCGCGCTCATTTTATTTATATTGCACTTGCAACTGTGCAGTACAAGGCGTGCCAGTGCACTGCCGCTATAACAACTACCTACTGGTTTGTATTCATAACACTTCTCCGCCTAAAGTGACTGTTGTGGAAGTAACATCGTTCAAAAGTTGAAATTCTCACCTACACACCGATACCAAACATGACAACATTACGACTTGCACTTGTGTAGCAGGTTATGATGAAAATAAAGAGAACGAGAATTTGTTGATGTATGAGAACAAGAATTTGTTGTGAAATTGACAAAGTTCCCACAGCCATAACACAAAGACGACACTTTCCCCAACGAAACACACTTGCATGCATAAGGATCAGCATGCCTACAGTAAGTATCACTTACCGGATTTTGGTTCCATGGTGGGGGGGGGGGGGGGGGGGGGGGGACGGAAGCAGGAGGGCGCTTAATGAGGTCACTGACATGTGTCGACAGACAAGTACCAGGTGCCTGCCTTAGTACACTCCCCGCCTAATCGGGGAAACGGATACTATTGAGGAGATAGTCATGTTTCTTTCTCAGGAAATAGTGTAACACTAACAGTGAACCTTGTACATGTACTTTTGATTTAACTTTTGCTCATGATGGAGTCTGATGAAACGCATACAGTCTGTGTACACACAGGTGTGTTCCATGCACTGAGAGTAAGTGCAGAATATGTGGCGAGAGATCACAAAAGAAATACACGGATAAAAAGTCATTTCTTTGTATCAATTATGAACACTTAATCCACAAGTGTTATGGAATTAATATCCAGGAAGACAAAGACTTGATGCACTCCAAAACAATGTGTAGAAGTTGCTATAGTCGGATGAAACGGATAGACTCGACTGAAACACGTGTGTCCGAGGAGACAACACGAAAAATTATCGTATAGACGGCGTTGGTCTTGTGTATCTGTGAACAGAAACTCAGTATTCGGTTCTTATGTCTAGTGCGTCAGAAAATGTGTTAAACCTCAAGGTATGTTTAAAAACACTGTTGAATATTGTGACCTGTGACGGACTGATCGGATTTTGGAATGGCAATAGCAGTCTGTGGAGTACCGAGACTGCGGGCGAGAAATGCCAGAACACGCGACTTGTCAGTGACCTCATTAACCACCCTACTGCTTCCATCCCCCACCATGGAACCAAAATCCGGTAAGTGATACTTACTGTAGGCATGCTGATCCTTATGCATGCAAGTGTGTTTCATTGGGAAAAGTGTCGTCTTTGTGTTACGGCTGTGGGAACTTTGTCAATTTCACAACGAACACCGACATCGTACATCAACAAATTCCCGTTCTCTTTATTTTCACCATGACCTGCTACACATGTATAAGTCGTAGTATTGTCATGTTTGGTATCAGTGTGTAGGTGAGAATTTCAACTTTTGCACGATGTTGCTTTCACAACAGTCACTTTAGGCAGAGATGTGTTATGAATACAAACCAGTAGGTAGTCATTATAGCGGCAGTGCACCGGCATGCCTTGTACTGCACAGTTGCAAGTGCGATTTAAATAGAATGAACGCGCGAGTGTGGAATTTGACCTCGCCGCGCCTCGGCTCTCTGGCAGATGGAAGCAAACTAAGTGTTAAGCACCAGCACTGGCTTGTAAAGCTGTGTGTTGTGTTTAGCAAGTGTTACGATTTAGGACTTTATTACTGTTCAGAGTGCTTGTCGGAGTTGGAGCGACGGACGCCGAGACGTCAAGTCACCAGGGACCTAATCTGGGGTCATCTCTCCAGAGGTGCCAACCCCTGATTTTACGTGTCAGTATTAAATGAGCATTTTGTCAGTATTTTTCAAAAACTGTCAGTATTTTTGCATGACACGGTTTCAGTCATGGTATCTACAATAAAAAAAAAAATACACTATTCATTAATAATGATGCATTAATTATAGAACTACGGAATAATTATCATAAGTACTTTGAAAATAAAAAAGCTAACTTACATTATTGTTTGAGAGCTTTTGATGTTGCTGATTTGCATGCCTTGACAACATCCAACGGGAGATCAACATTGTAACATTCAGCCTGCATGCTTGATTTGATAGTAACTACAGCATCCAATGTCTTGGTGGACATGGTTCCACGAAAGTCTGTCTTTATTTTTCTCACAGATGAGAACACCCTTTCGCAAGCAGCATTTGACACTGGAATTAGCAGAATTCCAAGCATCACCTTTGCCAGAAATTTGAACCTTGGTGAACCAGTATGGTCAGTAATGGCTGCTATCTCAACCCACTGGTCTTCTGCCTTGCTCTTTTCCTTGACTGCAGCAGGAAGGGTTGATTGATTGTACATTGCTTAACGTCCCGACAGCAACAAGGCTTTCTCAGGACGTGCCTGCACTGCTTGTTAAAAAAAACCAAAACAGAACATTGAATGTATGTCGCCAGCCGGTCAAATACGTTAAATAAACCTAACACATGGGGCCTAAATAAAGCTAAGACCATTTAGCAACACACATCCAATATCAAGAGCTACAGGCAGTGCAGACAGTAGGGAGAGTTTTAAAAAGGCAAATACAGGTGAATGGACAAAGGGTAGACAGAAACACATGCCCCAGAATAGAGAGAAAAACCCACCCTGTGGGGCTGACCAGGGTGAAGGGGCTTGCATGTGAGATAGTCATTGAACTCCATTTCCAAGTCATCAATGCTACAGTCAACTGGAAGGAGATAGGGAAAGCGTTTGACAAAGTACACGACAGAATCCCACTTTGCATTTTCCTGTAGAGAGATGTCAGCAACTTGAGCACAAGTCCACAACTTCACTTTTTGCTCCAGAAGTTCCAGCTTGGGACCAGTTTTACTCTTGTCACTGGGCTTGCCTTTGGAAACAGTGCTCATGTTGTCCACAATGTACTGGCAGGCTGTCAAGTAAAACAGTTCAACATTTTTGAAGAACTCCTCTTTCTCTTTGTCATTCACTCCAGCAGATAGATGATCACGAGCTTGAGAACCAATGCAAATGGATGTACTGTCTTTGATGTTGTACTTTTGCTCAAAGTGGATCTCCATAGAATGGCCATGCATGGCAGAGGGCTTGAGAAAACAGGTCTCCAGTCTTTTAAGAAGCCTTTCAATGTCCCGCTTCACAAAGTGAATCCTGCTGTTTTCTGACTGCAGTCGCTTGTTGGTTTCATCAAAGAACTCCACCACATAGGCAAAGAATAGGACATACAGCTTGGGTGTTCTGCGACAAAAGAACTCTTTCAACTGTCGTAAGACAGAGCTGGCACCTGAAGTGTTTTTAACAGATCACTCTTGTTGGAAGAACAATTTGAGGGGCTCCCACTGCTCAATGATTCTTTGTAGAGCTGCTCCCAAGGACAGCCACCTGGTAGGGACATGCTCCAGCAACTTGTGTTTGGGTGTACCACACTTCTCCTGCATGGCTTCAAATCGCTTGATTCTGTTTGTTGACTTGTCAAAGTACCAATGAAGTTGTCTTAAAGTGTCATCCATATCAAACTTCTGAGATTTCTTGACAGCAGTTTTAAAAGCAATATGGAGCAAGTGGCAGACACATCCACTGAGATGAACATTAGAGTTCCTTTTCCTTACATAAGAAATTACTCCAGAATGATGTCCAGTCATCACATTGGCGTTATCACTCACGACAGCAAGACAGTTATCCCATTTTATGTCTCTTTTTTTCAATTCCTCATCCACAAGTAGGAAAATGTTTTCTCCTGTAGCAGGCCCATCACAATATGGCATACTGAGCATCTGAGTTGTTGGTTCACCTTTTTCTCCCATTACAGTCACAACAATTGGAAAATATTTTTCACTTCCTTCTTGCGACCCATCGGTTCCCAGTACAAAAGGGCCAGATTGCATTTTAGCACAAAGGTCACTTTTACTGCTTTCTGCTAAGCAGTGGATAACATTTCTAACTTTCGTTCTCCCACATGCATATTTCGCAGCTATCTTCGAGTCCGGGAACATTGCTTGAAAAAGTTTGCCGCTATGATCTGCTGCACTTAGCGGAAGATTGTGTTCTATTAAAAAATGCGCAAAGCGCAATTCTGCTCGTGAAACAGCGATATCTTCACATGATGGCTTTGCTTTATCATTACTGAAAAAGTTCATAATAGTCGAAGAACTTTCTCTAGCAGCAGCTTTTGCTTTGTAAGCTTTTGAACTGCAATGTCTCTTGATATCGTCGTATCCTCCATGGCTGATTTTAAAATCGAAGTTGCAAGTGTTGCAACGAGCATAAACATCCGAAATGCTGGACCTCGCAATACATGGAAAATCCTTTGAGTAACTTGCGATAAAAGTTTGTTCTCTTTTCTTCTTTTTACTCTCACCAGGATTCTCTGAAATTGTTCTTTTTCTTGGTCTCCCACGTGTTTCTTCACACTTTTCCGCCATCATGTAGTTTGAAAAGAATCCCAAGATGCAATCTTTTAATCTCGCGATGAAAAATGAGGCGTGCGACGGGAAGAAAATAGGCCTCGGTATTACTGCGCTCTCTCTCTCTCTCATTTCTCTTAGTCGAGTAAAGCGCACGCCACACACGCAAACTAACAGTCAGCACTATTTTTAGCACCGAATCTAGGACAAAGTAAGGAAAGGCTCTAAGCATGCAGTGGAAATATAGGCCTACGCTGTATTTTTAGCGATGTGAAAATAACGGGCAATAAAAAAAAAATTGACCGTATTTTCCCTTTTGTTTTCTCCGTACTAATATACAAGCAAGCGGAAAACCGTATTTTTTAAACTTGACCGGAATTAAATACGGCGAAACCGGATTAGTTGGCACCTCTGTCTCTCCATCTCTTCACTCGGGGAGTGAGCGACCGGTGCCGAGACACTTGGGTCACAGCGAAGATACGGTACGAGTAATGATTGATTGATTGTACATTGCGCAACGTCCCAACAGCAACAAGGCTTTCTCAGGACGTGCCTGCACTGCTTGTGAAAAAAAAAACCTAAACAGAATATTGAATGTATGTCGCCAGCCGGTCCAATAGTTAAATAAACCTATGATATTGGGCCTAAATAAAGCTAAGACCATTTAGCAACACACATCCAATATTAAGAGCTACAGGCAGCACAGACAGTAGGGAGAGTTTAAAATAGGAAAATACAGGTGAATGGACCACAGGTAGACAGAAATGCATGCCCCAGATTAGAGAGGAAAACCCACCCTGTGGGGCTGACCAGGGTGACCCTGGGAACTAAAAAGTAGTTAACCCCACCCAAGTCCCCCAGGGCAGACCCGGGTGGGGAGGGGGGGGGGGGGTACAAGTAATGAGGACGTCCACGGTACGAGAGACAGGACGACTCGGGAGCGTACAAAGAACTTGCACACCTAGACGTGAAAGGACTGAACGTAACCAGTTGGGAACACCAAACAGGTTGGAGTGTGAGAGACTACTACCTAGCCTGGCATTGATATTGTGTGTGTGCATGTGTTGTCGAGATGCTGGTAGTGGGGAAGTGTATATAGTTTGATAATCTTTTGAGCGTTTTATCGTTTATTTTTGTATAAAAGTTCTGTTAGAAAGGAAGCCCGTGAGTTATGTTTTACAGCATGAATGTGCCCGTCTGAGTTAGTGGCGGTGTATGCGTCTGTTGTGTGAGAGTCTGTGCGTACGACTGGGGGCAAGTCTGCGTGCGTTACAGGTTGTAACAACACACGGGTGACAGTGCCAACATACAACCGCTGTTAAAGAAGACATCTAGTGCGACTGGTTGTAACAACACACGGGTGACAGTGCCAACATACAACCGCTGTTAAAGAAGACATCTAGTGCGACTGGTTGTAACACACGGGTGACAGTGCCAACAGATAACACAAATCAGTCTGACAACTTTCAATAGTTTCATACTGACAGGACAAAGAAATCCAGTGACAGAGCGGACACAAATCAGTCATACAACTTTCATACTGACAGGACAAAGAAATCCAGTGACAGAGCGGACACGAATCAGTCATACAACTTTCATACTGACAGGGCAAAGAAATCCAGTGACAGAGCGGACACGAATCAGTCATACAACTTTCATACCGACAGGACAAAGAAATCCAGTGACAGAGCGGACACGAATCAGTCATACAACTTTCATACTGACAGGGCAAAGAAATCCAGTGACAGAGCGGACACGAATCAGTCATACAACTTTCATACTGACAGGGCAAAGAAGTCTAGTGACAGAGCGGACACGAATCAGTCATACAACTTTCATACCAACAGGACAAAGAAATCCAGTGACAGAGCGGACACGAATCAGTCATACAACTTTCATACTGACAGGGCAAAGAAATCCAGTGACAGAGCGGACACGAATCAGTCATACAACTTTCATACTGACAGGGCAAAGAAGTCTAGTGACAGAGCGGACACGAATCAGTCTGAAACATTCATACTGCTTAGACAAAGAAATCCAGTGACAGAGCGGACACGAATCAGTCATACAACTTTCATACTGACAGGACAAAGAAATCCAGTGACAGAGCAGACACAAATCAGTCTGACAACTTTAGAAATACTGACTGGACAAAGAAAGCCCCAAACAGTGACAGACAGACCGACAAACAATGACAGGGACAGACATACAGACAGTAAATCCCAGTAATGGTCTTGCCTGCACGGGGTCAGTGTCAGGGTTACTGGGGTCAGAGGGCACGTGAAATCGCAGCTCCATCAAGTTGACGGCGGCGTCATCATTCTGGTGAAACTCCAGTGTGACCTCATTCTTACTGGTGGTTGTGTGCGACACATTGGTCAGGGGTACCTCAAACGCCAGACAGCTGTCCACCTCAAAACTCAAACTGTTGCCTGCAACACACGGCATAACTCATTTAACCCTCATCAGTCGGAATACACCAGTGTGTGAAACATGTTTGACTAAAATATTTCAAGGGTAGTGCCAGAATAGCTTGGCGCCTCTAACTAAAGCCATTGGTCTATATCCTTATCTGTGAGTACCATAATGTAGCTATATGGCAGTGTACACATTTGAAGCTTTTACTTTTAGCCTCAGTATGATATGGGTTGAACTAAAGCCATTGGTCTATATCCTTATCTGTAAGCACTATAATGTATCTTGCATATGGCAGTGTACACATTTGAAGATTTTAGCCAAGATATTCTGGCACTACCCTTGAACTAAAGTCATTGGTCTATATCCTTATATGTAAGTACTATAATGTAGCTTGCATATGGGCATTATGGCAGTGTACACATTTGAAGCTTTTAGTCTCTAGGTGCCAAGCTATTCTGGCACTACCTTTGAACTAAAGCCATTGGTCTATATCCCTATATGCAAGTACTATAATGTAGCTTGCATATGGGCATTATGGCAGTGTACACATTTGAAGCTTTTAGTCTCTAGGTGCCAAGCTGTTCTGGCACCAACCTTGAACTAAAGCCATTGGCCTATATCCTTATCTGTAAGTACTATAATGTAGCTTGCATATATGGCAGTGTACAGATACAATAAGGGATGGCTTCTGCACAACAAAATCCATGTTTTCTCAAATGTAATCAGTTTTCACACATCTGTGAAACCCCCGTGACCCTTGACCTTTGAGATGAGTCGACTAAATTAGGACACATAGGAAGGTCTTATCATCAGCTACCTTTGTGCCAAATTTGGATGAAAAGTTTGCAAACATGTTGATAATAACTACAATTATTGGTATTTTATACACATTTTCTGAGGGATCATCCAAATTAGTATGCATCAATAGGTCTTACCATCAGGTATCTCTGTAGCAAGTTTGGGTTTGAAGTTGTGAATAGTAATTGAGAAAAAAATATTCTTGTCAAAATTATGGTTATTTTTACCTATTTCTTGAGCTCTTGTGACCCTTGACCTTTCCCATATGAGACTGTCTCAAAAGGTGGTTGGTCACTACCCCCATCCTCTTTATTTGCTAAAAACATTTATCAGAAATAAAGTTATCAATTTATGGTTGTACCAGTGTCAAGAGAAATGATTGAAGAGATACATAAGATAAAATCAAATGTAAACTGGTGACCGTTTACAAGGTATGAAATAAAAATATAGTTTTGGGGGCTTTTTATCATGTTTGAAAAAGGGACACTGGTGTGTGCGGTACGGACGAGTACTTCTGTGACCTTTAATAATGCAATAAGTCCGTGGTTTGTGATGTTAATTTGTTGTTGTATACCTAAATTACTTGAAATCGTCTTCTCAAAATTACGAGGTCGATCTGGACACGCTTTGTCGGAGAGCAGCCTGAATAAGACGAGCTTGTGAAAAAAAAAGCCAAGGAAATGATTATTAACAAACATCACCAGGCAATCACACACCATCGCTGTATTCAGAAATTCGGGCTGTGCGAGGTTAGACTTTAATCCTGTATCAGTTACAGTGCTTTGAAATGAACCACGCCGATTTTTGTCGATTTGTCACGATCGATCATTTGAGGCTACCTCCCGCGAGGCGGGGGACTCGAGCTTCCGAGTTGACTAATATGCAAATTGGAAGATCTCGCGAGAACGTGACGTGATTGTTTCTGAGCAAGATGGCGACACCCAGGAGAGAAGGTTGGTTTTCGAATTTTGTCTGTACTGTTTATGATGTTACGGTAGACTCAAGAGTCACAATTGACATTGAATTTTGTCAGTTTCACAGCATAGTTATGAAATGCTAATAAATGCACTAGTAGTATCGCCATTTACTTGCAAAATACGATTCTTTTACATATTACAAAGCGCCCACTTTATTCTTGTTCACACATGGTTGCCCATTTCCTCATACGAGGACCAAAACAAGTTTTGAGTCTTTGTCACGGACGA
Organism: Semisulcospira habei; assembly: GCA_036245525.1. Taxonomy (NCBI): domain Eukaryota; kingdom Metazoa; phylum Mollusca; class Gastropoda; family Semisulcospiridae; genus Semisulcospira; species Semisulcospira habei. Next base: position 82,390,696 of record BTPG01000007.1, on the reverse strand, counting down.
CACATGAATTATATTTGTGGTCCAGATAAAACATGGTACTTAATACTTTGCGCTTAGGCGTACTTTTTTTGATTGCTTTTGCAAATTGCGTTTGTAAGAATGGCTTAGAATGCTTTCACACCCACCCTTTGTGCTGTCGACCGTGACTTTCGGCTCGAAAGATCAAGTGCTCATAGTTTTTCCGTCCTTTGTCTTTGTCACAGACGACACATGCGTTCCCATTTCTCCTTGTGATAGTGCCGACTGTGACTAACTACTATTACACAGTTTATTTGGGTTTGAATACCTCATCCCAGAAACATGAGCAATATTTTATTTGTTATTTTTGCCTAAGTTCTGAGTGATACCTAGTCGATTGTGACATATATTCCATAAGGACTAAGTGAGGCTGATAAACATCATAAACAAATTCCTAGTTTATAAAATGAAAGTAGCATTGTACTAAAACCTGAGCATGAATTTGATATGTTCTTACTCTGTTGCTGTGTTAGTAAGCTTTTTTTCCACAACTGACAGAAATACTAGGTTGCTATGATATAAGTTTGAGGCATTCTTTTTAGACTTTTGTAATATTTTATTTTTCATTTTGTACTTGTACTAAGTTGTAGGTCTGTGGCTCCAGAGGCCTCCTCTTACAACAAAGTCCCTGAATAAAAGCAATGCTGAAAGATGCAGAGCTTACAGAGACTCGCTGAAATCTGATCCTGCGAGGTATGCTGAACAGTGCCTGAAGGATTTGGACAGAAATCACAGAAACCGTCAATGACCCAAAACTGACTAGGAGTTGCATTGATCCTTTCATTGTACATTGCTTAGCGTCCCGACAGCAACAAGGCTTTCTCAGGACGTGCCTGCACTGCTTGTGAAAAAAAAAAAAAAACAGAACATTGAATGTATGTCGCCAGCCGGTCCAATACATTAAATAAACCTAACACATGGGGCCTAAATAAAGCTAAGACCATTTAGCAACACGCATCCAATATCAAGAGCTACAGGCAGTGCAGACAGTAGGGAGAGTTTTAAAAAGGCAAATACAGGTGAATGGACAAAGGGTAGACAGAAACACATGCCCCAGAATAGAGAGAAAAACCCACCCTGTGGGGCTGACCAGGGTGACCCTGGGAACTAAAAAATACCTAACCCCACCCAAGTCCCCCAGGGCAGACCCGGGTGGGGGGGACTAGGAGTTGCAGCGACGTCGAGAACAAGACAGACTGTGTCAAAAACAGCGCAGGTTTGTTTTGTTTTACTTGCGATGTAAAAAAAAATACACTGCATTTTGTTTAAAAAAAAAAAAGAGCAACAACCATTAGTATCCTGTGTACATTTTTGTATTGAAGTAAGCCGATTCAATCTTCTGGACCAGTTCCAACGCACACTGCAAAATGTATTTTCATTACTGTTTTACAGAGAAAGGATTAAGGCTGGGCAGAGGGCTGAGTGTATTGCAGCTGTGAACCAACAGTTGGCCACCAGCAGAGAAAAGGACCACCCGCGCAAAACAACACTTTGAGGATGCTGCAGTGGCTGCACAACGAATGCTGTGGGTAGCGCAGAAGAGAAAAGAACGGGAGCAATGGAATTCCCAGCAAAAACGACAGCACCGTGAGAAGGCCCTTGCATGGTGCCACAAGAACAAGAGCAGATCAACTGTTGAGGAACTTGGTAAGATCTCATGTTAATTCTTTTCTAAGCTCCAGCACACACGGTGTGGGGATCTTTCCCTTCCTTTTTATTAAAATGTTATTGAAGTCTACTACCTTACCAATATCGTGCTGTCATTTTAAATCACAAGTTGCCATCCTGACCAAAGTCGGCAAGTATGAGTGTTGTAACTGTGTGTGTATTGTTTGTACTGTTTGACTTAGCATTGGATCTCATTTGTTTCAGCTCAACCACTAACTCCACCATCTGCAGACGAGCCAGCACCCACTAGTGACCTTCAACAGACTCCGACTTTGTGTGGTGAAGCTGGCGACAAGAAAGCCATAAACAGGGCTAAGAAGGCTGTCTGCAAGATGCCAAGTTTGTTTGGGCGCATTTTTTCTGTCATCACATGCTTTGCCAAGAAATCGCCCCGCAAGGTTAAAGCCATTAGTGACGTTCTAGAGTCACCTTCTGCCAAACTGGTAAAAGAGAGGTTTCTGTCGGAACTGGACAAACGCAAGCATAAACCTAGCAAGAAGTGCCTGGCTGCCAGGAAACTGCTGCTTGATACGGTACATGTACAAGAAACAGGATGGTCACCGGGAAAATACGCAAAAAAATATGTCTGCAGCAGCAGCTGCTGTTCATAGTTACCTCAAAGATGTGGCTGTAGATCTGCCTGGAAAAAGGTCAGTGGACAAAAGAACCATGAAACAGAAACAAATTCTTCCCAAACGAGTGAAAAGGCTTCACAAAGACTTGTCAAACACATCCCGAGCTGAAGGTTTTGCACGTGACCGTTTACAGGCAGACACTGCCCCATATCCTCACCGCTGGCAATCAATCTAACCGACCGTGTCTATGTGAAATCTGCACAAGTGTTGACAAGAAGCTGGGCGTTCTAAATAAACACCTGGAAGCCCAGACTGATCGACGCGACAACATTTCAGAAGCCAGCCTGTGTTCACCCCCAATGCTGGACTGCATAAATCGATTGTGTGACGCATGTTATGTGCAAAGCCATTTGTATGCCAACCTGACAGTAGGACCAGAGAGAGTGAAATGGACAGCATGGGAGATGGTTCAAAAGGGAAAATCTACTTGACTTTGTCAACAAAGAGGGCACTGTAGATCAGCTGATTAGTCTTCTGATGAAAGAACTGGAGTTGTTTTCCAAGCATTTGTTTGTTTTCCGGTGGCAGCACAACCAATTCAAAACTTGCATGGCAGCTATCAGCAACTGTCCCCAGCTTGCACTGGTGGTGTTAAGACTTTGCGGAGAATTTTCTTTGCAAATACCATGTTCTTCATTTTATACCAATATAACTGTACTTTGTTCTCTATCACATTTATTTATCCAAAATATGAAATTCAGTTGAGTTTTAAACAATTTTTTAGACCATTTTCTCCCTTCTGTATTTGTTGCCAGTAATTTTAACCACATCTCCAACTTAATCCACATCCTGAGAAAGTCTTGTTGCTGTCGGGATGTTAAGCAATGTACAACCATCCAACTTAATCCCAAATACATTTTTTTGACATGGATTATCAGCTACATACATCCTGTTTTTGTCCATACTGAACGTGTCACAATCAACACACATTTTCCATTTATGGGTTATCAGACCTGCCTACATTAGTACATGTTCATGTGGTTGTCAGGAAGATTTGGGAAAACTCTCAGTATGATTTGTGAGACTGTCAGTAAGATTATAGTTCAACTGGACGATAAACCTTGCTTCCAGGGGCCAAAAATCAAACAACAGGGGGGGGGGGGGGGGGTTGGTTAACTTAATCACCTATAAGAACATACATTACTCTATTCTGCTGTACCTAAAAGATAGTAAAAAATTTCTGAGAATGGGCTACTTCACTGAAGCGTTTATAACTTTTTTTTTTAATAGACAGATGTTTAAGTCTGTTTTTTTCTTAGCTCACATATGGATGGATAGTACTTCATGTTGTGGTGGAGTATAATTTGGTACCTGTTTATAATATTTACTGTAATTAATTACAGGTAAATTAACTGAAAAAATGCACTTTGATTATTTTGATATCTGTAAAGGATGAACAAAAGACATTAAACTGAAAAATGTGTCAGTGTGTGAAAATATGAATGTGTGTGATAGTGGAGTGAGATAATTTTACATTAGTGATCACGATGATCAGGCAATCCACTGATAATCCTTCAGGTAATCGAAGTTCATGTATCTCGTCAGCGGACGTTGCTACAAATTGATCGCCAAGTTCGTCTGTTGGGCGAAAGTTTCGAACATTTCTGCAGGGAAATACTGATACAAATAATCATGTGGTGTCGCTTCCAACTCAAGTGAAGTTGTTGGGCCCACATATCGCGTGAAAGGTTGCAAAACAGGGTCTGAAATTGGCCGCTGATGCCAGAGAGCATCGCCGCCGCCATCTTGCAGTCGTCGCCTTGGTAAACACTGCAGAAATACTCTGGTATCTTTGTCATCCCAGTCTGACAGATCGCTACATGCACACTAGACACACTTATGTCACTTCCCTCTGACTCGGAAACTGGATTGTTGCCAATTTACTCCAAAATAGCTGTAAATTCTGGGTCACTGTCGCTCGATGGGACGTATGTCGCCATGTTTGTAAACACGTGCATTTAAAACGACAGCAGACCTTGCTTCCAAAAAGACGCGCTTTCCAATTGGCTAGACAAAATTATAGGTCAGCACACAGTAGCCAATCAGGATCAGGCTTACTACTACCGGCAGAGACGGCACAATCAAACTGTCTTTTCGCCAAAACAAACCCCAAAATACCGTAAAAAGCTACCGTAGAAAATTGATACATGACCAGAAGACCGTAAAAAAACACCCAAACTCGTAAGAAATACGTCGAAATCGTAAGAGTAGGCAGCTCTGGGTTATTTTTACCAATGCACCAATTCATTTCTGAGTGTAACATTGACCTAGTCTAGTATCTCAACGTTTGTGATGCTTGTCTTCAAAATGTGTCCTGATGATAAAGTGATTTTCTTCATTTCAGTTTCGAGACTTTGTCCATCATGGTTTGTCACGATCAACACACTATTTTTTTTCAGAGCAAATGCTTGTTTGGTGTTGATCAGTGTTGCAGTCAATTCTTATGGAGGGAGTTCCACTGAATAAAATCTAGATTGTTTTGGACATCTGTGTTGGTTCTGTTATCTCATTACTTAATTTATTAATTATGTTTTGTGTCGGACGTGACAACGGACAAAGTGATAATTGCTTTTTACACTGATAGACACTTTAAAATGAGTTTGAATTGATTCATTTCACCATATTAATGTGTTCTTCTGTCAAATACCAACTTTCCAAGTCCAGTTGAACCTTTTATATGAGTGTTTCTACCTCAAGACTTTGTCTGCTGTCACGCGTGACACATTCCACTTGGCGAGCATAATCATCAAATATCTTTAAAACTATACACTGCACTGTCTTTTCACCTGCTTTTCCATATAACAGATACATTCAAGTGTTCAAACACACAGATTACATAAGTGTATTTCAATTTTGACTTTAGCACCTTCATGTCCCATTTCTGTTGTCACCTTTTGACACTGTCTCATATATCAACCAAATTAGTATGCATAGAAAAGTCTTACCATCACGTATCTTCGTACCAAGTTTGTATTTGAAGTTGTGAATAGTATTTCAGAAAAAAAAACATATTTTGTAAAAAATAAGGCTATTTTGGACCCACTTCTTGAGCTCTTGTGACCCTTGACCTTTCCAAGGGATCAACCAAATTAGTGTGCTTATAAAGATCTTACCATCTGGTATCTTTGTACCAAGTTTGGGTTTGAAGTTGTGAATAGTATTTGGGGAAAAAAATAAATTATGTCCAAAAATAGCTATGTTTGCTATATTGCCTGAACCTCTGTGACCTTGACCTTTGTGAGAGGTCACTGAATTTGGTATGTTTAGAAAGGTCTTGCCACAAAGTATCCTTGGGCCAAGTTTGAAGACAGTAGCTTGAATCTCTTGGCTTGACTTCGCGAACGAAGATTTTATAGGAGTTGCCCACAACGTCTGCAGGCTTGTTCGTGGCTGCGGAGGCCAATCCGAGACAGGCAGGTTCGACCGCAGTGGCTGCAGGGGAAGGTATGACCAGGGTTCTGAGCTGCGGCATCTCTGTTTTTTCTCCTGAGCCGCTTGTCCTTAAGGCTAGCTCTGTGAGAGTCCTCAAAGGAGACAGCTGCCTTGTAAATGGTGGAGCGCCAGGTGTCACGGTCCGCAGCAAGCGAAGACCACTGGTGGTGGTCGATTTGGCAGGCACTAAGTGACTTCTTGAGACAGTCTTTGTATCTCTTCTTTGGTGCCCCTCTGTCAAGGTGTCCAGTAGCAAGCTCGCCGAACAGGGTGATCTTTGGTAGGCGATGATCCTCCATCCTGGAGACATGCCCCGCCCAGCGGAGCTGTGTCCGCAGCAGCAAAGCCTCGATGCTCACAGTTTCAGCCTGTTCCAAGGACCTCGACGTTGGTGACATAGTCACTCGAGTGAATGCCCAGGATGGTACGCAGGCAGCGCTGGTGGAAGCATTCGTGGAGTCGTAGTTGGCTGCGGTAGAGGGCCCAGGACTCGGAACCATACAGCAGGGTGGTGAGGACCACAGCTCTGTACACGCTGATCTTGGTGCCTGTTTTCAGCTGTTGATTGTGCCACACCCGCTTGAAAAGTCGCCCGAAAGCGCTGTTCGCTTTTGCCAGCCTGCTGTCAAGCTCCTTGTCCAGCTTGGCGTCCGACGTGATAATGCAGCCAAGGTAAGTAAACTGGTGCACTGACTTTAGTTCAGACTCGCCAATGGTGATGTGAGGAGGGCGATACACTGTCTTGGGTGCCGGCTGATGGAGGACCTCTGTCTTTTTCAGACTGACCTCGAGTCCAAAGAGCTGGGCAGCATCTGCGAAGCAAGACGTGATGCGCTGCAGGGCTCTCTCTGTGTGTGCAACGAGGGCAGCATCATCAGCAAAAAGCAGCTCACGAATCAGTTGGTCTAGGGTTTTCGTGTGGGCCTGCAGTCGTCTGAGGTTGAACAGGCTGCCATCGAGACGATACCTGATGTACACTGCATCGTCATCATTGAGGTCCACTGTGGCCTGCTTCAGCATCATGCTAAAAAAGATGGTGAAGAGGGTCGGTGCCAGCACGCAGCCCTGCTTTACGCCGTTGAGAATAGGGAATGGTCTGAGAGGTCATTGTTGAGTCTGACCTGGCCTTGCTGGTCCTCGTGTAGCTGGACAATCATGTTGAGGAACTTTGGGGGACAGCCAAGTCGCTCCAGGATCTGCCACATGCCTTGCCTGCTCACAGTGTCGAACGCTTTTGTTAGGTTGACAAATGTTACGTACAGCCCTTTGTTCTGCTCGCGGCACTTCTCCTGTAGCTGTCTCAGCATAAAGACCATATCGGTGGTGCTCCTGTTTGCTCTGAAGCCACACTGGCCCTCTGGGAGTTGGTCTTCAGCGATGGCAGGTACCAGCCGATTCAGGAGCAGCCTTGCAAGGATTTTCCCAGCAATGGACAGCAGGGTAATTCCCCCGATAGTTGGAACAGTCAGACTTCTCACCTTTGTTCTTGTACAGGGTGATAACGACTGCATCACGGAGATCTTTTGGTAGTGTTCCTTCCTCCCAGCAGCAGAGAAAGAGGTCATGCTTGAATAGTCTCCGAGAAAATGCCAACATTAAAGTTTACGACAAACGATGGCGGACAGATGACAGAAAATGGACGGTGGACTCATTTTGCTTTGCACGTGAGCCAAAAAGTAGCTGGGCAGCAGGCAGAAAATCACTTTGTGTGTTTCCAAATAGCGCGGCAACAAAGCGATTTCACGCCTTTATTTTGAATTGGAAAAATGGCTCCACTTAAAATCACCCCCCCCCCCCCCCACCCCCTTTCACTGCAAAATCGCCTTTGAATTGCTCAGTTGGGTGATCAAATGTTGTGCTGCTGTTTCACGTCACACTTATGGAGACACTCCTCCTTTATTTCTATGTTCTCCTTGTCCCTGTCGTCACCACTTTCGTGTCACTGTCACGCTGCGATTTGGAAACACTGCTTTAGGTTACAATGTAATAAAACATCAGGCAGCCGTCTAGCTCGAAACTCACTGCTGACAGAAACACACACACACAGTCACTAAAACAACCGGCAGTGCAGGAGGATTGTTGAGAGGTTTTGCAGGCTATTTGTCTTTTAATTGCTGGCTCGTTCTTTCCCACAGCCCTGTTACCCGACCACCGTGTACCAGCTGCTGGCAATGGATTGACCATGATAATTCAAGGGTAGTGCCAGATTAGCTTGGCGCCTTCAGGCGCCAAGCTAATCCGACACTATCCTTGAATTATCATGGTCAATCCACCTCCTGCTGGTGTGCGTCGGATCAAAATGGGTTAAATTTGTCGTTTAATTTGTGACAACGTGCTGACCTTCGAACTTGGCCAGACCCCAGTTCCACCCCTTGATGGCCATGTCCACTTTCTGCAGTGACAGCTCATAGTAGTCCTCCAAGAACTTGTTGAGCCGATCATAGTCCTGTAACAAACACACAGCCACATGTATAACAACACACAGCGACAGCTCAGAGTAGTGCTCCAAGAAACAGTTTAGCCGACCAGTCTTGTGACACAGCCAACATGTATCATAACACGCACACAGTGACAGCTTGCAGTAGTGCCCCAAGAAACAGTTTAGCCAACCATACAGAGCCATATGTATCATAACACACACGCACACACACAGCGACAGCTCAGAGTAGTGCCCCAAGAAACAGTTTATCTGACCAGTCTTGTGACAGAGCCACATGTATCATAACACTCACAGTGAAAGCTCGCAGTAGTGCCCCAACAGTTTAGCCAACCATGCAGAGCCACATGCATCATAACCCACACGCACACATCCATGCACACACGCACACACACGCACATACAGTGACAGCTCACAGTAGTGCCCCAAGAAACAGTTTAGCCGACCATTGTCTTGTGATAGAGCCACATGTTACACACACACACAGTGGCAGCTCGCAGTAGTGCCTCAAGAACCTGATATGGTGATCACAGTCCTGTGCCAAACACCAGCCATGTAAATGTGAACCAAGTTAGTATGCATAGCATAGCATGGTCTTATCAACCGCTACCTTTTCGCCAAATCTGCGTGAAAAGTTTTGAAAATATGCGGTACAAAATTCAATTGTACAAAAAATAGACAAGCAAAACTCAACATACACGAAGGGCAAGAATATGGCTGAAATCCTTAACATTTATTAGACATGCTGCAACCAAATAGTCAATATAGCTGTTTACGGTGCGTGTCTATGTAGAACATTAATTTTACTGGACATATCTGTGGTACTGCCCTGGCCTGGTTCACTTCATACGTTAAGGATCGTTCTCAGGCTGTATTGTTAATGGCCAGCTATCTGCTTCTAGTCTTTTGTTGTGTGGAGTCCGTCAGGGCTCCATATTAGGGCCTGTTTTGTTCACTCTATATTTACAACCTCTGTCTGATGTAATTGCCGCCCATAAGTGTGATTTTCACAAGTATGCTGGCGATACTGAATTGTCAAGAAGTAGCGTGCCTAGCCATTTCAGCTCTGCTAAGATGAGCGTACAGTGTTGTATAGATGACATCCTGTCCTGGATGACAAGCAACAAACTTAAGCTTAACACCGACAAAACCGAAGTCATGCCTGTTGGCTCTCAGTCTCGCCTTAGTCTGATTAACGGCGAGTTCGCAAACTTTGGTGGCTGCAGCGTTCCCTTCCAGAACTGTGTCAAATATCTGGGTGTAAAGATTGATTCGACGCTCTCCATGCATGATCATATCAGTAGTGTCTGCCGAGCTGGTTTCCTTGAGCTGCGCAGAATTTCTTCCCTCAGACCGCATCTCACAGAAAGTGCGGCGTCAAGACTTTTAAATGCATTCATTACGTCCAGGCTTGATTATTGCAATTCTGTCCTGGCAGGTTTACCGGCAGATCAGATTTCACACTTGCAGATGATTCAAAACAATGCGGCGCGTCTCATCTTGAAGAAATGAAAGAGAGACCACGTTACACCTCTACTGAAGCAGCTGCACTGGCTGCCTGTAAAATTCCGCTGCCAGTACAAAATTGCAATTTTCGCCTATCAGAATTTTGCCGGATCTCTACCCCCGTACCTTTCTGCCAAGCTGTCTGTTTATCAGCCATCACGCACCCTCCGTTCCTCTAGTGTAAAACTTGTAAAAATCCCGAAGATTAACATGAAAACTGTCGGGAAGCGTTCTTTCACCATTTTACTTTTTTAGCCCCAAGTGTGTGGGACTCTCTGCCAACTGAAATGCGGAATCTACCCACATTGTCACAGTTCAAAGCTCACTTAAAGACTTTTCTTTTCTGTCGGGCATTTAACACTTAGCTCATCTTTAGCTAACTGTTGACTGCCTTTTATTCTGATCCTAGAGGAAGTGAATGTAAGGTGTAAACTTGTGTTGGGAAGAGATGGGGTGGTTTAAAGTAGTGTATAATCGTGCGTGTGTCTGAGAGAGAGGGTGTGCTGTTGTGCATGCGCAGTGAGTCCAGTGTTTTCTTGGAGAACAGTGCTATACAAGAATTATGTATTATTTTTATTATTATTACATATTGCAATAGTCAATACAGCTGTTTACCTAGTGTGTGTAGACCATTTACCACTCTTCAGTTTCATACCATCATTTCCCCAATGCTCACCACTTCCTTAAAGGCACCATACTGCAAACAATGTTCACCGCTTCTTCAGCTTCACACCATCATTTGCCCAATACTCACCGCTTCCTTAAAGCCGTCATATCTGTGAATGGCACCATTCTTCAGCACCAGTTTCAGGCAGTGTCCTCTGGCTCTCTTCAGCCATTGTGCCTTGGACATGTCCACAGTCTGAAACTGATCCACCTTGCCCGTCTTGTTGTTCTTGAAAATCACGCTGTTCCTCTGCAGCTTCAGTCGACCAGGGTTCTGAAAACAGACAAGCGTAACATTCTCCACCAGGGTTTGAAAACAGACAAGTGTTACTTTAATATCCAACAGGGATCCGCGTAAAACAGACAAGCATTACATTGTCCACCAGGTTTCTGAAAACAGACAAATACATTGTCCACCAGGGTTCTGAAAACAGATAAGCGTAACATTGTCCACCAGGGTTCTGAAAGTAGACAAGCGTTACATTGTCCACCAGGGTTCTGAAAGTAGACAAGCGTTACATTGTCCACCAGGGTTCTGAAAGTAGACAAGCGTTACATTGTCCACCAGGATTCTGAAAGTAGACAAGCGTTACATTGTCCACCAGGGTTCTGAAAGTAGACAATCGTTACATTGTCCACCAGGGCTCTGCACAAAACAGACAAGCGTTACATTGTCCACCAGGGTTCTGAAAGTAGACAAGCGTTACATTGTCCACCAGGGCTCTGAGTTCACACAAAACACTAAACAGACAAGTGTTACATTGTACAGCACGGTTCTGCACAAAACAGACACCAGAGTGTCGTCTCTCGAAGGTTAGAGAGTAGTCCACCAGTATAGGTCCACACTTTGACACTCAACTCTCACTTGTGGCTCCACGTAGCTGCAGCATGCGCAGCGGCCACACCACGGGCAACAGCTTCGACTGGCTGAAACGCGCATGTACAGCTTTAAAAAAGCAGCCTGTTCACATCACACCTCATACACACCCATTTTGCATGCTCATGGTGATTGCTGTGGAAGATGTAAATCACATACCATACTAATGAGGCTGCATTTTATAATTTGGACCATACTGGTTTACTGCAGAATCACACCTACACCATCACAATGACAGCTGCATCTTGCCCGAGTTCAGAACTTTCACAGTGCACTTTGTAGCCTCTTTGACCAAGGGAATCACACCTACACCATCACAATGACAGCTGCATCTTGCCCGAGTTCAGAACTTTCACAGTGCACTTTGTAGCCTCTTTGATCAAGGGAATCACACCTACACCATCACAATGACAGCTGCATCTTGCCTGAGTTCAGAACTTTCACAGTATACTTTGTAGCCTCTTTGACCAAGGGAAACAAATACGTGTAAGATGTACATTGATCTTTTTATGATGGAAAATCATATAATTAAGTGTTTGCTTGTGCATATGATGTTGGACTATCATTCCTGCAAACATGAGCTTTGGGTGACATTTATGCAGGATGTGGTACTGCCGAAATCTTAACACCTTGAGCTGGCAAATTCCTTTCACCTTTGCATAGGTTTGTCAGTAGTTAGTTAGTTATTTGGGTTTAACGCCAAGCAGGCAACTCGTTTCATCGGTAGACATCAGAGCGTCTCACAATGAATGTAGAGATAGTTTCTGATCAGACCAAAATATTCAGAAGTTCCCAGGGTCACCCTGGTCAGCCCCACAGTCTCACGCATCAGTCTGATCTTGAAGCAGAGTGTGATGTTTCTGTCCTTCCATATGGTATTCAATCTTGTCAGTGCTGTTGTTGTCTGCACAATCCTGGACAGTATTTCTGGTTTTGATCCCTCATCTGTCACAATGGCTCCTAAGTATTTGAATTTATTAACTGTTTCCAGTTTTTGGCTTCCAATCATGACAGTGTCAATGCCACTGGTGTTATTGGTCATCAGTTTGGTCTTCTCTGCACCGATTTCCATCCCATACGCAATGGCTGTACTGTCCAGTTTTTCCACCAGCTGAGCTAGCTCCTTCTCTGTAATAGTACTAATACCAACAAAAAAGTAAAGCCACAGAACCCCCAGCCAAAGTGAGGGCAAGTGGTCAGATTTGCTCCACAGACGAGAGCAGTATATATGGCCAGCTTAATAAAGTCAGACATGAGACCACAGAAAGTTGAAAAATACTGAAACTTTTTTTCGGAGTCACGCATTGCGAGGCCCGAAGGGACTGTAAGCTCCCCCAGCGGGGTATGGGCGGAGCCCCGGCCGCCAACACATTTCCTGCATTCTGAGACACAAATCTGGCCTCTCCTAGTGCCTTTAAAGTGTTAATAACGGATTTGCACGAATCTCGAGAATGACCCCTGAGACCTTCAAAAAAACGGAATTCCGTATAAATACGGAAAAGTCTCATGTCTGTAAAGTGTAAACTTGCTCAAAATACACCAAGATGAGGATTTCATCCCAAAATCTACTGTATTGTTTGGAGCTTGGATGCGTTTATCTTTTAGGAACATTCAGAGTTGTTCATATTTTTAGGCTTATTATGCTGATCCATTTCCCTCCTCTCTAAGCCAACCTCTGATCAACACATGTCGGCGCACACAAATAAAGACGGACACACAGCATTTCCCGCCATTAGTATGCTCTGTGGGCTCATGAAATGATGAATCGACAGCAATCTATCTCCTTCTACTCTAACCCACCCTCTGATCCACACACACTGGCACATAAAGACGGACACACAGCGCTTCCCGCCATTCGTAACCTCTGTGGTCTGGCATAGCAAAGCTCTGAAGAAGAATAATAGCACAAGCATCGAAATGACGTCACTTCAAGCTTCACGTCATGGCATCATTAGTCCCACGACGCCGTGTTCATAGTGACGACTCGATGCTATACGTCACTCATCTACTGTATTGTTTGGAGCTCCACCCTTCACCCCAGGAGCACTCAGTAATGTCCGCGCCACCCCAGCACATGTCTTCGATGTCCCACCCGCCACCCCAGGAACAATCAGTGATGTCATCTCCACCTAAGTACCTGTCTAAAGTGTTCCACCCTCCACCCCAGGGGCATATAGTGATGCCACCTCCACTTCATCACCTGTCTTCAGTGCCCCACCCTTCACTTCAGGGGTACTCGGGATTGTCATCTTCAACCCAGCGCCTGCTGTCGGTGCCCTGCTGTCCACCCCAGGGGTACTCGGTGCCCTGCTGTCCACCCCAGGGGTACTCGGTGTTTTCAGCTGTACCTCAGCACATGTTTTCAGTGCTTCAGTCGCCTCACTCTTTTTCAGCCAAGTGGCCTACCCCAGTGTCGTTTCCCCCACTCCACCCAAAGCCGCTTCCCCTGCCGTGACTGTCCCTACATTTACCACCGCCCATGCCGCAGGCCTCACCATCGCCATCACAGCAGCAAAGTCATCACATGCCTGCAGCGCCCGTGGGTCCTCCGCCAACACAATGCCTGCTGCCTGCATTATCAGTACCCCAGTGGGGCCATCCTACACCCGGTGTCCCACCGCTACCACCTCTGGAACTTCAGCCCCCACCATCACAATCATTCATGTGGCAGCCCCCACTTCCACTTCATTGGGCCCCATTCCAACCATCACCACCCCCTCAAACCTCTCCGTCATCATCACCATCACAACTTCTTGAACGACCACACCTGTCCCAAGAAACATTACAACCCGTCTCAGTCTACACCAGCTCCAAGAGAATCACAAGCCATACTCACCAGACTGGTAATGTATCTAACCTTATTCAGGTTCATCTTCAAGACACTACCAAAGTACCAGGTCAGCTGTGCTTGGCACTGTTTAATGTGCGCTCAGTTGGTTGTGCCAAGAAGCGCTCTGAAGTGTGCGAGTTTGTTACCGACCATCATGTTGACATTCTGTTCTTAACAGAGACCTGGCTTCGTGCCTCAGGTGATGAGGCCAAATTTGCTGATCTTGCCCCATCTGGATACTCTGTGAAATCCTTCCCCAGCGATTCTCGTGGGGGTGGTATTGCAGTCGTCCTCCATGAAGCACTGCAGCCTTTTGCATCATTCTCAACGTCTTTTAGTTTCTCCCATGAGTCTTTTGAGCTTGTACAGTTTACTCTAGCTTTAACTCAGAAAACTGTTCATTTTCTGTGCCTCTACAGACCTCCGCCAAACCGCAAGAACAAATTAACTGATTCAATGTTTGTTGATCAATTTCATGATCTTCTCGATCACTGTAATTCTCTTGCTGGCAGTCTGATAGTCCTTGGTGACTTTAACATCCACTTTGACAATCAGAAGCACCACACCACCTCTGCACTCATGGACATTTTACACATGTTCAGTCTTTCACAAGTTGTCGACAAACCAACTCATAGACAAGGGCATACTATTGACTGGATCCTTCATAGATGTGACGATGATATCTTGTGCTCAGCACAGGTTTCTGATGCAATATGTTCAGACCATTACTGTGTGATCAGTCATTTGAGGGCCATAGTCCCACCTCCAGTGCCTATGCTTACCATAGTGCGCAATGTTCGTGCCATTGACAGACTAGCCTTCAAGGCTGACCTCGTTCAGTCACTGTCTCACCATCCTAGTCCTAGTGCCGAGGAGTTTGATTCATGTTTACGCACTGTCTTAGACAATCATGCACCATCTTCAAAGCGTAAAAAGTCAGCTCATAGAATCAGCCCGTGGTATAGGTTTGTGAGCAAAGAGCTGCGTTCGGCTAAGCAGATGCGGCGCCAGGCTGAGAGAATGTGGTGCTCAACTAGGTTGACTGTTCACAAGCAGATATACACATGTTCTAAGAAGCATGTAAATGAGATTGTTCATGGAGCAAAATCTTCGTTTTACAACAGGAAGATCAGTGAGTGCACAACAAGCAAAGAATTGTATAATGTGACCAATAAGCTTATGGTGAAGAAGACTCCATCACCTCTTCCCACTACATTTCCCCCGTGCCAGCTGCCTCAGCTTTTTTGCAGATTACTTCGTTGATAAGGTCCGCAAAATTCGTGATTCTCTGGATCTCATGCCCACTTCAGTTTTGTTCACCGAAAAATGCTTTAGTGGAGAACCTCTCTCAGCCTTCGAACCTGTGCTAGAGGATGAGGTCAGAAAAGTGATCACAAACACTGCCCCAAAAACTTGTGAGTTAGACCCCATACCCACTCCCTTGTTGTACGAGTGCCTGGATGAAGTGTTGCCTGCCATTACACAAGTCATCAACAATTCTCTCTCCACTGGTATTTTTCCTGAAAGCTTCAAGACTGCACTTGTAAAACCCCTATTGAAGAAAACATCTTTAGACCCAAATGTACTGAAAAACTATCGCCCAGTTTCCAATCTTACATTTCTATCAAAGATTCTTGAGAAAATTGTCCTTGTTCAAACTTTAAAGCATGTCAACTCTAATAGTCTGTTCAGTGTATTCCAGTCTGCATATCGTCCCCATCGTAGCACTGAAACAGCTTTGCTGAAGATATTCAATGACCTGCTTTGTGCTTTGGACGAGCGTAAGATCACAGTCCTTGCTTTGCTGGACCTGTCCAGTGCGTTCGACACTATTGACCATGAAATTTTGCTGTGCCGTCTTCAATCTGTATTTGGCATTGAAGGCACAGTCTTGGCATGGTTTAGTTCATACCTGACTGAACGATCCCAGATTGTTTCTGTCGACGGCTGTCGTTCTGAGCCATCACCTCTTCGGTTTGGTGTACCCCAGGGCTCGGTCCTAGGACCTGTATTGTTCTTACTGTATGTTCAGCCCCTGTCCGACCTGATTTGTAGTCGCTCCATTTCCCATCATGCATTTGCAGATGATACGCAGATGTACAAAAGTGATACTGTCGAGCGAGCTGTGAATGCCGTCCAAAGTATAAGCCAGTGCATTGACCATGTCAAATCATGGATGACCACTAACAAACTGATGTTAAATGATGGCAAAACTGAAGCAATGTTGGTAGCTAATCCAAGATTATCTTCATCCCTGCCTTTACCGTCATCATTGTCTGTGGATGGAACACTCATTGGCTTCTCTGCGAGTGTGAGAAACCTGGGTGTTACACTTGACAGCGAGTTATCTATGTCACAGCATGTCAGTGCAGTGTGTAGATCCGCTTATCTGGAACTTCGTCGTATTAGTTCAGTTCGTCACCTGCTGACCGTGGAAGCCACTAAAACACTAGTTTGTGCATTTGTGCTGTCCAAGCTAGATTATTGTAACTCTTTGCTTTGTGGCTGCCCTCAGTATCTCATTGATCGCCTCCAAAAAATTCAGAACAATGCAGCCCGGCTTGTTGTGAGAGTCCGTAAGACTGAGCATGTCACACCCATCTTGAAGTCCCTTCACTGGCTACCTGTGTCCTCACGTATTCAATACAAAGTTATGTCAATCTGTTTTAACTGCCTTTCAGGCACCAGCCCAGAATACTTGTCCTCTTTGCTGCATGTGTATACACCCTCTCGTGAGCTCCGCTCCTCTTCTGATAAACGGAAGTTGTGTGTACCTTCTGTCCAAACTAAAACATTTGGTCAGCGCACTTTTGTTTATCAAGCCCCAGTGTTATGGAATACACTTCCTCTTGAGGTCAGAAACAGTGAGTCTGTCTCTGACTTCAAGAGGTCGTTGAAAACTCACCTCTTCAAGCTTTACTTTGAATAACTGCCAGTGTTTGATGCCTTAGTTGTAGTTCTGCAATCCTCCTTGTTTAGACTGAATGTTAATTAGAATATAAATTATTATGTATGTATTGTTGTTTAGTTTATTGTAAAAGTGGTGTGTTCGGGCATTGTGCTTTGTTTGTTATGTGCATATGTCATTGTATTTTTATTTTTGTGTACAGATTGTAAAGCGCTTAGAGCTTTTGAGTAAGATTAAGCGCTATATAAATACTCATTATTATTATTATTATTACTCATCGCAGTACTAACAATCTGACATATCAGAGGATCAACTTTGCAATTTTCTTGCTGATTTTCACGCCTAGGGCTTACAGGTCACAATTTTGACCTAAACCTACCCCAGGGCCGGGACAAATAGCAGGCTTATGCAAACACTGTTTATGGAAAATCATGCGGCACATGCAAAATATCTAGCAAAATTGAAAAATAAGAAAATGTATGGACTCCAGTGTGGGTCAACCGGTTTTTATGAAACGGACATTTTCTTACCAATGAGAATCTTAATCAAACATTTTTGCTTCGCACGTAAGCCAAAAATTGGAAAAATGATCTCGAGATAATTCTTTCAGGGACAATATAATCCTAAAATTTCAAGCTTGTCCGTATTCCAATTGATAAGGGCTAAGGGAGGCAACTCAAATTGGTAATGTTTAGAAAGGTCTTGCCACAAAGTACCCTTGGGCCAAGTTTGAAGACTGTGGCTTGAATAGTCTCCGAGAAAATGCCAACGTTAAAGTGACTGCGGACGACCACTGGACAGACTCACATTTGCTTCACACGTGAGCCAATAAAAATGGTGAGTGGTTTCCCACAATGTTCACGCACATTTTCTATCAATGGAACCTGAAAGTTCCACCAGGGCTGCATTGGACTAAATTCTACAATGGTATAGGATACAGCAGACTGTAATAATAAAAGAACTGGTGACATCACAGTGGAACTCAATAACTGTTGACATCACAGCTATGGAACTTTGTGTTAGGAATAGGAGATCTATCCTTTCAGTTTCAGGTCATCATAAGAAAAATTAAAGAAAGAAAAATTATGCTTCCATAGGTTCTATTATCATTATGTCAATCCAACTCTGATGTAAAACTGACACAAATGATGATGAAGCATGGATTATGCGGCAGTCTAAGCTAATATCATGGGTGGTGGTGGTTTACAAGCCTACACTAACTTTAGACACACAGTGCTGGCTCTTTGGCAGAACCTGGAAAAGCAAGGTGAGGCTCACTCCCACTCATGCTGCAAATGTAAAACAGTTTAACACCACTTCTCCAGCTGTGCAAGTCAAAGTCAAAGAACAGTTTCTCTTCAGCCTTCATGGATCACAAAATGTTGAGGTTCTAGTGACTTCTAGTCTGCTCTTCAGACAACACACTCTTTTCAGTAACTCACTATCAACATCGCAAGTAGTCATTTGCAACTTAAAAATAAAATGCTGATGAATTTATTGAGCATCTTGTACTTGTAGATCTAAAGAAAACAACAACAGTTGTCAGTTTTTGGAACTGGAAAAGACCGAAGACCACCAGTTCCTCTGCTGCTTTAGTTGTCCTGTGGTGTGTGATGACAACAGGAGCAGGGCTCCCGTTTTTGTGTCTGTTTACAGTAGTTACACACGGAAACTCAAAATTGCATACCATAATGAATGGGTAGGCAGACACACTATAATTCAGTGCACCTGCGTCCAAGACGCATTGTCCTTGCGCCATCATGTGTACTTTAACAATGTCATTTTTAGTGCTGGCTTGCTTAGTTGCAACTGTGTTCTGAATCAAATAGACTCTTAGTAGTATCTTAGTTTTCCAATGATGTGACCACATCTATTACAACATGCGCACTGCATGCTGAATGAATGCATTATTTGCTGTGATGTTAGCCATGATTCATATGGGATCATTGTTTTGCATTGACTTTCGATCTTGCGCAGTGTTAAACTGACCGATTTTTAGAAATGGGATGATGGACAAAAAGCAAAAGCAGCTCAACGCTGTGGTTTTCTACAAGCCGCCATCAGATCCTGTCTTCGCCTTTCAAAGTCCAACTTCGATGACACCAAGTAGTGCCAGAGAAGATGCTAGGTAGTGTGCGGCACTTTCTGACTTGCTGGTTGTGTGTGTTCCAATGACTTAGCACGATGAAGGGTCATGGATGACATACATGCGAGTGTGTTCGTTGCGTATGAAAGAGATTATCAATCACTCAAAGAGAGTGAGACAGGATTTTGCATGATTTGACTCAGAAGTTAAAACAGAAAAATGAGTTAATTTATATTTTTAAACACACACACACACACATAAATGATGCAGATGCAGTTTTTGTGTAAAATGACACACACGGGCCTACAGATCCTTTGCCGTTGCGTAAACAAGAGCCACGAGCGTCACGATAGTTGTCTACGATTCGATAAACAGGCTAAATGTACAAAAGCAAGCAACCGAGGTCTGTACATTACCAGAGCTCCCCGGACCTCCTGAACGACGTCAGGGTACTCTTGTATATCGCTCATTTTTCTTGTTATTGAAGCATGGACACTGTAGGGGAACTCGTAGGGATTTCCGGTTTGAACGGAACCCAATAACAAAGATCCGCTCCACGAAATATTTACAGACGGGTATGAGGAACGGCTTGTATGTGGTCTATTGATTACATAACATCAGCATTTATTAAAGTATTCATTGCAAATCATAAAAATTAGTTTTATGTTTCATAAATGATTTGTTCCATTCGAGCCGAAACTTCTCAAGATGGCGCGAAAAACTGGCGCGCATTGTGGTTCACTAGTTATAGGCCGGGCGTTGTAGTCTAGCAGCTGCCCTTCATAGACGATCAGCCGTTTACGAGATAGTGATTTTCTAGAGAGTAACAAAGGTTTGGGTATATCAAAATGAAGTCTAGTTTGAATAAAAGCAGTGCGCACTCGTTTTAAACCGCCGGAGGTTGGAGACATTTTTCTGTAGCACATTTTGTTTCTAGTTCGCCTGCAGACGAAACCAGGACATTTGCAGCCATGTTCCCAGGGGATCAGTAGTTTACGCGGGTCTCATTGTTCCTGTATTCAGCGATAGTATGCACTATGTGTCCCATAAAAGGATTTTATTTATTTTTCTTTAAAAAAATTTGCACACTTAGGTATATTAAGAGAAGAAGCAGTTACGAAAAGGCTTGCCTTGAACTCAGATATCTTTACTCAACAATAAGGTATCCCAAACTGATCACGTGATCAAAACATCGGCACACGCGGATTTCCCTGCGATGAATTTCGATGTACCGGCGAGTTCTTTTTGATTTGTTCTACAGAAGCGTGTTTGTTTCCCAAAAAGGCGAACATGCAACGTTGCTTTGTGCATTTTTACATCTTGATAAAGGTTTGTCACGTTTATTTTCATTCACTTTACCATCGCTTTGCCCGTTTCATTTCGACACCACAGCAAAAAAAAAAAAAAAAAAAAAAAAAAAAAGAAACAAAAAAGGCTATCTTCGAAACCTATGTCCGAAGTGCAACATGTTGCATGCTGTAAAAGAGTGCCACACCACTAGGTTGTAACTGTCATGGCTGAACAAAGTTTCGGAACTTGATTAATTATTATTATACTGTAACACTTAATTCAATCAGTTGTACTGGCAAGCTATGTTGGGGTGATGTGCGATCAGTGCCATGCAGTCTCGATCAGTGATCACTGATGGTACAGTACACTTGACACGTAAAAAATACACAGCACAATGTGAACACGCTTGGAAGTTCATGCAATGCTTTGTTTAAAATTAAACCCTATCTTGCTAGCAGTAGCCTATTGCACAAAAGAGGAACTATTTTGCTGCTGCATAGTTTAAAGTTTGTCTGCATTATTGCAGTTTGCTGCAAGATTCTTAGCAGCTGGCATTCGCACTGACACTCATATATTTGGGGATTAAAACGAGAAAGAAAACAGAGACAGGTAACACAGAGTGATCAAATGAATGAGATATGCTTTGTGATGAACAGCTATTTAAAGTAAGGGGGGGGGGGGGGGAGGCACATACCTTTATATTGTGCACATACTCATATTTCTTTCAGTGTTTCCATCACCCATCATAACACCATTGGCCTCGATGAGTTCTCATGTTTTATTTGAGTGATTTACAAAATACATGTACTTGCTGCTGTTATATTATTTTCTTACTGGCTTTGACATTTCGCTGTAAGATTTACAGTCCCACACTTTAAGCCTGTCCCGACTAACGCACATGGAGGTTGACTGTATCATTGATATGTGTGTATGATAGTGTGTGTAGGTATCGTTTTGTTTGAGGTGGCAGTTTTGGCCTCACCTTTAAGTTTGGTGACCCTGTGCATGTGGCCACCAGTACTATTTACAGAACTGATGGCTGCGTGTGCAGTGTGATTAACTGTACACATGAGATTTTTAGGTGGGCAGCTAAAATACAGGCAGTCAATACAAGCCACTTTGTTAACCTCAAATCTCTATATAGGTTTTACAGCCCACTAATGGCAAGTAATGCCCATCAGTATACAATTGTGCATGTCTTTTGTGGGTGTTCTGTGGTTTTCCTTATCAATGTGAACTGGGCAGCCTATTGTTTGAAGTGATCAGTGGTGGCATTTAAAGGGAGGGGGGGGGGGGGGGGGAGGCACATACTTTATAATATTGTGCACATACTATTTCTTTCAGTGTTTCCATCACCCATCATAACACCATTGGCCTCGATGAGTTCTCATGTTTTATTTGAGTGATTTACAAAATACATGTACTTGCTGCTGTTATATTATTTTCTTACTGGCTTTGACATTTCGCTGTAAGATTTACAGTCCCATACTTTAAACCTGTCCTGACTATCGCACATGGAGGTTGACTGTATCATTGATATGTGTGTGTAGGTATCGTTTTGTTTGAGGTGGCAGTTTTGGCCTCACCTTTAAGTTTGGTGCCCCTGTGCATGTGGCCACCAGTACTATTTACAGAACTGATGGCTGCATGTGCAGTGTGATTAACTGTACACATGAGATTTTTAGGTGAGCAGCTAAAATACAGGCAGTCAATACAAGATTACAAGCCACTTTCTTAACCTCAAATCTCTATATATAGATTTTACAGCCCACTAATGCCCATCAGTATACAATTGTGCATGTCTTTTGTGGGTGTTCTGCGGTTTTCCTTATCAATGTGAACTGGGCAGCCTATTGTTTGAAGTGATCAGTGGTGGCGTCATCTATAATGTATGTGTGCATTTGGCCACTAGTATTGTTTACAAAGATGCTGTTTACAGAACTAGTGGCTGAGTATGCATATTAGTTCTGTTATTGTTATCAGGTGTGGCCTTATCTGTAAGTTTTGGTGCCCCTGTGCATCACTGCATGAGGCCAACATTACTTTTCACAGAACTGATGGCTGCATGAGCAGTGTGGTTAACTGTACACATGAGATTTTTAGGTTAGGCTAAAATACAGGCAGTCAATACAAGCCACTTTTTAAATCTCAAATCTCTATATACACATGTAGATAGGTTTTACAGTCCACTAATGCCCATCAGTATACAATTGTGCATGTCTTTTGTGGGTGTTCTGCGGGGTTAGTGCCTGCCAAATCGACCACCACCAGTGGTCTTCGCTTCTGCGGACCGTGACACCTGGCGCTCCACCATTTACAAGGCAGCTGTCTCCTTTGAGGACTCTCACAGAGCTAGCCTTAAGGACAAGCGGCTCAGGAGAAAAACAGAGATGCCGCAGCTCAGAACCCGGCCATACCTTCCCCTGCAGCCACTGCGGTCGAACCTGCCTGTCTCGGATTGGCCTCCGCAGCCACGAACAAGCCTGCAGACGTCGTGGGCAACTCCTATAAAATCTTCGTTCGCGAAGTCAAGCCAAGATGTGGGGTGGGGTTGAAAGCGGGGCAGTATGGCACCTATTACTGTGTATGTGTATGTACAAAACCTACATTACCCAAAAACATGAAAAAATAATTTAAATAGTTATTTGGGTTTAACGCCACGCAGGCGACTACGGCCACCCTCATGATGGTTAAATGAATAAGATAAAGTAAGTCAAAGATACCTGGGGCATATGAATGCTAAGTAAAGGATAGATTATGAACATGCACAGATATACATTCTTTTGGTGGGTGTTCTGCGGTTTTGTGTGTGTAACTGGAGTGGGGTTGGGAGCGAGCGGTATGGCACCTATGACAATGTACATGTATAAGACATTTATTCACCAAGTAAAACATTATAAGGATTTTTGTGTGGCATGGCTACAGTAAAATACATCCTCACCTGTAGGGCATTCATCATGTCATACACTCAGTTGGCGATCATCCTGTATAGAGCACTAAACGATAGATAATAATAATAATAATAATGTACATTTATATAGCGCTTAACTTCCAAATGAATGGTGCTCACAATATTAAACACTAATCAGTCATATGTCACAAATCATGGAATCACGTTGTTCCATGGATGGTGCTGTACTGAGGACAGCTTCTGGAAAGAAACTGCACCTGAATCGAGAGGCTCTGGCTTTCAAAGCACGGAACCGCCGGCCAGAGGGCAAAAGCTCGAAGAGATCATTGGCTGCGTGCGACAGATCTGACAGAATAGTACTGGTGGCCACATGCACAGAGGCATCATGGTGTATGTTCTTAGCCTGTATGCTGATGTGTATGTACAAAACCTACATTACAAACAAAATAAATAAATAATTTAAATAAATAAGATAAAGTAAGTCTAAGATACCTGGGACATATGCATGCTAGGTAAAGGATAGATTATGAACATACACAGATGTGCATGTCTTTGGGTAGGTGCTCTGCGGTTTTGTGTGTGTATTTGGGTAGGGGTTGGAAGCGGGCGGTATGCCACCTATTGCCATCTAAAATTCTATATATATGTGTATATTTTCTTCTTGTATGCTGATGTGTTTGTACAAAACCTGCATTACAAACAAACAAAAGTAAATAAATAAATAATTTAAATAAATAGTTATTTGGGTTTAATGCCGAGCAGGCGACTAATGCCATCTCGTGGCTGTTACATAAATAAGATAAAGTAAGTCAAGATGCATGGGCCATATGAATGCTGAGTAAAGGATAGATTATGAACATGCACAGATGTACTTGTCTTTTAGTGGGTGTTCTGTGGTTGTGGAGTGGGGTTGGGAGTGGGCAGTATTACCATGTATGTGTATGAGAACATCAGCATATGTATAAAACCTACTTTACAAACAAATAAAAAATAAATAAATTTTAATAAATAAAATAAGATAAATCAAAGATACCTGGGACACGAATACCAAGTAAAGGATATATTATAAACATGCACAGACTTGCATGTCTTTTAATGGGCGTTCTGTGGTTTTGTATGTGGGGTGGAGAGCAGGTGTTATGCACCTATTACCATATATGTGTACATGTATGTTCTCATCTTGTATGCTGATGTGTATGTGCAAACATACATCACAAACAAACAAATAAGTAAATAAATAAATTAAACAAAATAATAAATTAATAAATAAAATAAGTCGGGGATACCTGGGACCTATGGATAGATTATGAACATGCACAGATGTATGCATATTGAAAAATAATTTCCTCTCCTTCGTGGCCACCACCATACCACTAGCGATCATGTACATCAAGGAATTCCTTCCATCCATAATTAAAAGGATAAATAATAAATAAATATGTAAGTGAATACATAAATGAATCAATAATAAATAAAACATGTAATACAATGGAGAGGGCTACTACCTGTATTGTGTCTCATGCAGTACCGATAAAGCTTGATCATAGTGAGTTTTTGTGAGTACTTGAGTGTGGATTGGTTGAATGGGTTGCAAAAACTACAATTTTTATATTTAGGTGTTTAGCTGAACAAGGTGATTTAGATGGAAACGGTTCGGAGATGGATTTCACTCTGCCTGGCTTGTGCTTAAGACCAGTCGGATAAGAGTTGCTTGACCAGTTACAAATCCCATCTCCACTAATAACAAAAGAGCAGACCTACACTTAGAGCCGTTAGGCTGGAAAACGGACGAACAACATGCATGTTGTATCCGGACATAAAGTCTGCAGAATGTTGAAGATGGTCGGCAGACACAATGCACAACATGCACGACTAAGGTAGTTTACTTTCGATATGCTTTCCTCCCACAAATGAGACCCGAGTTCTATGGGAAAGGCTGTTTTCAAGACCAGGAAAAATAACGTATTTGACGTTGATAAGATGTACTTCAAAGTTCAAATCCAAAATAATCTCTGTTTCACTTCAGGAGCAAAGTAAAGCTGATTAACCGTGCGCGTCTGATTGACTTCTTTCGACTGAAGGCATCTCGCTGACCGCCATTTTGAAACTAGCGACGCGAGTATGCTTACGGCATTAAAAATATTACTTTTTAAATTATTTTATCGTAAATATGTATGCATGTTTACTTGCTGATGATTTTAATTTACTCACTGGAATAAACGTGTAACTTGTATGCTCGAAATTTTCAATGTTATGCACAAAAAATGTCTTGCACCTTATCTGGGCCGTGTACGAGGACTAGTTCCCTCACATCGAAAAATAGCTTTCGAAAAACACTTCTACAAAAATGTCTCCATCCTAAGGACAAATATTGTTGCCATGCATAAACTATATGGCATTAGTACTTTCGTTTCGTACCTGCAAACCATTGTTACTCTTTTGACGAACTACTTAGTCCGCAGAAATTGCGAAAAGCTGCTAGACTATTGCGGCGGGTCTATGTAAAATATAACGAAATGTGTTTTGTTGGAAGTACAAATTTTTTTAGCGGATTATTGTTGTGTAACACCCCCAATTTACGTATTCGATATATGCCGCTCGCCCCATCCTGGCGAGTAAATACTTATAGTCCATTTTCAGCGAGGGGTGAGGCAATGAGGAAGACGTCTGCAATACTCCAAAAGCCTCCAGTCAGTCCTCGGCTACCGTGCACACACCCCCCCCCCCCCCCCCCCCCCCCCACCACCACCACCACCACCACCACACCTCCCCCCCCCCCTCATTCCCCTCCCAAAACTCAATAAGATGGGTTTCAAAGTGTACCTTTGTATGTTCTGAGATGTTTAAGCCATGTTCCTCTAAAATCCTTAGGAACACACTAGAGATATAGTCGATGGCGCAAGGGTACCCACATAAGTTCACGCTCTTCGCGGATGACTCAGTTGAATGAGGCTGAGAATCATTTTCCTCTAAATCAGAATTTATTCCAGAAGTCCAAATCAGGCAATATTATGTTAAGGCACACCTTCTGCGTTCTTTGCACACAC
>BTPG01000007.1:82294385-82356885 GCA_036245525.1 Semisulcospira habei | reverse complement strand
TTCAGTACACCCATACTTGATGTGCGTGTCTACAGACTGCATGGTGTGTGGCAGACAAGCGGTACGTGGGACTTCAGTACACCCATACTTGATGTGCGCGTCTACAGACTGCATGGTGTGTGGCAGACAAGCAGTGGACATCGGTACATCCCACACTCGCCTCACCCACAAGCATTTGCAGTGACAATACTGGCCGGCATGTCTGAGTGCGCCGGAGAGAGACAATTGTTTGCTATGGGCGGGGAGAGAGGGGGGAGGGGGGGGCGGCTTCTCCGTCAGTCTGAGCCGTCTGGGACGTCATGTACTGCTATTTCAGCAGTTTGATGGTTTAGGACGTCATGTGCTGGCTACTGACTTCAGCAGTGTGGTGGTTTGGGACGTCATGCGCTGGCTACTGACGTCAGCAGTGTGGTGGTTTGGGACGTCATGCGCTGGCTACTGACGTCAGCAGTGTTGTGGTTTGGGACGTCATTGGCTGGCTACTCAGCAGTGTGGTGGTTTGGGACGTCATGTGCTGGCTACTGACGTCAGCAGTGTTGTGGTTTGGGACGTCATGTGCTGGCTACTGACTTCAGCAGTGTGGTGGTTTGGGACGTTATGTGCTGGCTACTGAAGTCAGCAGTGTGGTGGTTTGGGACGTCATCTGCTGGCTATTGACTTCAGCAGTGTGGTGGGTTGTCACTGAGGCGTAGCTGTACTGTAACCATAGGTGCGTCTGTCAGTGTGTGTGCGTGTGTGTTGGTTTGTGCACATAGGTTTGTGTGTGTGTGAGGGGAGGAGGGGGGTAGTTTGTGCGTGTAGGTTTGAGTGTGTGTGTGTGGGCGAGGGGGGGGGGAGGGTTGTGCGTCAGTGTAGGTTTGCGTCTCTGTGTGTGTGTGTGTGTGTGTGTGTGTGTGGAGGAGGGGGGGGGGGCAAGCGGGCGTCCGTCCGATTGTGAATGATCAGTACCTGCCTGCCAGCACCTCCCCCCTTCCCCCTCCCCCCCCCAAAAAAAAAATAAATAAATAAATAAATAAAAAATAAAAAAACAAAAACCAAAAAAACCTCATCTGCCGGAGGATTAGAAAGGCATACACTGAGCGAGGCCGCAGCCCAAGTGGTAATGTCGGTACACAGTGTGGTAATGGCGGTATACAGTGTGGTGTCCAGTGGACACGTTGGAGTGCACACACGCTGTGTACAGTCCGCTGGGGCCATTTGCGTGAATGAGCTTAGTCCTGCGCCAGCCACTAGCAAGGTGCTCCGCTATAGCGCCACAGTCCTTGCCATCCACTAGGCAAGGCGCTCCGCTATAGGCGCAATCCACAGTCCTGCGCCATCTGCGACAAGGCGTTATAGCGCGAAGCACCTTGCATAGTGGGTGGCGCAGCATTAATCTCACTCATGCAACTTGACCCTGGTCTGCTCTCATCACTGTGGTGTCCAGTGTGGACATGTTGACGTGCACACGACACACTGTGTACTGTCCCTCGGCCGGCCCGCGTGACACAACACTCCGCCTACAGCTCGGCCTCTCAGCCGGTCCGCACACACTTCAGTTCTGCTCTCTCCTTCAAGAAGTAAAGCGAGCGCCATAGTATAGATCTGACCAGGTAAAGAAAGCTGCGTAGCATTTCTTTAAAACAAAATAGAGGTGTTAGCTAAATGTATGCATGGCCGGGCGGAATTCATTAGTGACAGAAGAAACCAAACGTTATGCTGGCCGCGGGATCAGTGGATCACAAAGACTCGTGTCACACCCCAGATCGCAGTTTCTCGACTGATCGAGCGTGGCCACCACCCGATTCAAGGCATCCTGACTGAAATTCAGGGTAGAGGAAACCGCCAGACAGGACATTGAGTCGTTTGTGCAGCGCTCAGTTGTGTGACAGAGCCTTGTAGCGCTGCGTCAACTTGAAGTGCGCCACAATAGGGCAGCATCTTGCTTGCAACTGAGTCTAGGTTCTTGAGACAGGAATGTGAGTCATTCAAGTTGAGTCTAGGTTCTTGAGACAGGATTGTGAGTCATTTGAGTCTAGGTTCTTGAGACAGGAATGTGAGTCATTTGAGTCTAGGTTCTTGAGACAGGAATGTGAGTCATTTGAGTCTAGGTTCTTGAGACAGGATTGTGAGTCATTTGAGTCTAGGTTCTTGAGACAGGAATGTGAATCATTTGAGTCTAGGTTCTTGAGACAGGAATGTGAGTCATTTGAGTCTAGGTTCTTGAGACAGGAATGTGAGTCATTTGAGTCTAGGTTCTTGAGACAGGAATGTGAGTCATTTGTGTAGGTTATTGGTCCATAAGTGGTTCTTCAGCATAACAACGCTTCAGTGTCTTGACTTATCGAGCGTTGTCCCTTGTCTGAGCCCAGCTTCAGTGTTGACGTAGCGAGCGCTGTCCTTTGTCTGAGCCCAGCTTCAGTGTTGACGTAGCGAGCGTTGTCCCTTGTCTGAGCCCAGCTTCAGTGTTGACGTAGCGAGCGTTGTCCCTTGTCTGAGCCCAGCTTCAGTGTTGACGTAGCGAGCGTTGTCCCTTGTCTGAGCCCAGCTTCAGTGTTGACGTAGAGAGCGTTGTCCCTTGTCTGAGCCCAGCTTCAGTGTTGACGTAGCGAGCGTTGTCCCTTGTCTGAGCCCAGCTTCAGTGTTGACGTAGCGAGCGTTGTCCGTTGTCGGAGCCTCAGTCTTGATGTAGCGAAATTTGTCGGAGCACAGCTTCAGTCTCTACGTAGCGAGCGTTGTCCGAGCCCAGCTTCAGTCTTGACGTAGAGAGCGTTGTCCGAGCCCAGCTTTCGTCTTGACATAGCGAGCGTTGTCTGAGCCCAACTTCAGCACAGATCGACGCCTTGCCCTGGTCAGGCAATTCACTGGATGGACTGACATGGTGCTGAGTAAACGGCATGTCTAGGATCAACTCCAACGCAGACTCCGTCGCAGCTCTCCAGCAGTGTGTAGAACATTACAGCCTTCTCAGTGTGTGTGTCTCAGCTATGTGCAGGCTCAACGTGAAGAGCTTCTTAGTTTGTGTCTTGTGTGCTAGCTCGTAGACCAAGCGCATTCCAAGAAACAGCGCTTGGAGTCGCTGCTATGTTAACAACGTGTAGGAGTCAGTCGTGGCGCGGCACTAAACACGGACACTGAGAAATATTAAACTGACAAGAAGAGGATTTCATCCCCAAGTCTGCCGTATTGTCTGCAGCTCACATGCGTTATCTTTTAGGAATATTCAGAGTTCTTCATATTTTTAGGCCTAGTATGCTGATCCATTTTCCACCTCTCTAAACCAGCCTCTGATCAACACACACGTCGGCGCACACAAATAAAGACTTTAGCGTACTCTGTGGGTTCGTCAGTAGCGACAGGAATCCATCTCCTTCTACTCTAGCCCACCCTCTGATCCACACACACTGGCACACAGAAATAAAGACGGACACACGGCGATTCCCGCCATTCGTAAGTGGTCTGGCGTAGCATAGCTATTCTGAAGAAAAATAATAGCACGAGCAGCGAAATGACGTCACTTCAAGCTTCACGTCATGGCATCATTAGTCCCACGACGGCGTGTTCATAGTGACGACTCGATGTTAACACGTCACTCATCGCAGTACTAACATTTGACGTATTACTATTAGAAGATCAAACTTTGCAAAATTTTTTGCTGAGTTTCACACCTAGGGCTTACAGGTCACAGTTTGATCTAATACTACCCCAGGGCCGGGACAAATAGCAGGCTTATTCAAACACTGTTTATGAAAAATCATGCAGGTATTAATGAGAAGATTTTTTTTTCGTAAAAGAAAAATTAAAGTTGTGTTAGCTGTTTTACAAATGACTGAAAAAGTGGTGCAGAAAATTGTCTGATTGTCACACCTAGGCCATACAGGTCACAATTGACCTAATCGTACCCAACAGGCGAGACAAACTGTAGGCTTATGTAAATACCGTATATGAAAAATCATGCGATTATTAATGAGAAGATTGTTTGGGTTTTTTTTTCGCAAAAAAGATTCAATTGTCTTAAGGTTAATCCTAATAATTCGTGAAATTAATCCCCCAAAACGTGAATTTTCTTTCTCCCAAAATATTGAATTACCACTCAAAGAGTTTTAGAGTTTCCATGCTGGTTAACGAACTCTTTTAATATCTCCCTTTTATCTAGATATATGTAAAATATCTAGTAAAAATTTAAAAAAAAATTACTCAACAAATCAAAAAAAGCTACCTCGAGATTATTCTTTTAGGGACAATATCATACAATTTCAAGCTTGTCCGTCCTCAAACGCGGGCTCTAGTCGCTGTCACACACACACACACACACACACACACACACACACACACACACACACACACACACACACACACACACACACACACACACGCGCGCGCGCGCGCGCACACACACACACACACACACACACACACACACACACACACACACACACACACACACACACACACACACACACACACACACACAGCCGAGTCTCTATCTTGTTTTAGTGAAATTTCACACAGCCTTCTTTGCCTTAGTGTAGCCGTCTCGTGAACTTTAACCCCGGTCGGGGCCTCAGTGATTTCTTTGAGCTGTAGAACCGAGGCCCTGAATCTAACCGCTGAAAATCAGTGGCGCATTAACTTACCCGGATGATGTGACGGTGGCGCATTAGATGTTTACCCGGATGATGTGACGGTGGCGCATTAGATGTTTACCCGGATGATGTGACGGTGGCGCATTAGATGTTTACCCGGATGATGTGACGGTGGCGCATTAGATGTTTACCCGGATGATGTGACTGTGGCGCATTAGACGTTTTAGATCCTCACGCTTTTCAAGCGCCCAAGTTCCCTTCAGATATCATGGCGCACACTAGAATCGGAGCGGCCCCGTTGCCTGGGGTAGGTCGTTTTCGTCGTTAGATCAGAATACAATTTCCAGTTTTGAACACGTGATGCTTTCATCTCCATCGCAGATTTGTCCTAGTAAAGGTATTAGCTGGTGGTGCAGAATTACTTAGTTTATTTCTTTTTTTTCCCCCGTAAATGGCCTTCCCAAGGAGTACAGCGTTTTCAAATGTACTGCAAGAATGAGGTGTCAATTTGAGGAATTATAAACAAGAATATGACGTCATCTTCAGTGCTGTCGAGTGACGTAAATGTTTTCTCGTTACCATCATATATGCTATTGGCGTGGAATTATCCGCCCAAATTCTTCAATTTCTTGTGGACAAAATGGCGGGAGATCTGAAATCTTTCACGTCGCAGTAGCTGACAGTGGCTTGTGCATTTAATAAAACCTACATGAGTTTATGGTGGCATAGAAGCTCCAAGTAGGTTGCTTCTATCATGGTTCCTTCTTTCTTTATTTTAAAATATTTCTGTCCTTTAGCGCCGCGCCACGACTCCTATGCGTTTTCAACATACGGCAGGGACTCCAAGCGCTGTTCCGTGGTATGTGCTTGGTCTACAAGCTACGTGAACTTATACAGTGTGTCTAACTGCCTTTACAAATGAGTGACTTGTACAGCGTGTGTCTAACACCCTGAATAACTTGTACACCCTGTGTCAGTCTAACCGCCTTGATGAATTGTACAGCGTGTGTTTAACTGCTTTCAATACTGAATGACTTGTACAGCGTGTGGCTAACCTTCTCAGTGACTTGTACAGCGTGTGTCTAACCGCCTCTACTAGTGACTTGTACAGCCGGCGTGTGTCTAACTGCCTCCATTAGTGACTTGTACAGCGTGTGTCTAACCGTCTCTACTAGTGACTTGTACAGCGTGTGTCTAACCGCCTCTACTAGTGCCTTGTACAGCGTGTGTTTAACCGCCTCTACTAGTGACTTGTACAGCGTGTGTCTAACCGCCTCCACTAGTGACTTGTACAGCGTGTGTCTAACCGCCTCTACTAGTGAC
This sequence comes from Semisulcospira habei, assembly GCA_036245525.1. Lineage (NCBI taxonomy): Eukaryota > Metazoa > Mollusca > Gastropoda > Semisulcospiridae > Semisulcospira > Semisulcospira habei. Next base: position 82,350,997 of record BTPG01000007.1, on the reverse strand, counting down.
TTGTACAGCGTGTGTCTAACCGCCTCTACTAGTGCCTTGTACAGCCGGCGTGTGTCTAGCTGCCTCCATTAGTGACTTGTACAGCGTGTGTCTAACCGTCTCTACTAGTGACTTGTACAGCGTGTGTCTAACCGCCTCTACTAGTGACTTGTACAGCGTGTGTCTAAACGCCTCTACTAGTGACTTGTACAGCGTGTGTCTAACCGCCTCTACTAGTGCCTTGTACAGCGTGTGTCTAACCGTCTCCACTAGTGACTTGTACAGCGTGTGTCTAACCGCCTCTACTAGTGACTTGTATAGCGTGTGTCTAACCGCCTCCACTAGTGACTTGTACAGCGTGTGTCTAACCGCCTCTACTAGTGCCTTGTACAGCGTGTGTCTAACCGCCTCCACTAGTGACTTGTACAGCGTGTGTCTAACCGCCTTTACTAGTGACTTGTATAGCCGGCGTGTGTCTAACTGCCTCCATTAGTGACTTGTACAGCGTGTGACTAACCGCCTCTACTAGTGACTTGTACAGCGTGTGTCTAACCGCCTCTACTAGTGACTTGTACAGCCGGCGTGTGTCTAACTGCCTCCATTAGTGACTTGTACAGCGTGTGTCTAACCGCCTCTACTAGTGACTTGTACAGCGTGTGTCTAACTGCCTCTACTAGTGACTTGTACAGCGTGTGTCTAACCGTCTATACTAGTGACTTGTACAGCGTGTGTCTAACCGCCTCTACTAGTGACTTGGGCGTGTGTCTAACCGCCTCTACTAGTGACTTGTACAGCGTGTGTCTAACCGCCTCTACTAGTGCCTTGTACAGCGTGTGTCTAACAGCCTCTACTAGTGACTTGTACAGCGTGTGTCTAAGCGCCTCTACTAGTGCCTTGTACAGGCGGCGTGTGTCTAACCACCTTCACTAGTGACTTGTACAGCGTGTGTCTAACCGCCTCTACTAGTAACTTGTACAGCGTGTGTCTAACCGCCTCTACTAGTGCCTTGTACAGCGTGTGTCTAACCGCCTTTACTAGTGCCTTGTACAGCGTGTGTCTAACAGCCTCTACTAGTGACTTGTACAGCGTGTGTCTAACAGCCTCTACTAGTGCCTTGTTCAGCGTGTGTCTAACCGCCTCTACTAGTGACTTGTACAGCGTGTGTCTAATCGCCTCCACTAGTGCCTTGTACAGGTGGCGTGTGTCTAACCGCCTCCACTAGTGACTTGTACAGCGTGTGTCTAACCGCCTCTACTAGTGACTTGTACAGCCGGCGTGTGTCTAACCGCCTCTACTAGTGACTTGTATAGCGTGTGTCTAACCGCCTCTACTAGTGACTTGTACAGCGTGTGTCTAACCGCCTCCACTAGTGCCTTGTACAGCGTGTGTCTAACCGCCTCTACTAGTGACTTGTACAGCGTGTCTAACCGCTTCACCGCCTCAGTGACGGCATACAGCGCGTGTCTAACCGCCTCACTGACTTATACAGCGTGTGTCTAACTACCTCAATGATTTGTACAGAGTGCGTCTAACCGTCTCACTGGCTTGTACAGCGTGCGTCTAACGTCCTAAGTGACGCGCAGCATGTGTCTAACTGCATCAATGACTTGTACGGCGTGCGTCTAACTACCTCAATGATCTGTACAGCATGTGTCCAACCGCCTCTATGACTTGTACAGCGTGAGTCTCAGTATCCGCCTGACTGACTTGTACATCCTCAAACGTCATCAGCGTGTGTCTAACCGCCTCAGTGATGTACAGCGGGTCAGTGTCATACCGCCTCAGTGAAGTCTTGTACGGTGTGTGTTTAACTGCCTCAGCCGTTACTTCAGTTGTACAGCCGCGCCCTCCTCAGTGACGTACAGCGCGTGTCAGTCCTAACCGCCTGACTAGTAACTTGCACAGCGCATGTCACCGCCTGAATAACGTGCACTGTGCTGTCTATCTGCCTCTACTCAGTAATGACTTGTACAGTGTGTGTCTAACCGCCTCTAACAGTAAGGTGTACAGCGAGCGTCTAAACGCCTGAATAACTTAATTGTACTGTGTTGTCTAATCGCCACTACTAATGACTTGTACAGTGTGTTTCTAACCGCCTGCCCTAGTGACTTGTACAGCGTGTGTCCAACCGTCTCAACCGCCTCAGTAGGTGTGACGTCAGTCGTGCGTGCCTAGCCGCCTCGGTGCGTTGTGCCGCAGGCAGCTGCGGGGCTCAGAGGATAGGTCGCGGGTTCGAATCCAGTTTTAAATCAACTTTGTAGTGAACCAAAAACGGTTAGCCCTTAAAGTTGGATGTTTTCAGTACGCTGAACACTCTGTGTGCGCGCGTGAGCGGCACGTTTGACCCTGCGACCTCGTGACCCCGTGACCTCGTGACCACCGCCATGGATGTGTTGGGTCCGCTCCTCACGCTAACTTGCGACACGCCACGCATCCCCACCAACGCCGCCACCACAACTACACCCACATCCCCGCTGTCGGCACAAGAGGACATCATCACCAACACCGGCACCACAACCACAAGACCGCTGTCGGCACAACATGACATCTACACAAACACCACTACCACAACCACACAGGACATCTCCGCCGAGACCGGCACCACAGTCACAACACTGCTGTCGGCACAACAGGAAACCTCCACTAACATCGGCATCACAACCACAACCACAACTCCGCTGTTGGAACAACAGAACATCTCCACCAACACCGGCACTACAATTACAACAATACCGTTGTCGGCACAAGAGGACATCCCCACCAACACCGGCACCACAACCACAGCAACACCGCTATCTGCACAATATGACATCCCCACCAACACCGGCACCACAACCACAGCAACACTGTCGGCACAAGAGGACATTCCTACCAACACCGGCACCACAACCACAGCAACATCGCTGTCTGCACAACATGACATCCCCACCAACACTGGCAGCACAACCACAGCAACACTGTCGGCACAAGAAGACATCCCCACCAACACCGGCGCCACAACCACAGCAACACCGCTATCTGCACAATATGACATCCCCACCAACACCGGCACCACAACCACAGCAACACTGTCGGCACAAGAGGACATTCCTACCAACACCGGCACCACAACCACAGCAACACCGCTGTCTGCACAACATGACATCCCCACCAACACTGGCAGCACAACCACAGCAACTGTGACACTGTCGGCACAAGAGGACATCCCTACCAACACCGGCACCACAACCACAGCAACACCGCTGTCTGCACAACATGACATCCCCACCAACACTGGCAGCACAACCACAGCAACTGTGACACTGTCGGCACAAGAGGACATCCCTACCAACACCGGCACCACAACCACAGCAACACCGCTGTCTGCACAACATGACATCCCCACCAACACTGGCACCACAACCACAACACTGTTGGTACAAGAGGACATCCCTACGAACACCGTCACCACAACCACAGCAACACCGATGTCTGCACAACTTGACATCCCCACCAACACCGGCACCACAACCACAACGCCACTGTTGGCACAGCAGGAGGTGATGGAGGTGTTTAGTGGTGGCGATGTGACGTCATCGTCTCTCGTGCTGCTGACGTCATCAAGTATGAAGGTGAAGGAGGCGGCGGATAGCCAGGTGGGTGGTAGTGGTGGTGGTGGTTACCTTTACGTAGGGTGATGGTGGTGGTTGTGTTATCTAGTTAGGTTCACTGACGGTGATGGTGGTGGTTGTGTTATCTAGTTTAGGTTTACTGACGGTGATGGTGGTGGTTGTGTTATCTAGTTAGGTTTACTGACGGTGATGTGGAGGATGTGTTATCTAGTTAGGTTTACTGACGGTGATGGTTGTTGTGTTCTTTCTGGCTCTATTGGGTTATTATGCAATATTTTGTTGCAAATGTATGCTACAAACACCTCCAGTGTGTATTGTTTCGAACGACACTAAGTGACGTCATACTTGACTGTTTGATGCTCTTTGTATGGAGGGAACAAAAAAGGTACCCAAGGGGGTCACAGAGGTGACTACGTGACGTCCTACTTTAGAACCGTTTGATGCTCTTTGTATGGATGGAACAAAACACGTCACCCAAGGCGCGTCACATAAGTGACTGTGTGACGTTAAACTTTATAACTGTTTGATGCTCTTTGTATGGATGGAACAAAACAGGTAGGGGAGGAGACCCATGTATGAAACACTTAAGCAAAAACGTCTCGCGCGACCGTGCAAAGAAAGGTAGAATCAATCCGAAACCAGGGTTTGATAGCGATTATAGTGATGCATCTTAAGACAAAGCCAAATTTCAAAACTGGAATCGATGCAGAAGCAGTTCCAGTTTGAAAAAAAGTGACACATTTTTTCATATTAGGCGCCATTTGCCTAATATGAAACACTAGGTCTCCTATAATGAAACAGAGTGAATATGTCCTTTTTACAAGTTTCACTTACATTTTGTTGGAAAATCAAGGCATGAGAGATGGTTAGCATACATTATAGGTTCATTTAATATTAAAAGTGAATTAAATATAATGAGTCATTTGTCACTGGTCCACTATTGGTCCATCCATCCATCATCCTGTGTATATCCAATTGTGACAGATGTTACCATTTTGAATTTCTGAGAGACCATCAGAGTCACAGACTTCTAATTTGGCACAGTGATCATATTTGACAATAGCTTTAATTGTCACTTGCGCTGACCTCCATGAAAGGTCAAGGTTAAAAAGGTAAAAAAACGGGCGATTTTTAAAGAAAAGAGTTATAATCTTATTTTAAAACTTGCCAAAGAGAAAACTGATGATACAACGTTTGTTTGCAGCTCTACTAAGTTAACCTCTCGTTAAGGTCAAAGGTCACGAGAAGTAAGAAGGCTTTTATTTTAGGTTGTAGTTATTACACAGTTAGTCTCCAAAACTCGAGTTTGCATTGCCGTGAACCTAAAGGGAGCATGAGCATCGCGCTATTCTACGGCTATTCTACGCCGCAGGGCCGGGACGGTCGTCGAATCGCACGTGTTGACAGCCACTAATGATGGGGGTTTTGTTTTGGGCTCGGTGGTCGCTATTTTATCCGGGCTGCGTAAACATAGCAGCATAGAGGCAACACTAGCCACCAAGATACATACAGTACATTTAGCTTCTCACAAGCCCCCGCACTCTGCGCGGAACTCATGAAGATCTATGTCTCTTGGGGAGTTTTGTCTTTGGTTATGCGGTAACGGTGGAATGAATGTTTCTTGATTGGTTCATTTGTCTCTGTGCACATCAGACGGAACAGAGAATCTTCTGCCATACCATCTGACGGCAGTTCCGATGAAAGCGGCCTTCGAGGCTGGCTAAAGCCGTGTTCTGTCCCCAGCCCTCAGCCAAATAATAGCCCTATCCAAGTCCATTTTAGTATATATTTTTAATTTGTAACCTGGCTTTTAAATTTCTGCCCGTATATGCGCCTCAGCAGATCCAAGTATATTCCGTAGTGAACCCGAATCTGTCTTTAATAATAATAATAATAATACCGTTATTATATAGGCGCTTTTTCTCAATTTTGGGGAAATCGACTCAAAGCGCCGCGCCTGAAACCCAACACACACACTCACGAAACAGACACGGATTTACGCCATTTAAGACAAACACAGTACAAGACAAACGAAGGGCCAGTCAGCTACTGAAGTTACAGAGATTTTTGATCGCTTGTATTTTGAAATTTGTAAAGTGGCCTGAGACCGGTACCAAAGGGGGGGGGGGGGGGGGTGGAAGAACCGGAGTACCCGGAGAAAGAACCCCCGTTAACAGAACGATAGAGCCGGGCGGGAAAGTGTGTTCGTTCATTTATATGGTCATTGATGTACGGTTACTGAAAAACAAAAGAAACGACTGAAACTCACTGCAAACCACAATAAGCGCATCTCCCTTACCCCCCCCCCCCCTCCCCCACTCAGCCAGGAAATTAAAATTGTGTGAACTGAAAAAGCAAAACTTAGGCACAGAATTTCATGGGTCACGGTCCTGTCACTTGCATGACGGACTTCTGAGGATCTTTGCCTTTTCTCATCAGTAGAAAGGGCCACTATCACACTGAATTAGATACACTCACTGATACGCACCTTCTGTCAGCCTGGAATAAACATAGATCCTCATGGCGCCCGCAGATGCGAAAGCTAATGAGAATCATGCCTCTTGCCTGGCTCTATCATTATGCTGGTCCTTACAAGAAGCTACGTAATAGACGCGTTGACAGCAATTATAAACAAACCGCTCTGCTGAAAAAAGGGGACAGAAACAGAATAACTCGAGCTCACATTCCATCGAATGAAAATGATTAGGCTTTTTGGAGTCTGAACTAGAACTGTGTCAGTATATAATTATTTTAAATTTGTAACCTGGCTTTTAAATTTCTGAGTTTTCAGAATTATATGTGGCGGTCAGCAGATTCAAGTATATTCCGTAGTGAACCCGACTGTCTTTACCAGAACAAAAGAGGGGGGGAAAAGTCTGTTCATTTATAATATGGTCATTGATGTACAGTTATTGAAAAACAAAAGAAACGACTGAAACTCACTGCAAACCACAATAGCCCATCTCGCTCCCTTTTCCCCACTCAGCCTGGAAATTAAAATTGTGTGAACTGAAAAAGCAAAACTTAGGCACAGATTCTCATGGGTCACGGTCCTGTAACTTGCATGGCGGACCCTTGAGGATCTATGCCTTTTCTCCTCTGTAGAAAGGACCACTATCACACTGTCGGAGATACACTCAATGATAAACACCTCCTGTCTGGAATAAACATAGATCCTCATGGTGCCCGCAGATGCGAAAGCAAATGAGAATCCTGCCTCTTGCCTGCCTCTATCATTATGCTGGTCCTTACATACAAGAAGCTGCGCAAGCTGATTTAGTGACTGCCTTCCATAGTGTATTAGGCGCGATGACAGCAATTATAAACAAACCGCTCGGCTGAAGAAAGGGGACCGAAACCGAGAAGAGCGCGAGCTCACATTCCATCGAATCAAAATGATTAGGCTTTTCGGAGTCTGAGTTAGAACTGTACAGGTAGTTTGTATGTGAACTTTGCAATAAGACCCCAGTGGAAATGTTTTGCTAGGGGTTAAACTGTCTATGCATATTAAGTTTATTGGTTCTTTCCAAAGGTCAAAGGGCAGGCGTGTCAGCAAGTGTGTTGAAAATGTTCTATGTATAGGGGAATAAAAGCTACTGTATTTAGTTTTTCCACCTCAGGAGTAAAACTTGATAAAAGCTAGCATTATCGACACAGGTTTATGTACATATTTAGAAGCAAATCCAGGGGGAGAGGGGTGTTCCAAGATGCACGGCTCCCAGGATATTTTTTAATGTGTCATTTTTTATTTTGGGGAGTTTGGTACCCCCCCCCCCCCAAACACACACACACACACACACACACACACACACACACACACACACACACACACACACACACACACACACACACACACACACACACACAGACAAGGCCGCCTCTTTTTGGAAATTGTAAACGGACCGTCGTGTGATTTTTCGCCCATTGGTGACCTCCCTCTTCCCGCGACCTCGAACCCGCACTAACACCAGCACCACCCGCCCCTCGTTTGATAGTCAACAAGTGGTGCATTTGTAGGTCCTCACCCTCTTCACATTCTCAGCAACTGTGACTCCGCCGACAGGAAGAATTCCCACGAAACGGTCTATGGAATGTCATGCATGTTGTTGTTGTTTTTTTTTTTAATTTTTTTTACTGCCCTGTTCCTTACAGAGAGGTCATTCGCAATAGTATTCGTGGTATAAAATTATAACTTACGTACTTTAAAACTTTTGCTCCCAAAGTTAACTTTAAAAACATTTGTGTGCAAAAAATGACTAATCTTACAAACACATCGACCTGGGATGAACTTGACCTTTTCTACAAGTGAAATATGTAGGTAAAGTTGTTCTTGTAAACTACAGTTGTCTCGAGTTTAAAGTCTGTGAATGTTATAGCCCCTAAGAAATTGCCTTATACAACCCGCACGACGGCTGAAGAGCGGCTGCATGGACGATTGGTGATTACATTTATATTGTTTCACATTTGCTGTCACACCTAAGCCAATAAGGTTTGCTCTTGGAACAACTATTCAGCCACACCCCCTCCCCGCAGACAGTAATGCGCCATTTTGTCTGCCTGAAAGCATTCCCGACAACTGTGCGCGTCATCTTGAAGTGATGTAGCGACATAAACCTGGTTTTTGACATATCTGTTTTATTCTCTTCACTACCACTTTACGCAAATATTGCTCTGAAATCTTTCCTAATTTAGTTCCAAGGAACCCCACACGTCAAATATTGCTCTGAAATCTTTCCTAATTTAGTTCTAAGGAACCCCACACGTCAAATATTGCTCTGAAATCTTTCCTAATTCAGTTCCAAGGAACCCCACACGTCAAATATTGCTCTGAAATCTTTCCTAATTCAGTTCCAAGGAACCCCACACGTCAAATATTGCTCTGAAATCTTTCCTAATTTAGTTCCAAGGAACCCCACACGTCAAATAAATATATGTCAGTTGAGTCAGCAAGAGCCAAAATCGCCATGGGCCCCCGCGATCGCACGAGGCTCATCAGGATCTATGTGTCTTGCAGATGGATCCTATTGAGAGTTTCTCTGCTGTGAAGGGGTTACATCGGGCTTGTGGTTTCAGAGATATTATTGCCTGCACAAAGGCTCACACAAATATGGCCTCTGCGACCTTTACCTTACAGGTCGGGAATTCATTCTGTTAAAAAAACATCACATATGAGGGTAAGGCATCTTTTCCTAAAAATTCAGAGCAAATCAGTACAGCGGTTTCAGAGGTATTATCTACTCAATAATCTGCAAGAAAGATATGGCAACTATAACCTTGACCTTGAGGTAGAGGCCCAGTTAAGATTGATGGCATTGTGTGATATGGTAAAATACTATAATCTATAATTTGGATTGAATAGGCCCAATGGTTATTGAGATATTGCCTAGCACACAATTCTGCACAAAACAAATATGACCGTTGTGACCTTGGCCTTTACGACAGTGAATAGATTTTGGTATGCAACACTCTGTGTCGTCACAAAATATCACAATTTACAATTCGAATCTCATCGTTTAGGTGTTTACAGTAACATTGCTTGGACAATGTCATACATAATAAATGTAGCCGTTGTGACCTTGACCTTGACCAAAGTGACATGATCCTGGTGTGGGATACTCTGTATTGAGAAAAAGTATCAACATCTGAAATTTGTAACAAACTGGCTGGATGGTTTCCGATATATACGCTAGACAAACACTGCTCCTTATATGAAACACTGTTGTAAACATGAAACACGTTTCATATTAGGTGCTCTTTGTGTTTCAAAATAGGAACAAGATACCTTTCCATGAAAATGCTTGCCTCCAAAACAACAAAAAGAGAACCAAAATGATTGCCGCTGGTTATCTGATGTCCGACGATTGCTCTTATTCACAAAACTGAATGCCGATGTAGGTGTTTCAAAATGGCGAAAAATTACATGGAGAAGGGTCAAAAATCACATTTTCTCGGCGTGTTTTCGTTTTCATCACTCCGGAAAATAAGGCTCACTGTGAGTAGCTTTACATTACTGCACAGGGGGAATGGGGAAAAGTTATTCCGTTTCGCCAGGAGCCAAGGTGTTTCACAATATAGGTACTGTTTCATAATAGGGGCTCCTCCCCTACCAAAGGCGCGTCACCGAAGTGACTATGTGACAGGCGCAGAAAACATGCGAAGTGAATCTCCGCACTAGTGAGATGTTTGCTATCATTTCTCACGAATGCGATAACCCGAGAAAAGGACTAAGCGGACAGACCAGCCGTCATTTTCCGTCATTGTCCTTGATATAATTACAAGCAGAACTACGGTTTGATTAATAACATGTATGAGTATGAAAAGCACTGCAGACAATATTGCCGCACAGCGACTACGAAAGTCCGGACATTAGTCGTCTGCTAGTGTTTAGTCTCACGACAGGAGTCGTCTGCTAGTGTTTAGTCTCAAGAGGAGTCGTCTGCTAGTGTTTAGTCTGAAGACAGCAGTCGTCTGCTAGTGTTTAGTCTCAAGACAAGCAGTCGTCTGCTAGTATTTAGTCTGAACACTGAATCACCGCACAGTGACGACAGTCTGGACAACGGTCGTCTGCTAGTGTTTAGTCTCAACACCGAATCACCGCAAACGACAGGACTCGAGGTAAAGGCACCGTTTTGTTTTGGACTGTATTGCTATCTGTATAATCAGGCAGCAGCATCAAGCAAACTGGGGCTGTATAGATGTATATATTTGTAATCAAGTCTGCCAATTAGCAGCACCATACCCTCTATAAATGTATAGAACTGAACTGGTCATATCAGCCCGTGTAGAAAATGCAGGTTTATCGAGTTTTGATTTGCACACGGGGTGTATTGATGTTGGTTACTCAGGCTGAGTATCACGTGCACCCGGTACTGTCATCAGTGATGTTTCGTCCCGGTTTGCAACGAACGACTGCCAACAACGAGTGACTGTCAACAACGAACGACTGCCAACAACGAGCGACTGCCAACAACGAACGACTGCCAACAACGAACGACTGCCAACAACGAGTGACTGTCAACAACGAACGACTGCCAACAACGAACGACTGCCAACAACGAACGACTGCCAACAACGAACGACTGCCAACAACGAGCGGACTGCCAACAACGAGCGACTGTCAACAACGAACGACTGCCAACAACGAGCGACTGCCAACAACGAACGACTGCCAACAACGAACGACTGCCAACAACGAGCGACTGCCAACAACGAGCGGACTGCCAACAACGAGCGACTGTCAACAACGAACGACTGCCAACAACGAGCGACTGCCAACAACGAGCGACTGCCAACAACGAACGACTGCCAACAACGAGCGACTGCCAACAACGAGCGACTGCCAACAACGAGCGACTGCCAACAACGAACGACTGCCAACAACGAACGACTGCCAACAACGAGCGACTGCCAACAACGAACGACTGCCAACAACGAGTGACTGCCAACAACGAGCGACTGCCAACAACGAACGACTGCCAACAACGAGCGACTGCCAACAACGAACGACTGCCAACAACGAACGACTGCCAACAACGAGCGACTGCCAACAACGAGCGACGTCCAACAACGAGTGACTGCCAACAGCGAGTGACTGCCAACAACGAGCGACTGCCAACAACAAACGACTGCCAACAACGAACGAGAAAGACTAAATGACCGTGGATAGTCATCTGGACCATCAGCATAAACGCCACTCCAAACATATACAAGAGGCATAGATCCTCTTGAGTCCGGATGACCTATGAGGCTCTTTGGCTTCTGGAGAAGTTTGGAGGACTCATGAGGCAACCCTTGTGACTTCGCACTCGTCCGTCGTTGAGGGTCGTCCGTTGTTGAGGGTCGTGAGGTCGTTTGTTGTTGAGGGTCGTTTGTTGTTGAGGGTCGTTTGTTGTTGAGTGTCGTTTGTTGTTGAGAGTCGTTTGTTGTTGAGGGTCGTGAGGGTCGTTTGTTGTTGAGGGTCGTTTGTTGTTGAGTGTCGTTTGTTGTTGAGGGTCGTTTGTTGTTGAGGGTCGTTTGTTGTTGAGGGTCGTTTGTTGCCGCCCACTGGCCACCGGCCTCCACGTGGCGTGGGTGGGTAGTCACCTCAGTCCCTGACTATGTGGGCTAGCAGAAGGGTGCCGTCTTTGTCCAGGCTTAGGACTTGATGTCAGCAGATATGTTGTTCAGTCTTTTTCACTGGTCCGGTTTTTGAGGAGCTGTGCTAACCCAGGTCGTACCATGTTGGATTGGTCCTTAAAAATACTCGTGAACTTTTGGTCCTTTGGATCCCAAGTGTTTGCCGTGCTTGGAGACCCGTGTCGGGGGAGAAGAGGATCCTGGTGGCTGAAACACTCCACTTTGGCCTTGACATCTGCCTAAACGGGAGGCTAGTCGTACCGGCCTAGTCAATCGGCTCTTGTCACGTTGAGCCCTATCCCATTGTTGACATGCAGGCTAATATACGGAGCACCATGCTATAGCCTCTGCTGCTGATTAGGTGCTCTACGCCAGTATTCCCCTGGGGTCTGATGTATGGACAGAGACTAGACAAGTACCCGACGGAGCCCTAGTCGGAAACTTGTTACGTAGGGACTAACTGAGGCATACATTTCCGATGCATGAACTGAGACTTGAGTCAGACTATCAAGTCAGAGAGTAGATATGGTTAGTCCGCGACTTGTGTCTAGTGCTTTTTTTTAACTTGGGAATATCCAGTTCCATATGCCACTGAGCATGCGCCGCTGGGAACGGTTTTCGCCCTGCACGTGTTTTGACAGCCACTATCTTCCATCTTTACTCTGCCTGTAAACTGTGCTCATCGATTTTGGTTTTAATCTTCTTCGGTATCCTGTCTCGAAAGACAATGGAGTATGCGCTTGCTGGGTCAGTCACTGGAGTGACCTCTCCAGTGCGCAAGCCTGGGCGAAGTGTATGGAGATCCTGGGATGCCCAGTCGTCAAGATCCCCCTCTCGGCCTCGCTGATGTATCCAAAGGAATGCAAAGCAGTACGTTTGGCACCAGTTTGGCTGCAGGAGCTGCCAGAACAGTGCGTGAATACAGGCAGCTGTCTGCCTTCGGGGCTCCACTCCTGATTTGAAGGGTTTACTTGCAGAGGAAGCGCAAACAGCCCTGGGTCACCGATGACATCCTCGATCTCTGTGATGAGAGGAGAGCCTGGAAGAAAAAGAGAGGCCAAGACCTCACATCAGCAAACAAGTACAGACTTGTCAACAAGAAGATCAGGAAGAGGATGAAAGAAGCCAAAGAAGATTGGATTGAAGACCAGTGTTGTAGCGTGGAAGAGGGCATGGCAAACGGCAACAGCAAGAAGGCTTATGAAACGCTAAGGACCCTCACCAAGACTCAACAGCGAACAGCCACAGTCATCGAAGACAGCAGCGGCCAACTCCTTACGGAAAACACTGCTGTACTAAACAGATGGACTGAGTACTGCCGAGACTTGTATAACTACAAGGCTGAGCCAGACACCAGCATCCTCCAAAACAACCAGGCTGGGGCCAGGAAGGCTGAAGACCTGCCAGTGTTAGCTGAAGAGGTGGAAGCAGCCGTACGCGGCCTGAAGGGAGGAAAGTCTCCAGGTGTAGACAACGTACCTGCTGAACTGTTGAAACATGGAGGAGAAGTAACAACGAAGGTCCTCACTACACTCTGTCAAAAGATCTGGGAGCAAAAGAAATGGCCAGTAGAATGGACACAGTCTCTAGTGATCCCGCTCCCCAAGAAAGGAAACCTGAAACAGTGCCAGAACTACAGAACTATCAGTCTGATAGGTCACCCTAGCAAAGTAATGCTTAGAATCATTCTCAACCGCCTCAAAACTTTCGCCGAGGAACTGCTGGCAGAAGAACAGGCTGGCTTCAGAGTTGGAAGAAGCACTGTAGAGCAGATTTTCAACTGCCGCGTCCTGATCGAGAAACATCTGCAGCATCAGCGCGAACTCTACCACAACTTCATTGATTTCAGGAAAGCATTTGATCGCGTCTGGCACGACGGACTCTGGCAAGTCATGAGATCGTTCAACATAGAGGAGGGACTGATCCAAATGATAGAAGCGCTTTACAAGAACGCCTGCAGCGCGGTTCTACTTAACAATCAGTCAGGCGAGTTCTTCAGGACGACGATCGGTGTCCGTCAAGGATGCCTGCTCTCTCCTGTCCTTTTCAACATATTCCTGGAGAAGATCATGCAGGAAACCCTCCACGACCACCATACTTCAATCTCTATTGGTGGCAGATCCCTGTGCAATCTTCGATTCGCAGACGACATTGACCTCATGGCAGGCAGCAATAGTGAGCTCCAAAACCTGACAGACAAACTTTCAAGTAGCGCAGGGTCTTATGGCATGGAGATCAGTACGGATAAAAGCAAAGTGATGATCAACACCACAAGCGACAGCAGCAGCAACATTCACATGAACGGCCAGAAGCTAGAAGAGGTCAATAGCTTCAAGTACTTGGGAGCCACCCTGTCCAAAGACGGTAGTTGCATAGCAGAGATCCGTATCAGGATAGGTACAGCAACATCCGCAATGGCCAGGCTGGACAGGATATTGCGAAGTAACTCCATCAGCTTCACCATCAAGTACAGGCTTTACAAGTCCCTCGTAGTGTCTATTCTACTCTACGGCTGTGAGACTTGGACACTGCTTGCAGACTCAGAAAAGAAAATCCAGGCCTTTGAGAACAAGTGCCTGAGGAAGTTGCTCCGCATCTCGTACCGCGAGCACAAGACCAACGAATATGTACGGAGCATCGTCACTTTCCTGGTGGGCCCACATGAACCCCTTCTGGCAACCGTGAAACGGCGCAAGCTTGCTTGGTTTGGCCACGTGACCCGACACAACACCTTGTCCAAGACTATCCTCCAAGGCACTCTCGAAGGAAGTCGTCGGCGAGGTCGTCAGAGAAAGAGTTGGGTCGCAAACATAAAAGAATGGACCGAACTCGAGATGCCAGACTTGCTTGCCACCGCCCAAAATAGAACTCAGTGGAGAGCACTGTCTGTTGCTGCTGCCTTTCAGTCCCCCCAACGCCCAGTTCGGGCAAGGGACTGATGATGATGATGATGACTCCCACACATTTGGCCGTTGGATCCAACCTGATCTCCTCCGTCCTCTAGCCGTTGGCTGTCAGAAACAGCTCATCCGCCTAGTGGTGCAATGTGAACACCACCCCCTCACGTGGTTTAGCCCACCAGCTGAGGTGGTTTGCCAGGGTGTGGCGCTTGGAGCCAGCATGTGAGAGATTAAGGAGATGGATGAGGACCAGTGATGCCCGTCCGTCCTATGTAGGACGCAGCTGCCGAACAGCAAAGGTACTACCTCTATCCAGAGCCATATTAATAATAATAATATTGTACATTTATATAGCGCTTGACCTCCAAATGAATGGTGCTCTAAGCGCTTTACAAGATCAAAAAAATCACAGAACAAAAAGTATAATAAAAATAAATTTCACGGCGCTTGAAACAAAATTTTTTGTGAAGCTTCGTATCATCAAACTCATCTAGTGTGTGTCGACGGTCTCTAAATACTCGATTTCGGCGTAGATTTCGTCGAGATAGGAACATCATGTAGACAGCGGCTGCCATTTTGATTCGCTTTTAGTCAGAGACTAGACGCTTTACACCTAGTAAATCGTGGGCTTAAATTTGGGCTGTTTAGTCCCTGAGATAGTTTCAGACTTTGCCTAGTCTCAGTTCATGCATGTCTTACTAACATGTTAGTCTCAGGCGTATGAATATAGTTTCGGACTTAGGCTCTAGTCTCTGTCCATACATCAGTCCCCAGCATTCAACAGTGTGATAGAAGGCGGTGGCTTAAACGGTTCAATCGGGCTTACCCCCTTGAGTATATCTTTCCGGCAGTCTCCATTTTGTGCGTCGGCTGGAAACCCGCCGACAGTTGCACTTTCCCTTGTTGGGTTCGGTGGCGGGCGGGGACCCCCGGGGGATGAATATCTCTACTATAATAATATGGAAAAAAAAAAACAAAAAAACAAAACTGGCACCAAAGCGGCACATAGCCACTGACATTGACCTTGAAAATGATAGCGACTCAGATTGTGAGGAAGTGACGCCTCAGGCATCGGCCGTCTGGCCTCGCTTTCTCATTATCCACAGCAAAGTTAAAGAGAAACCTGTTTCCAAACTGCACCTTTCCTGGTAGGGGAGACCCTCAGGAGCCGTGTTGGCAGGCCTGATGCCCAGCGCCTCAGGTCTGGTGACTTGCTGGTGGAGTGCCGTACTCGGGCACACTCCAATGGACTACTGAGGCTCTCCTCCATCGGAGACACTCCAGTGGAGGTCACTCCCCACAAAACTATGAATTCCTCTGGAGGAGTGATTAAAGATCAAGCATTGGCCGAACTGTCTGAAGATGAACTTGTACGGAACCTTAAGTCACAGGGGGTGACTTACGTCAGGCGCTTCATTTCCAAACGAGGTGGTAGGGAGATCCGTCTCCCTACCATCATCCTGACGTTTGGCACCCCCACAGCTCCTACTACCATCTGGGGAGGTTACTACTTCCTAAAAGTGAAAAAGTACGTCCCTCTCCCCCTCCTAAGTGCCAAAAGTATGGCCATGGGCAGAAGACATGCCGCCAGGCAGAGGCTCTATGCGCCCGCTGCACTAAGCCCGGACACTCTGCTGAGTCCTGCACAGCCATCACCCTGTGTGTGAATTGCCAGGGGGCGCATATGGCTTCGGACAAGAAGTGCCCTCGGTGGATCTCCGAGTGCAAGATTTAGCAGGTGCTTGTGGAGAAGGGGCTGTCCTTTGCGGACGCCAAAAAACTGGTTGACGGTCCTGGTGCAGCTGGTCCTGCGCCAAACTCAAATAACACCTCTGTGTATACCTTCAGTGTTGCGGTGGCAGGCAAGCGCCCCACCAAAGACTTCTCTTGTCAAACCCTAACTTCTTGTTTGGGGGCAGATCCTCGGATCCTCTCGCCCCTGGAGAGTAACCCTCCTCCGGTGATGACGAGGAGCCAGGGAACGCAGAGGGCGGACGCTACCGGTCCGGTGGCACCGCCTTCTGCTGCCCCTAAGCCTCAGCCGCCACCCAAACCTGCTAGTTTGCCAAAGGCTTCTGGCTCTGGTCAGCCTTCTAAGGCCGTTAACTCTAGCGGCAGTAACGCTGCCCAAGACCAGAAGTCTAAGAAATCTATGGGACCGCTGTGCGCACGGGCCCAGAAGGGGAACACTGATGTCCCCCTTCAAAACAAATATGCTGCATTGGAGGAGCGGATGGAGGGAGTGGAAGTTGTTGTTGCCGATGCTGCGGCAGCTCCACCCCCTTCATCTCCTAAGAACCAGAGGAGGCCCGGGAGCCGGCCCCCCTCTGTTTCTTCAACTCCTTCCAAGGCAAAGGAAAAAAAAGGGGGGGGGGGGGGAACTCCGCACCCCCAGATAAGACATAATCATGGACTCTCTGCTTCAGTGGAATTGTCGTGGTTTTCAAGCTAACTTTGAGGAATTACGTCTTTTAGTCAAGTGCTATAACCCCTCAGTAATATCTCTTCAGGAGACTTACCCGAAGACTTCTGACCCTGTGCCCTTTAATGGTTTTAACGTTATACATAAAGGCTCTGATTCTGAGAGGCGCTCTGGTGGAGTGGCTCTTCTCATTAGTAGCCAAATTTTATGTAGCCCCGTTAGCATCGACACATGTCTTCAGGCTGTCGCAGCTCGGGTCACCTTGAAGAAGACCATAACCATATGCAGTGTTTACCTGCCACCATCCTACGGGTATGTAGTAATGATAATTTTTATTTAGTAGAACAACTGCCCCCTCCCTTTATTCTCATGGGGGGATTTTAACGGTCACGCTCACCTTTGGGGTAGTGACCACTATGATGGCAGAGGTCAGATGTTAGAAGATGTTTTTTCTCAACTTAACCTATGTGTCT
This sequence comes from Semisulcospira habei, assembly GCA_036245525.1. Lineage (NCBI taxonomy): Eukaryota > Metazoa > Mollusca > Gastropoda > Semisulcospiridae > Semisulcospira > Semisulcospira habei. The sequence goes on along the minus strand of BTPG01000007.1, from coordinate 82,333,497 downwards.
TTAACGATGGCTCACTTACATACTCTAACTCAGGTTCAGGATCTAGTTCTGTTCTAGACCTCACTGTGTGTGATCCTTTTCTCATGCTGGACTTTGACCGGAAGGTTCACGACGACCTGTGTGGTAGTGACCACTTCCCAGTAGTCCTGTCATCGGTCAGCTGTGAGGAGGATCCGCCGGTGGGGCGCTGGAATCTCAAGAAAGCTAACTGGTCTCTGTTCACCTCCCTCTGTCAGTCTCGTATTACAGAGGAGGTGGTCATGTCAGCTGAAGAACCTGTTTCTTGTTTTACTTCTATTTTGTTGGACGTAGCAGGTGACACCATCCCTAGAACTTCCGCATCAGTCCCTCGGAAGCCAAGAGTACCATGGTTCAACGAAGAGTTCCGCAAGGCCCAAAAAGCGCGCAAATCTGCTCAGCGACGTGCTTTCCGTAATCCGTCGCAAGTGAATATTTTAACCTTTAAAAAAAGCCCGAAAGCCCGTTACATTTTTAAACGTAAACGCCGTGCTTCCTGGAGACGCTTCGTCTCATCTTTAACTTCTCGGACTCCGTTCCAGAAAGTCTGGAAGGCTGTTCGGAGAATTAGGGGCAGGGGTGGCATGGTGCCAGCTTGGTCACAGATAAAAAAGCTGTGGCCAATTTGCTTGCCTCCACCATTGCCCATAATTTTTCAACAGAGCATTATTCACCCTTCTTCCAGAGAGAGAAGGAAAAGCGAGAGTCTCGTATTTGTGATTTTCCGATAACTCGGAAGACTATAATGCCCCTTTTTCATTATCAGAATTGCAGGAAGCCTTGCAGAAATGTAATGACTCTGCTGCTGGCCTAGATACCATCCACTATCAATTCCTAACGCATCTGCCTGAGAGTTCACTCCTTGTACTTCTCAAGGCCTTTAACCATATCTGGAGAACCGGCCATTTCCGCCGGCTTGGCGCCAGGCTGTGGTTGTGCCGATCCCCAAGCCGGGTAAGGATCCTTCCGACCCGGGCAACTACCGGCCTATCGCTTTGGCATCATGTTTATGTAAAACTATGGAGCGCCTGGTCAACGCCCGCCTGGTGTGGCATCTTGAGTCACAGGGTCTCCTCACAGACCTCCAGTGCGGTTTCCGGCGCTTCCATAGCACAAGTGACCATTTAGTTCGCTTTGAATCATTATTCGAGATGCTTTTGTCAACAAGCAGCATGTCTATGCAATTTTCTTCGATCTTGAGAAGGCACATGACACTACCTGGAAGTATGGCATAATGTCTGACTTGTTGGACATGGGTTTTAAAGGGCACCTGCCCGTTTTTATTCACAATTTTTTGTCTAACCGGTCGTTCCATGTCCGTGTGGGCTCCACCCTCTCTGACTCCTTTGAACAGGAGATGGGTGTCCCGCAGGGCAGCATTCTATCTCCTGTTTTATTTAGTATTAAAATTAATAACATTGTAAAGGCCGTCAAGGATGATTCTGAATGCTCTTTGTTTGTTGACGACTTTGCTTTGTGCGCACGTGGTCGAGGACTTGTGTCCCTTGAGAGGCGCTTGCAGCTGTGCGTTGATCGCATCCAGCGGTGGGTGTCTCTCAACGGATTCAGGTTCTCGCCCTCCAAGACAGTTTGTGTGCATTTTGCTAACCAGACGAAATTTTTTCGAGAACCTAGCCTGAGTATTGCCGGAGTGCCAATCAAGGTGGCCGGGGAGGCAAAGTTTCTGGGGGTTATCTTTGACAAAAAAACTTACCTTCCGCAACCATATTAATTTCCTCAGAACCTCTTGTCAGAAGGCTCTCGACGTTCTTCGTGTCGTTGGTCGAACTGACTGGAGTGCGGACCGTACTGTCTTACTTCGACTGTACCGGGCCCTTGTTCGGTTCAAACTGGATTACGGCTCTGTGGTGTATGACTCAGCTTCAAATTCTGTGCTACAGCGTCTGAACACAATTCACCATCAGGGTCTGCGGATATGTCTTGGGGCATTCAGGACGTCTCCAGTTCCTAGTCTGTATGCCGAGGCAGGGGAGCTTTCTCTCAAGCTTCTCCGCATCCGCCTCATGCTCAGCTATGTTCTGAAACTGAAGGCCCATCCAGACAATCCGGCCTATGATTGTGTTTTTAAACCATCGTTTGCAGAGATTTACGATACCCATCCGGGAGCTGTCCGTCCACTTTCTTTCCGTGTCCGACCTCATCTGCAGGCGGCCGGATTGGACCTGGACAGAGTTTCGGAATCCCCGCAACACATCACTCCACCTTGGCTCTTACCAGTTCCTGATATCTTGCTGGACTTGACCGCCCATCTGAATGTGAAGGCCCATCCAGACAATCCTGCCTATGAATGTGTTTCCAGAGATTTACGAAATTCATCCGGGAGCTGCCCTTCCACTTTCCTTTCGTGTCCTACCTCATATGCAGGCGGCCGGAGTGGACCTGGACAAAGTTTCGGAATCTCTGCAACACATCAATCCACCCTGGCTATTACCAGTTCCTGACATCTTGCTGGACTTGACCGCCCACAAGAAGGATTGTACTCCAGCAGCCATATACCAACAGAGCCTCAATGAACTCCTTTCAAGTTTTCCTGGCTATCGTCGTATCTATACGGATGGGTCAAAGTCTGAGGATGGGAGAGTGGCTGCGGCAGCAGTGTCCTCTCGCCATCCTAGACGCCCATTTAAGAATCTGCAGGCGGTTCTGCTGGCACTTAGGCATGCTTATCGATCTAGAGAAAGGAACTTCCTGATTCTGTCTGACTCTCTTTCTGCCCTGCAGGCCATTCAGGGCGCAGGAACAGACCACCCACTGCTGGTGCAGATCAGAAAGCTCTATGCAGACTTGATGAAGGAATATTATGACATTTTTTATTTGGGTCCCAGGGCATGTGGGCATCGAAGGCAACGGGATCGCAGATTCTGCTGCCAACGATGCCCGCAACGACCCTGTCCCTGACACACAGACTGTTTATAGTGATTTTAGACATGTGGTTAGTGCGTACATAGCCCGTGAGTGGCAGTCCGAGTGGGACAAAGAGGAAGCTAACAAGCTGCATGAAGCCCTTCCTAAGTTGTCCGACAGTCTACCTTATCGCTGCGGCAGCCGCCGTGAGGAGACTGTCCTTGCTCGGCTCCACATCGGGCACACGTATGTTACGCACTCTTACTTACTAAAACAGGAGGAGCGTCCATGGTGTTATGCCTGCGACGAGCAGTACTCTGTTCAACACTTTTTGTTGTCTTGTGCTGATCTAATCAACACAAGGTATAAACATTTCACAGCAGACACCTTGAAGGTTTTGTTCCGGGATGTGCCCCCAGACAAGATCTTCAGTTTTCTGAGAGAGTGCCATATTTTTAATAAGATTTGAGTGTTTATAGACTATGATGTTTTAATTATTTTGACCTTTTTGAGAGTCTGTCGACGTTTTCTTTAAAGACCTGTGCGACATTTTAGCCTGACATATTTTTAAGGTATATTTACATCATGTCTTAAGACCTTTCTTTTAGTCTGGCTGACCAGATTTTTACCCTTCCCGCCGTGAGATGGCCTTAGTTGCCTGCTCGGCGTTAAACCCAAATAACTAACTAACTAACTCGTTTGTTGTCTTTTAACTCCTTTTACCCCAGACACACCACAGCAAGATAAGGATCGACCATGATAGTTCAAGGGTGATGCCAGAATAGCTTGGCGCCCACGGGCGCCAAGCTATTCTGGCATCACCCTTGAACTATCATGGTCGATCTGTGTCCTGCACTGCAATGCAGTCTACTTTAGAGAACAACGGCAACAAGTGGGGATTTCGGTCTTGGGGTTCAATGAGTTCAGAGTCGTTTGTTGCTACTGAGGGAACGTGACGAATTACTGTGTGCCGTTAGCCTGTGTCGATCCTGTTGACTGCTGACTGTCGCGTACCACTAAATCAGGCGGCCTGCGTGTTCAACAGCGGGAGCCGGTATGGGGGAGAAAACACGTCCGTTGAAAGGAATGATGTGCCGTAGACCAGTTAGACGGCCAGGGTCAGGTTGTGAGAAAAGTTGTTTGTTGACAGGAAATTGTCGTTAACCCCTTCAATGCCGAGAAAAGGTAAACACAATCCAACTGCAAGAAATCTGTCTGCCCATGAGGATCTATGTCTCTTGCTGAGTGTGTGGCTTCTAGTCGTTGAACAAACAAAGGTTGAAAAAAAAACCGATGCGTGCGTGCAGTGTCATGGGAGGAGTGAGTGGGTGATCAGTCAGCAGGAACGTTGTGGGCTGGTTTATGTCGGAAGGAAATGCACGGGGCGGCGTGGTGTGACCAGCCAGCAGCGGGCCTTAATCGTCTTTAGCCATACTTTAGCACCAAGCTACCGGCTGCTCAATGCACGCCGCCACAACGACCTCCCCAGTACGCACAGGTAATCGGCTGATTAGTCGCACTGCGGTTGTCCCGGCCCTCGGAGACTGACACACATGTAGAGGGGCACTCACTGATGCGGCGTTCAAGGGGGAGGGGGGGGGGGTATGCCTTAAAATCGTGATTCGTGTTCGTATTTAGCGTTTTAGTATCGGTTCTCGTGATTCGTGCTCGCGATCCGTGAAAGCAGTTGAAGCAAAAATAACACTTTCGTGATCCGTGAGAACGCCCTGGTTATTCCATGAATCATGACAGTGAAATAACACTTTCGTGATTCGTGAGAACGCCCTGGTCATTCTATGAAACGTGACAGTATGCTGTGTCAAGGACTGTGAATTTTAGCCCCCCCCCCCTCCCCCCCCCCCTCATAAGACGATTAAGCCGCAGTTGTGCCGACGTCAGCGGCCAACTACAGCCGACTTGGGCCCAAGAATCGTTTGCTTGTTGGGCTTAATCGTCTTTTTATCCGCACTTTTGTACAACTTCACGTGAAGCCGTCCGGCATGTGAACGCCGCGTCAGTGAGTACTCCTTGGGTCCAAGCTTGTTGGGCTTAATCGTCTTTTTATCCGCACTTTTGTACAACTTCACGTGAAGCCGTCCGGCATGTGAACGCCGCGTCAGTGAGTACTCCTTGGGTCCAAGCTTGTTGGGCTTAATCGTCTTTTTATCCGCACTTTTGTACAACTTCACGTGAAGCCGTCCGGCATGTGAACGCCGCGTCAGTGAGTACTCCTCTACATGTGTCAGTGGGTACTCCTCTACATGTGTCAGTGGGTACTCCTCTACATATGTCAGTGGGTACTCCTCTACAGTGTCAGTGAGTACTCCTCTACATGTGTCAGTGGGTACTCCTCTACAGTGTCAGTGAGTACTCCTCTACAGTGTCAGTGAGTACTCCGTCTGTGTATCAGTCTCGGAATGGGGGGAGGGGGGGCAGTGAGTACTCCTCTACATGTGTGTCAGTGAGTACTCCTCTGCATGTGTCAGTGAGTACTCCTCTACATGTGTGTTAGTGAGTACTTCAGCTCTGCCTCTGTATCAGTCTCGGAATGGGGTGGGTTTGGGGGGTGGGGGGTGGGGGAGGGGCAGTGTCCTCTCTGGCCTTGCCAGTCGCAGAGGACTGCCCCCTTGACTGCCCCCTTGACTGCCCCTAAACAACGTCAGTTGACATCTAGTGTTGCCCAGTAGAGGTGCTGTAAATATATTGAGAGAGTTCTTGCATAATTACCGAACCTAAATAGAAAATATGTTATGTCTTTTTCAGAGCAACAGATCAAGTCAGTCATGGCAAAATATCGTCAATTATTTTTTGTCCAGCATTTTTTCGAATTTTACTTTTGGCCTCTTTGGTCGGTTAGTTTGTGGATTTGAGTATCCCGTGACAGGTTGTCCGTGATCAGGACGCCGCGTCCCTGTTTGACCCCGCTGCGCATGTCGAGTGTCTGTGACGTTGAGCCTTCACACTGCACAGTACCTTTCATGTTGTTTAGGACTGTGTGATGCCCGGGAGATTAGCCGGGCAGCGATCTTGGAAAGGCCATCCCTGCTGAAGAGGTCAAAGCCTTGTTGAGATCTGTGAAGGCGATGAAGTGTGGCTCTCGTTGATGTCTACATTTCTCCTGCAGTTGTCTCCGGGAGAAACCCATATCTAGTGTGGATCTCCCCGCCCGGTAACCGCTCTAGCACTCTGGGTGCACTCTGTCGGCGAGTTTCTGTAGCCTGTTCAGGACAAACCGAGAAGATTTCCCCCACAATGCTAAGCAGGGATATTCATGCGCACGGTAGTTACTTCAGCCATTAATAACCGGATTAATCGTGAAAACAAAAAGTCGTATCATTACACACGCTAAAGGCGACTTGCATCCATCTTGGGCAGCTTGGCTCGAAAGTCAAATCTGTCCCGTCAGCAGTTCATGTCGTGACGTTTCGTTTCGCTGTTCTGTCAGCAGTTCATGTAGTGACGTTTCGTTTCGCTGTCCCGTCAGCAGTTCATGTAGTGACGTTTCGTTTCGCTGTCCATCAGCAGTACATGTCGTGACGTTTCGTTTCGCTGTTCCGTCAATGCATCAACACTTTTGACACACTGCGTCTCTCATACAATGTACACACATTATTTCCTAACACCGTCTTTTATGCTATTACAGATTTCCAGAACAATCCAGCAAATTCACACACCACAACCAATCAGAAAAGAAAACGTACCAAAACTTATTAATATTCATGAAAAAGATCGCTCTAGAACTTACTACAGCTTTCGACTAACATTTAGGCGCATTCGATACAATGTTACGAAATGTAACCAACCACTTTGACGTCATATTTGAGGTCACTAAAATACTCGCGCTGATTCGAGAACGTTCTAGGTCAAACGAGGTCGGACTTTAGCAACAATGTAACGAAAAGACGCGTCATTTTAGTTACACAACAGAAATCGATCGCCTGCAAAAGAAAATGAATCCTACTAAAAAGGTACGTAATATGTATCCAAAATATCTGAAATGAATATCGGATCTTTCCTATGATAAACACACACACATGCTCTCAAAAGAATAACACAGCCACAAACGTAACATTACCCCCCTTTTTAGAACAAAATTTCACAAAATTTCTTCTCAAATCTCAAAATACGGTTGTGGCTGTGTCAAACTTCACAGAATAATGAACACTAACAATCTCACATCAAAACTTAAATCAAATAAACTGATCTGTAATAATCGTCTCGCAGTTCCTTTAACTGTCCGGAACAAAGAAATGTCCTTTTAAACTGCTCTGCTCAGGTATTCCGCTCCAAAGTTCTGCGAACCCTTGATAGACTGTAACTTAATGTCAAAGTTCTGCAAGAACATCGCCAAATCATGAGATGGGCACAGTTCATATAGTTCACGGGTAGATGGTCCTGGATCAAATACTGTCCGCTTAATGCGTTTACGACAGTCCAAACATACCAAATTGCATCCCTCTGGTTTCTTCGCCATGACCACTGGGGATGCATATGGCGACTTGGACTCCCTAATGACTCCCAGGTCCAGCATCTCCTTAATGTATCTCTTCAATTCTTCCCTCGTGTTGTAGGGCTGGCTTAACTGGGCGAGACAAACCCGAACCATGTCTCGGCGAGACACCCGAGACAGTCAATGCGAGATACCCGTTCCACCCGTTTATTAGGTTCGGCACGTCTGATCTTGTCCCGGAGAGTTCGCCGAACCTATTAAAGGGTGGGTCGGGTATCTCGCATTGACTGTCTCGGGTGTCTCGCCGAGACGAGGTTCGGGTTTGTCTCGCCCAGTTAAGCCAGCCCTTAAGGTAGACGATATGGCTTGCTGCGAACGGGTTTGTTGGACGTCAGATTAACTTCATGCTGGATGGTGTCTGTTGTCTCCGTACGACCGTATTATCGGAAACGTTGACGGTGCCAGGAACGCAGAGGATCCAGGTCCGGAATGGAGACCTGAAACCTGTGCCGTTACCACGAGAAGTCAAGCAAAGAAGAGTCACCAGACCATTCCTCTAAAAGTAGCTGACAACACAGAAGCAGCCGTGGTGAACAGGGACAAGCTGGTCGAACTACAGAGAGCCGACTCTACGCTTGACAAGTTCCGAGGTCAGACTGAGCCCGTGACACGAAGAGGGAAGGAAATAACCTTCGAGACCAGAAAGGATAATACGGTCGTAGACTGGGGTCTTCATGCATAACACCTTAACCTCTCCTGTCAGGTATGGGGTGTTGACACTGACCCTGGCAAGGGGGATAATTCTCACAGTTCCGTCGGCCAGGAAGAGGGTTGTCCACTCCTGTAACTTGTGATCTTCAGCGACTAGGTCCTCTCTCATGATGACGCCGCTGCAACCCGTGTCTCTCAGCACTCTCACTGATGTATTGCCGACGAATCCTGACACCATCGGCATGCTGGGCACTTCACTCAGGCAGCGCGATGTTGAAAACTGGTAAGAATCTTGCCCCATCGCCAACTGGAATGCGTCCACTCCTTCTGAAAGACTCGATCTGCTCCGGTGTCGCCTGCCTTTCTCCGGACTCAAAGTCACTAGATGACGTCACATCATTGGCCAGTACAGCGGCGGCTCTGTGTTGAGACGTGGTACCACTTCTGCCTGGTGTTCCGCGGTCTTGGTTGGGCCTTCTGGTGTTGTCGCCTCGGGGAACACTCTTGGAAGGACAACATATCGCCTTGTGTCCCTTCATTCCACAGAAAAAAACATGTCAGGCTCTCCACCGACATCTGTTTCGGGGTATGTCTGACGTCTTGTTTTTCTTCTGTTAGTGTAAACACATGCTGCGGCATGCCGGGCCCGAACTTCATGTTGTGGGCGTCCAGGTATCTTTGAGCGAAGTCTGCAAGGGCCTTCAGGGACTGGTCCTTTTGCTCCCTGAGGTGGGCGGCCAGGTCCTTAGAACATGCTCTGAGAACTAGTTCTTTGATGATGAGGTCACACAAGTCCTGGTACTCCTTCTTCAAGCCAGCCAGCTCTATCCATTTCTCCAGGATGGTCCTGATTATCTCAATGAATAGGCCGGATGTTTCTCCTTCCTCAGGCTTGCAATTCCGGAATCGTCGTCTGTAACTCTCTTCAGTGAAGTCGTAACTGTCTCAGCAGAGCGGCTCTCAACTGCGCATAATCCTCGGCTTCTTCTCTTGGCAGTCCAGTGTAGAACTCAAGCGCTTTGCCAGTTATAAGTGCGCTCAGTTTGATGGCCCAAGTCTCTTGTTTCCAGTTGTTGCTGCTTGCGAAGCGCTCGAATCGCTCCAGATAAGCATCCATTTTATCTGAATTTTCTGCAAAAGGCGGTAGCTTTGGCGCACGGGCTGTTTGCTCTCTGCTGCCCAAGGCTGCTGTTTCAGCTGTCCTCTGGCCCTGTGCCTCTAACTCCATCCTCTTGAGATGAATTTCGTGTTGTCGCTGCCTCTCTGCCTCTTCTCGCTGTTTCTGTGCCTCTGCTGCTTGAATTTCGGGTTTTTGATCTCACGCTCTTTGGCTCTTTCTTCTCTCGCTCTTTTCTTCTCTCTCCAGTCTCCCCTTTTCTTCAAGTCTCGTTTCGTTTGCCTTCCCCAGTCTCTCATTTTATTCTCTCTCCAGTATATTTTCTTCTCTCTCCAGTTTCTCCTTTTCTTCTCTCTCTAGTCTCTTTTATTCTCTCTCCTTTACAAACTCAGCTAGAAATGTGTCCATTTCCGATGTGGCCATCTCTGCGTTTCACTGCTGGCTGTTGTCTCCGGCTACCCTTTCCACTGAGCCAACTGAAGAAATCCTCTGGCCCTGTGGCAAAATGTTACGTGGTAGTCATAGTCGTAGTATGATGCAATCACACCAGACGCATGCGCGTAGGGTTCTTGTAAAGAAACTTCACTCAGTTGCAACTCGTCACACGTGGCACAAGGTTGTAGGCCACACTGGAGTAACAGTTCCAACAATATTTCTTTGCAGCGATGCAATCTCAGAACAATGCATCCACAAATGCATCAACACTGATACATTGTCTCCTCTCCTCTATCAACACTTTTGACACACTGCGTCTCTCATACAATGTATACACATATTTTTTAACACAGTCTTTTATATAAGACAAACTCAACAACACTCAGTCACTACTGACTCGCACGGCTGACTGCTACAAAGACGTGAAAAACTGGATGACAGCAAACAAGCTGAAACTGAACGACGACAAAACGGAAGCCATGCTGGTAGGCACTCGCCAAAAACTCTCCCAGCTCCCTCCCTCTCTCCACCTTCAACTCGATAGCACCCCCATCTCCCTCTCTGACTCGGCCAAGAACCTCGGCGTCATCCTCGATTCCTCTCTGTCCATGACCAACTTCGTCTCCAAAGAAGTACCCAACGGAGAAAGAAACACGCTTAGAAAAGACGGGTACAACACAATTTATTAATATTTCGGGTAAATACCCTTTGTCAAAATAGACAAACAAACAAACATGCCACGACCCAGGCATGCTATTTCCACCTTCGCCGCATCAGTCAGATCAGAAAATACCTCACTACCGAAGCTGCCACCAAACTTGCTGTCTCTCTCATCTTATCTCGCATCGACTATTGCAACTCTCTCCTTTCCGGTCTCCCTCACTCCACCATCTTCACTCTCCAACGCGTCCAGAACAATGCTGCCCGTCTCGTCCTCAGAAAGAAAAAATCCGACCACATCACACCCCTGCTCAAAATCCTTCACTGGCTCCCCATCCCCCAACGCATCCAATACAAAGTTCTGTCTCTCTGCTACAAATCCCTGAACAACTGCGCTCCTGCCTATCTCTCCAACTTACTTCACCCCTACACACCTTCTCGCTCCCTCCGCTCTGCCTCCGACCCTCTCCGCCTCCACATCCCTCGCACCAAACTTAACACTTTCGGTCCCCGCTCCTTCTCCGTCTACGGTCCATCCATCTGGAACACTCTCCCACTCTCTCTCCGTCAGAAACACTCTCTCTCCTCCTTCCAGTCCGCCCTCAAAACTCACCTCTTTCAACAGTTTTAGCACTATATCACCGCACTCCCCACCCCAAGCTGACCGTCGTAATGTATTTCACTGTTTGTGGTACGTGAGTCATTGTCTAAAGCGTGCGCATGCGTGCGCGAGTTGTGAGTGTGCGCTTAGAGTTATAATTATTATAAGATAAGCGCATTATAAATACCGTAATTATTATTATTATTATTATACTATTACAGATTTCCAGAACAATCCAGCAAATTCACAAAACACAACCAATCAGAAAAGAAAAAGTAAATAAAACTTATTAATATTCACAAAAAAGAACACTTTAGAACTTACTACAGTTTTCGATTAACATTTAGGTGCAATCGATGCAATGTTACGAAATGTAACCAACCACTTTCACGTCATATTTGAGGTCACTAGAATAATCGCGCCGTTTCGAGAACGTTCTATGTCAAAAGAGGTCGTAACACACACATGTTCTCAAAAGAATAACACAACCACAAACGTAACAGTTGTCCGCCGTTTCTGGGCTCTTGTTCGTTGTGGGAATATTCTCTCCTGGTTGTCCACTGGACTTGGCTCTCGTTGATTGTGGGAGTGTTGTCTGCTGGTTGTCTACTGGACTTGGCTCTCGTTGGTTGTGGGAGTGTTGTCTGCTGGTTGTCCGCTGGACTTGGCTCTCGTTGGTTTTGGGAGTATTGTCTGCTGGTTGCCCACTGGACTTCACTCTCGTTCGTTGTGGGAGTGTTGTCTGCTGGTTGTCCGCTGGACTTGGCTCTCGTTGGTTGTGGGAGTGTTGTCTGCTGGTGGTCCGCTGGACTTGACTCTCGTACGTTGTGGGAGTGTTGTCTGCTGGTTGTCCACTGGACTTCACTCTCGTTGGTTGTGGGAGTGTTGTCTGCTGGTTGTCCGCTGGACGTGACTCTCGTTGGTTGTGGGAGTGTTGTCTGCTGGTTGTCTGCTGGACTTGGCTCTCGTTGGTTGTGGGAGTGTTGCCTGCTGGTTCTCCACCGGACTTCACTCTCGCTCGTTGTGGGAGTGTTGTCTGCTGGTTGTCCGCTGGACTTGGCTCTCGTTGGTTGTGGGAGTGTTGCCTGCTGGTTCTCCACCGGACTTCACTCTCGCTCGTTGTGGGAGTGTTGTCTGCTGGTTGTCCGCTGGACTTGGCTCTCGTTGGTTGTGGGAGTGTTGTCTGCTGGTTGTCCGCTGGACTTGGCTCTCGTTCGTTTTTTGGGGGAGTCGTCTGGCGTATACGAAACCGCTAGAGTAGATTTACTAGTTGTTGAACCTCTAGAGTAGATTTACTAGTTGCTGAACCTCTAGAGTAGATTTACTAGTTGCTGAACCTCTAGAGTAGATTTACTGGTTGCTGAACCTCTAGAGTAGATTTACTAGTTGCTGAACCTCTAGAGTAGATTTACTAGTTGCTGAACCTCTAGAGTAGATTTACTAGTTGCTGAACCTCTAGAGTAGATTTACTAGTTGCTGAACCTCTAGAGTAGATTTACTGGTTGCTGAACCTCTAGAGTAGATTTACTAGTTGCTGAACCTCTAGAGTAGATTTACTAGTTGCTGAACCTCTAGAGTAGATTTACTAGTTGCTGAACCTCTAGAGTAGATTTACTGGTTGCTGAACCTCTAGAGTAGATTTACTAGTTGTTGAACCTCTAGAGTAGATTTACTAGTTGCTGAACCTCTAGAGTAGATTTACTAGTTGCTGAACCTCTAGAGTAGATTTACTAGTTGCTGAACCTCTAGAGTAGATTTACTGGTTGCTGAACCTCTAGAGTAGATTTACTAGTTGCTGAACCTCTAGAGTAGATTTACTAGTTGCTGAACCTCTAGAGTAGATTTACTAGTTGCTGAACCTCTAGAGTAGATTTACTAGTTGCTGAACCTCTAGAGTAGATTTACTGGTTGCTGAACCTCTAGAGTAGATTTACTAGTTGCTGAACCTCTAGAGTAGATTTACTAGTTGCTGAACCTCTAGAGTAGATTTACTAGTTGCTGAACCTCTAGAGTAGATTTACTAGTTGCTGAACCTCTAGAGTAGATTTACTAGTTGCTGAACCTCTAGAGTAGATTTACTGGTTGCTGAACCTCTAGAGTAGATTTACTAGTTGCTGAACCTCTAGAGTAGATTTACTAGTTGCTAAACCTCTAGAGTAGATTTACTGGTTGCTGAACCTCTAGAGCCTACCCGGCACCGGCCTCCACGTGGCGTAGGTGGGTAGTCCGCTCAGTCCCTGACTGAGTGGGCTAGCGGACGGGTGCCATCTTTGTCCAGGATTAGGACTTGATGTCAGCAGATATGTTGTTCAGCCTTTTCACTGGTCCGGTTTTTAAGGAGCTGTGCTAACCTAGGTCGTACCATGTTGGATTGGTCCTTAAAAATACTCGTGACTTTTTGGTCCTTTGGATCCCAAGTGTTTGCCGTGCTTGGAGACCCGTGTCGGGGGAGAAGAGGATCCTGGTGGCTGAGGTTCCCTTTGGGCTGCGGCTCACTGGTGCCAACACTCCACTTCGGCCTTGACTTCTACCTAAACGGGAGGCTAGTCGTACCGGCCTAGTCAATCGGCTCTTGTCACGTTGAGCCCTATCCCACTGTTGACATGCGGGTTGCTATACGCAGCACCATGCTATAGCTTCTGCTGCTGATTAGGTGCTTTACGCCAGTATTCCCCTGCATTCAACGGTGTGATAGAAGGCGGTGGCTCAAACGGTTCAATCGGGCTTACCCCCTTGAGTATATCTTTCGGGCAGTCTCCATTGTGCGTCGGCTGGAGACCCGCCGACAGTTGCACTTTCCCTTGTTGGGCTCGGTGGCGGGCGGGGACCCCCGGGGGATGAATATCTCTACTAATATAATATGGATAAACCAAAAAACCAAAACTAGCACAGAAACGGCGCATAGACACCGACATTGCACATGACAGTGATTCAGACTGTGAGGAAGCGACGCCTCAGGCGTCGGCCGTATGGCCTCGCTTCCTCATTGTCCATAGCAAGGTGAAGGAGAAACCAGTTACCAAGCTGCATCCTTTTCTGGTGGGGGAGACCCTCAGGAGCCGTGTTGGCAGGCCTGACGCCCAGCGCCTCAGGTCTGGTGACTTGCTGGTGGAGTGCCGTACTCGGGCACACTCCAGCGGGCTACTGGGGCTCTCTTCCATCGGAGACACTCCTGTGGAAGTCACACCCCACAAAACTATGAATTCGTCAAGAGGCGTAATCAAAGATCAAGCTTTGGCAGAACTGTCAGAAGATGAACTTGTAAGGAACCTTAAGTCTCAGGGGGTGACTTGCGTCAGGCGCTTCGCTTCCAAGCGAGGTGGTGGGGAGCTCCGTCTCCCTACCATCATCCTGACGTTTGGCACCCCCACCCCTCCTACTACCATCTGGGGAGGTTACTACTCCCTGAGAGTGAAAAAGTACGTCCCTCTTCCCCTCCGGTGCTTTAAGTGCCAAAAGTATGGCCATGGGCAGAAGACATGCCGTCAGGCAGAGGCTTCATGCGCCCGTTGCACTAGGCCCGGACACTTTGCTGAGTCCTGCACAGCCACCCCCCTGTGTGTGAATTGCCAGGGGGCGCATATGGCTTCGGATAAGAAATGCCCTCGTTGGATATCCGAGTGCAAGATTCAGCAGGTGCGTGTGGAGAAGGGGCTGTCCTTTCTGGATGCCAAAAAACTGGTTGAAGGCCCTGGTGCAGCTGCGGCTGCCCCAACCTCTAACACCTCAGTGTATACTTTTAGTGCAGCGGTGGCAGGCAAGCGCCCCACCAAAGACTTTTCATGTCAGACCCCAACTTCTTGGTTGGGGGCGGAGCCTCGGCTCATCTCGCCCCTAGAGAGTAACCCTCCTCCGGTGGTGACAAGGAGCCAGGGAACGCAGAAGGCGGACACTGCCGGTCCGGTTGTGCCGCCTTCTGTTGCCCCTAAGCCTCAGCCCCCACCCAAACCTGTTAGTCAGTCAACTCCAAAGGCTTCTGGCTCTGGTCAGCCTTCTAAGGCCGCTAACTCTAGCGGCAGGAACGCTGCCCAGGACCAGAAGTCTAAGAAATCTATGGGACCGCTGTGCGCACGGGCCCAGAAGGGGAACACAGATGTCCCCCTTCAAAACAAATATGCTGCACTGGAGGAGCGGATGGAGGGAGTGGAAGTTGTTGTTGCTGATGCTGCGGCAGCTCCACCCCCTTCCTCTCCGAAGAACCAGAGGAGGCCCGGGAGCCGGCCCCCCTCTGTTTCTTCAACTCCTTCCAAGGTAAAGGAAAAAGGGGGGAAAAACTCCTTACCCCCAGATCAGACTTAATCATGGACTCTTTGCTTCAGTGGAATTGTCGTGGTTTTCGAGCTAACTTTGAGGAATTACGTCTTTTAGTCAAGTTCTATAACCCCTCAGTCATATCTCTTCAGGAGACTTACCTGAAGACTTCTGACCCTGTGTCTTTTAATGGTTTTAATGTTATACATAAAGGCTCTGATTCGGAGAGGCGCTCGGGTGGAGCGGCTCTTCTCATTAGTAGCCAAATTTTATGTAGCCCCGTTAGCATCGACACCTGTCTTCAGGCTGTCGCTGCTCGGGTTACCTTAAAAAAGACCATAACCATATGCAGTATTTACCTGCCACCATCACTGCGGGTCTGTAGCAATGATATTTTTCACTTAGTAGATCAACTGCCCCCTCCCTTTATTCTCATGGGGGATTTTAACGGTCATGCTCACCTTTGGGGTAGTGACCACTATGATGGCAGAGGTCAGATGTTAGAAGATGTTTTTTCTCAACTTAACCTATGTGTCTTTAACGATGGCTCACCTACATACTCTAACTCAGGTTCCGGATCTAGTTCTGTTCTAGACCTCACTGTGTGTGATCCTTCTCTCATGCTGGACTTTGACTGGAAGGTTCACGACGACCTGTGTGGTAGTGACCACTTCCCAGTACTCAAACCAAGGGGAATCACAGCGCTGGACAGACAACAGTTAGATCCCCTGCCCCCGCCTATCAGGCACCCAATCGCCAGCCCACAGAGAAATACGCAGGTATAGAATAAGACAATCATTTCCATTCCTAATAAGAATGGATCAGGTCTCTTATATAACCCATGTCTTTCTCCGGAACTTAGGAAGTAGGCAGGAGAAACATACATACACAAACATGAAGGTGCGCTACTATATGTGGTCGGGTAAATACCCTGATTTCCCACAGTAGATGCACAGAACATTACACAACAATGTAACGATACAAATTTTGCCTCGAGTTATACATGATACTCACAAACCAGATAGGTGAGGCTAGCGCTGGCAGAATTGTCAGTACTCAAACCAAGGGGAATCACAGCGCTGGACAGACAACAGTTAGATCCCCTGCCCCCGCCTATCAGGCACCCAATCGCCAGCCCACAGAGAAATACGCAGGTATAGAATAAGACAATCATTTCCATTCCTAATAAGAATGGATCAGGTTTCTTATATAACCCATGTCTTTCTCCGGAACTTAGGAAGTAGGCAGGAGAAACATACATACAC
This sequence comes from Semisulcospira habei, assembly GCA_036245525.1. Lineage (NCBI taxonomy): Eukaryota > Metazoa > Mollusca > Gastropoda > Semisulcospiridae > Semisulcospira > Semisulcospira habei. The sequence continues at coordinate 82,317,124 of BTPG01000007.1, read as the reverse complement.
AAACATGAAGGTGCGCTACTATATGTGGTCGGGTAAATACCCTGATTTCCCACAGTAGATGCACAGAACATTACACAACAATGTAACGATACAAATTTTGCCTCGAGTTATACATGATACTCACAAACCAGATAGGTGAGGCTAGCGCTGGCAGAATTGTCAGTACTCAAACCAAGGGGAATCACAGCGCTGGACAGACAACAGTTAGATCCCCTGCCCCCGCCTATCAGGCACCCAATCGCCAGCCCACAGAGAAATACGCAGGTATAGAATAAGACAATCATTTCCATTCCTAATAAGAATGGATCAGGTCTCTTATATAACCCATGTCTTTCTCCGGAACTTAGGAAGTAGGCAGGAGAAACATACATACACAAACATGAAGGTGCGCTACTATATGTGGTCGGGTAAATACCCTGATTTCCCGACCACATATAGTAGCGCACCTTCATGTTTGTGTATGTATGTTTCTCCTGCCTACTTCCTAAGTTCCGGAGAAAGACATGGGTTATATAAGAGACCTGATCCATTCTTATTAGGAATGGAAATGATTGTCTTATTCTATACCTGCGTATTTCTCTGTGGGCTGGCGATTGGGTGCCTGATAGGCGGGGGCAGGGGATCTAACTGTTGTCTGTCCAGCGCTGTGATTCCCCTTGGTTTGAGTACTGACAATTCTGCCAGCGCTAGCCTCACCTATCTGGTTTGTGAGTATCATGTATAACTCGAGGCAAAATTTGTATCGTTACATTGTTGTGTAATGTTCTGTGCATCTACTGTGGGAAATCAGGGCATTTACCCGACCACATATAGTAGCGCACCTTCACTTTTGTGTATGTATGTTTCTCCTGCCTACTTCCTAAGTTCCGGAGAAAGACATGGGTTATATAAGAGACCTGATCCATTCTTATTAGGAATGGAAATGATTGTCTTATTCTATACCTGCGTATTTCTCTGTGGGCTGGCGATTGGGTGCCTGATAGGCGGGGGCAGGGGATCTAACTGTTGTCTGTCCAGCGCTGTGATTCCCCTTGGTTTGAGTACTGACAATTCTGCCAGCGCTAGCCTCACCTATCTGGTTTGTGAGTATCATGTATAACTCGAGGCAAAATTTGTATCGTTACATTGTTGTGTAATGTTCTGTGCATCTACTGTGGGAAATCAGGGTATTTACCCGACCACATATAGTAGCGCACCTTCATGTTTGTGTATGTATGTTTCTCCTGCCTACTTCCTAAGTTCCGGAGAAAGACATGGGTTATATAAGAGACCTGATCCATTCTTATTAGGAATGGAAATGATTGTCTTATTCTATACCTGCGTATTTCTCTGTGGGCTGGCGATTGGGTGCCTGATAGGCGGGGGCAGGGGATCTAACTGTTGTCTGTCCAGCGCTGTGATTCCCCTTGGTTTGAGTACTGACAATTCTGCCAGCGCTAGCCTCACCTATCTGGTTTGTGAGTATCATGTATAACTCGAGGCAAAATTTGTATCGTTACATTGTTGTGTAATGTTCTGTGCATCTACTGTGGGAAATCAGGGTATTTACCCGACCACATATAGTAGCGCACCTTCATGTTTGTGTATGTATGTTTCTCCTGCCTACTTCCTAAGTTCCGGAGAAAGACATGGGTTATATAAGAGACCTGATCCATTCTTATTAGGAATGGAAATGATTGTCTTATTCTATACCTGCGTATTTCTCTGTGGGCTGGCGATTGGGTGCCTGATAGGCGGGGGCAGGGGATCTAACTGTTGTCTGTCCAGCGCTGTGATTCCCCTTGGTTTGAGTACTGACAATTCTGCCAGCGCTAGCCTCACCTATCTGGTTTGTGAGTATCATGTATAACTCGAGGCAAAATTTGTATCGTTACATTGTTGTGTAATGTTCTGTGCATCTACTGTGGAAAATCAGGGTATTTACCCGACCACATATAGTAGCGCACCTTCATGTTTGTGTATGTATGTTTCTCCTGCCTACTTCCTAAGTTCCGGAGAAAGACATGGGTTATATAAGAGACCTGATCCATTCTTATTAGGAATGGAAATGATTGTCTTATTCTATACCTGCGTATTTCTCTGTGGGCTGGCGATTGGGTGCCTGATAGGCGGGGGCAGGGGATCTAACTGTTGTCTGTCCAGCGCTGTGATTCCCCTTGGTTTGAGTACTGACAATTCTGCCAGCGCTAGCCTCACCTATCTGGTTTGTGAGTATCACTTCCCAGTAGTCCTGTCATCGGTCAGCTGTGAGGAGGATTCGCCGGTGGGGCGCTGGAATCTCAAGAAAGCTAACTGGTCTCTGTTTGCCTCTCTCTGTCAGTCTCGTCTTACAGAGGAGGTGGTCATGTCAGCTGAAGAACCTGTTTCTTGTTTTACTTCTATTTTGTTGGAGGTTGCAGGTGATACCATCCCTAGAACTTCCACATCACTCCCTCGGAAGCCAAGAGTACCATGGTTCAATGAAGAGTGCCGCAAGGCCCAAACAATGCGCAAATCTGCTCAGCGACGTGCATTTCGTAATCCGTCGCAAGCAAATATTTTAACCTTTAAAAGACAGCGGGCGAAAGCCCGTTATATTTTTAAACGTGAACGCCGTGCTTCCTGGAGACGCTTCGTCTCATCTTTATCTTCTAGGACTCCGTCCCAAAAAGTCTGGAAGGCTGTTCGAAGAATTAGGGGCAGGGGTGGCTCGGCTTCTGTCGGCCATCTTAGAGATGGTGCCAGTTTGGTCACAGATAAAAAGGCTGTGGCCAATTTGCTTGCCTCCACCATTGCCCATAATTCTTCAACAGAGCATTATTCACCTTTCTTCCAGAGAGAGAAGGAGAAGCGAGAATCTTGTGCTTGTGATTTTATATCGGATAACTTGGAAGACTATAATGCCCCTTTTACGTTTTCAGAATTGCAGCAAGCCATGCAGAAATGTACTGACTCTGCTGCTGGATTAGATACCATCCATTATCAGCTCATAACACATCTGCCTGAGGATTCACTCCTTGTACTTCTCAAGGCCTTTAACCATATCTGGATAACCGGTCATTTTCCGCCATCTTGGCGCCAGGCTGTGGTTGTGCCAATTCCCAAGCCGGGTAAGGATCCTTCCGACCCGGGCAACTACCGGCCAATAGCTTTGACATCATGTTTATGTAAAACTATGGAACGCTTGGTCAACGCCCGACTGGTGTGGCATCTTGAGTCACAGGGTCTCATCACAGACCTCCAGTGCGGTTTCCGGCGCTTCCGTAGTACAACTGACCATCTAGTCCGCTTTGAGTCTTTTATCCGAGATGCTTTTGTCAACAAGCAGCATGTCTATGCAATTTTCTTTGATCTTGAAAAGGCATATGACACGACCTGGAAGCATGGTATAATGTCTGATTTGTCGGACATGGGTTTTAAAGGGCATCTGCCCGTTTTTATTCACAATTTTTTGTCCAACAGGTCGTTCCATGTCCGTGTGGGCTCCACCCTCTCCGACTCCTTTGAACAGGAGATGGGTGTCCCGCAGGGCAGTATTCTATCTCCTGTTTTATTTAGCATTAAAATAAATAACATTGTAAAGGCCGTCAAGGATGATTCTGAATGCTCTTTGTTTGTGGACGACTTTGCTTTGTGTGCACGAGGTCGAGGACTTGCGTCCCTTGAGAGGCGCTTGCAGCTGTGCGTTGATCGCATCCAGGGGTGGGTGTCTCTCAATGGATTCAGATTCTCGCCCTCCAAGACAGTCTGTGTGCATTTTACTAACCAGACGAAATTTTTTCCAGAACCTAGCCTGAGCATTGCTGGAGTGCCAATTAAGGTGGCTGAAGAAGCTAAGTTTTTTGGGGTCATCTTTGACAAAAGATTGACCTTCTGCAACCATGTTAACTACCTTAGAACCTCTTGTCGGAAGGCCCTCGACATTCTTCGTGTCGTTGGTCGTACTGACTGGGGTGCAGACCGCATCGTCTTACTTCGACTGTACCGGGCCCTTGTTCGGTCCAAACTGGATTACGGCTTCCAAGTCTGTTCTGCAGCGTCTGAACACAATTCACCATCAAGGTCTGCGCATATGTCTGGGAGCCTTCAGGACATCTCCAGTTCCTAGTCTGTATGCAGAGGCAGGGGAGCCTTCTCTCAGGCTCCGCCGCATCCGCCTCATGCTCAGCTACGTTCTGAAGCTGAAGGCCCATCCAGAAAATCCTGCCTATGATTGTGTTTTTAACCCGTCGTTTGCAGAGATTTACGATGCCCATCCGGGAGCTGTCCGTCCACTTTCCTTCCGTGTCCGACCTCATCTGCAGGCGGCCGGAGTGGACCTGGACAAAGTTTCAGAATCTCTGCAACACGTCACTCCACCCTGGCTACTACCAGTTCCTGACATCTTGCTGGACTTGACTGCCCACAAGAAGGATTGTACTCCACCAGCCATATACCAACAGAGCCTCAATGAACTCCTTTCAATTTTTCCTGGCTATTGTCGTCTTTATACGGATGGGTCCAAGTCTGAGGATGGAAGAGTGGCTGCGGCTGCAGTGTCCTCTCGCCATCCTAGACGCCCATTTAAGCTCCGTCTCCCTGACCATTCCTCTGTATTTAGTGCAGAACTGCAGGCCATTCTGCTAGCACTCAAGCATGCCTATCAGTCTCGGGAAAGGAACTTCCTGATTCTGTCTGACTCTCTTTCTGCCCTGCAGGCCCTTCAGGGCGCGGGAACAGACCATCCACTGCTGGTGCAGATTAGAGAGCTCTACGCGGACTTGATGAAGGAATATTATGACATCATTTTTATTTGGGTCCCAGGCCATGTGGGCATCGAAGGCAACAGAATCGCAGATTCTGCTGCCAACAGTGCCCGCAGTGACCCTGTCCCTGACACACAGACTGTCTATAGTGATTTTAAACCTGTTATTAGTGCGTACATAGCCCGCGAGTGGCAGTCCGAGTGGGACAAAGAGGAAGGGAACAAGCTTCATGAAGCTCTTCCTAAGTTGTCTGACAGTCTACCTTTCCGCTGCGGCAGCCGCCGTGAGGAGACTGTCCTTGCTCGGCTCCACATCGGGCACACATATGTTACGCACTCTTACTTACTTAAACAGGATGAGCGTCCATGGTGTTTTGCCTGTGATGAGCAGTTTTCTGTTCGACACTTTTTGCTGTATTGTGCTGACCTAATTGACACCAGATATAAACACTTCACAGCAGACTCCTTGAAGGTTTTGTTCCGGGATGTTCCTCCGGACAAAATCTTCAATTTTTTGAGAGAATGCAATATTTTTAACAAGATCTGAGCATTCATAGACTATGTGAATTTTTTTATTTGCCCTTTTTGAGAGTCTGTAGACGTTTCTTTTCCAGACATGTGCGACATTTTAGCCTGAGATTTTTAATCTATATTTACATCTTGTCTTAAGACCTTGCTTTTAGTCTGGCTGACCAGATTTTTACCCATCCCGCCGTGAGATGGCCTTAGTCGCCTGCTCGGCGTTAAACCCAAATAACTAACTAACTAAACCTCTAGAGTAGATTTACTAGTTGCTGAACCTCTAGAGTAGATTTACTGGTTGCTGAACCTCTAGAGTAGATTTACTAGTTGCTGAACCTCTAGAGTAGATTTACTGGTTGCTGAACCTCTAGAGTAGATTTACTGGTTGCTGCACCTCTAGAGTAGATTTACTAGTTGCTGAACCTCTAGAGTAGATTTACTAGTTGCTGAACCTCTAGAGTAGATTTACTGGTTGCTGAACCTCTAGAGTAGATTTACTAGTTGCTGAACCTCTAGAGTAGATTTACTAGTTGCTGAACCTCTAGAGTAGATTTACTAGTTGCTGAACCTCTAGAGTAGATTTACTGGTTGCTGAACCTCTAGAGTAGATTTACTGGTTGCTGAACCTCTAGAGTAGATTTACTGGTTGCTGAACCTCTAGAGTAGATTTACTAGTTGCTGAACCTCTAGAGTAGATTTACTAGTTGCTGAACCTCTAGAGTAGATTTACTGGTTGCTGAACCTCTAGAGTAGATTTACTGGTTGCTGAACCTCTAGAGTAGATTTACTAGTTGCTGAACCTCTAGAGTAGATTTACTAGTTGCTGAACCTCTAGAGTAGATTTACTGGTTGCTGAACCTCTAGAGTAGATTTACTGGTTGCTGAACCTCTAGAGTAGATTTACTAGTTGCTGAACCTCTAGAGTAGATTTACTAGTTGCTGAACCTCTAGAGTAGATTTACTGGTTGCTGAACCTCTAGAGTAGATTTACTGGTTGCTGAACCTCTAGAGTAGATTTACTGGTTGCTGAACCTCTAGAGTAGATTTACTAGTTGCTGTACATGTTTCCATTTTCGTACCGGTTGCTTTTTATCGTTTTTAATGTTCCTGTTTAAAAATAGGAACGACTTTGAAATGGGGCTCGTCGGAGCGCATTCCGGAGTATGCACATTTTTTTTTTTTTTTTTTTTTGGGGGGGGGGGGGGGGGTGCGGAGCAGAAATTCTGGCAAACTGAAGAAGTAACAAGATGAAAATGACGTCACGTCTAGCTACGCAAACCTTGCGTGGAGAACGTTTTGGGGACGCCAAGCGCTCTGTGTGTGTGTGTGTGTGTGTGTGTGTGTGTGTGTGTGTGTGTGTGTGTGTGTGTGTGTGTGTGTGTGTTTGTGTGTGTGTGTGTGTGTGTGACAGCTACTAGAGTCTGCGTTTGAGACGGACATGCTTGAACGTTTAGGATATTGTCCCTAAAAGAATTATCTCGAGGTAGTTTTTTTTAAATATTTTGTTGATTGATGCTCTTTGGCGAGAAAATGGCCGTTTCACAAAAACTGGTTGATCCACACTTGAGCCCGTCGTTTTTCTTATTTTTTACTAGATATTTTTGCGGATATCTAGATACAAGGAATATATTGAATGGGTTATTTTCCTGACAATCCTCCGACTTGTATCCCAAACTAAAATCAGACGCGACTGAACTTGACACGGGACGGTCAATAGATAATTCTCTCTCTCTCTCTCTCTCTCTCTCTCTCTCTCTCTCTCTCTCTCTCTCTCTCTCTCTCTCTCTCTCTCTCTCTCTCTAATCTTCAAGAGAGTCTTCATCTCTCGGTGGTGTAATGAAAATCGCATGCTTGTAAATCCCACAAAAACAAAATGCATGCTTATCACAACCCGCCAGAAACATCAGCTCAAACCTCCATCACTCAACCTTTCTTTTGACTCCATCCCAGTTGAGCAGGTCAGTCAACACCGCCTGCTTGTAGTAATAATAGATGATGATCTAAGCTGGCAAAACCACCTATACTATATGAGAAAACATTTGTCCAAAAAGTTGTTTCTACTTTCCAAACTTAAAACGATCATTGACCTTAAGACGCGTAAACTATTTTTTAATACCTACATTAAACCACACATTGATTATGCCTCAACAATATGGGATGGCTGCAGAGAAAATCACTTCAAGAAGATAAACTCATTATACAAGCGCGCTGCTAAGCTTATCCTCCCTGATCCGTCTTTATCCACTGATGCCAAGCTGCAGGCCATCGGACTTCTCCCTCTGGTTAAGCATCTCGCACTAAACTAATGTGTACTGATGCACAAAATTCTTAACGAGAAAGCTCCACCTTACTTATCTAGGCTTTTTTCGGCAACTGAAAAAAAAAAAAAAAAAAAAAATACATCACCTCCAGGAACAGTCTCTCTATAAAAAGGCCCCGTATAGACCTTTTTAAATCTAGCCTGTCTTATTCAGGTGCTCTTTTATGGAATTCGCTTCCTCCCACTTTTCAACAAACCACGTCCCTCTCTCTGTTTAAAAGTAGAGTTCATGATTACATTTCTAAAACAACGTAATGCTGACCCTTTCTTCTTCTTTGTTTCTAGACATAATACGCTTCATGTTTTTAAATTTTTGCTATATTTTTTTTCTCCATCCAGCCTCTAAATTGTTTGTTCTGTTTTCTAACTTGTTTTTGATAGTACACAAAATATCATACCTGCTTATATGTTAGATAATTATGTGCGCACGTACGTGTGTATGTGTATGTACAAAAGTGCGCATGTGCACGAGTACATGTATATGTGTGTCTGTGTGTGTGCGTGTATGTGACGTTTATTATTAGTTAGTTTTTGTTGTTTGGTTGGTGTTCCTTTAACATTTTTTTTAAAAAGTAGCTTAGCAACCTCTCTCTCTCTCTCTCTCTCTCTCTCTCTCTCTCTCTCTCTCTCTCTCTCTCTCTCCCCCCCCCCCCCCCCCCCCCCCGCGTAATCTTTTCCCAAGTGAGTTCCGTTACGCAAGCTCCACGCATAGCTCTGCAGCTCGGGCCCGCGAACCATATGAATGCGTGGAGTTAGCGTGACGGAGTTGGGTTGGGAACAGAAGTTTTGCGGGGCGCGCGCGCTGTGATTGGCGACGGACTCTCCAAGCGGCGGCGCGTGCAAGCCGACACCAAGTTGTTCTGTCCTGCCTGCGGTGCCGACATTCTCCTGCAGGAACCTACCCCGTAATACTGACGCGGCACAGCGCGCCGTCTGACATACCCACCCCACACCCTCCATACCCCTAGTCTTTGGCCCCCTCCCAACCGTTTGTCCCAGCCCAGTCACTGTGGAGAGAGTCGGCCAAGTTTGAGTGGCGCCTTTGTGGCGTATGTGTGTAGGGAGAGATATCTACAGCAGGCAGTCGGCCTAGTGTGGGAATTGAACTGACACGGCGCGCCCCGAGTGTGTACACACTTACACTGGTCGCCGTCAGTCATGGTTGTGTGCCTGTAGCTGTTTGGACAAAATTCATAACGTAAGTACACCATACTTACACACATACACCGGTCGTCGTCAGTAATGGTTGCGTGCCTATAGCTGTTTGGACAAAACATAGCGTACGTACACCATATTGATAGACGCGATGTTTTACACGGCGGTCTGAACACTATACTGATATTTACTGAAGTACAACAATGATAGACGCCAACTGTGTCGGCCTCTCTTTACACGAGCTGAACACACTGATATGGCAATTAGTACAAAGACTAGGACGGCTTCGCTGTACTGGCTTTCAACTGAGTCTTTGACAGAACGGCGGGCGGTCCGTGCCGCAGTGGTTAAGGGCGCCTGCCACCAATGCTAAAGGTGCGAGGTGCGAGGTTCGATTCCGGGTTCCGGCGTCGGACTTTTCTCCTCAGTCTAGTGTCACCGTTAATTCGGGCGGACCGTCGGGGGTTCTTTCTCCGGGTACTCCGGCTCTTCCTCCCCCTCCACGTTGGTATCAGTTTGAGCCCACTTATTAACAGTTCAAATACAAAACGATTTCCCAACACAGCTACTTGAGGAGCTCGCTTGAGCTTGCCCTTAGCACCACGAGAATGTTCTGTGATTACGTACAGTGTGTGAGTGAATGCGCGTGATTCACGTGAGCGTGCTTGTTGCCGGGTTCAGTTCGCGGCTACATTCTGCGCATCATGTTGAGTTATATTATAAATATGAGAAATTCGCCATATAAATACCATGTAATAATAATAATAAAATAACGACAGGGACACAAGCTGTGTCTGTTTAGAGAGCGTGAACGTAGCCCTGTATGACGTAGCCTGTATGACGTAGCCTGTATGCGCTACGACAAAGACTGGTGTCTCGGGCAGCCTGAATTTGACGTAGGCTTGTCTGTGCCGGGTGCCTCAGTACATTAGGGCTAGTTGCATGAATGGGCTTAGTCCTGCGCCGTCCACTAAGCAAGATGCTCCGCTGAAGCGGGGTTAGTGTTGTGGCGCTATAGCGGAGCCTCGCTAATAGTGCCGGGCTGACGCAGGACGAAGCTTAGAGGAGCAGCTTGCTTACTGCGTGACTGACAATAAGCTTAGAGGAATACCTTGCTTACTGAGTGGCTGACAATAAGGTTAGAGGAACACCTTGCTTACTGCTTGACTGACAATAAGCTTAGAGGAACACCTTGCTTACTGCGTGACTGACAATAAACTTAGAGGAACACCTTGCTTACTGCGTGGCTGACAATAAGCTTAGAGGAACACCTTGCTTACTGCGTGACTGACAATAAGCTTAGAGGAACACCTTGCTTACTGCGTGACTGACAATAAGCTTAGAGGAGCAGCTTGCTTACTGCGTGACTGACAATAAGCTTAGAGGAACACCTTGCTTACTGCGTGACTGACAATAAGCTTAGAGGAACACCTTACTTACTGCGTGACTGACAATAAGCTTAGAGGAGCAGCTTGCTTACTGCGTGGCTGACAATAAGCTTAGAGGAACACCTTGCGTACTTAATGGCTGACAATAAGCTTAGAGGAACACCTTGCTTACTGCGTGACTGACAATAAGCTTAGAGGAACACCTTGCTTACTGAGTGGCTGATAATAAGCTTAGAGGAACACCTTGCGTACTTAATGGCTGACAATAAGCTTAGAGGAACACCTTGCTTACTGAGTGGCTGATAATAAACTTAGAGGAACACCTTGCTTACTGCGTGACTGACAATAAGCTTAGAGGAACACCTTGCTTACTGAATGGCTGACAATAAGCTTAGAGAAACACCTTGCTTACTGAATGGCTGACAATAAACTTAGAGGAACACCTTGCTTACTGAATGGCTGACAATAAGCTTAGAGGAACACCTTGCTTACTGAATGGCTGACAATAAGCTTAGAGGAACACCTTGCTTACTGAGTGGCTGACAATAAGCTTAGAGGAACACCTTGCTTACTGAATGGCTGACGCAGGACTAAGATGACTCATGCAGCTGAGCAGTGGACCGTAGACTGGTGTGTGAAGTAGGCCTATTGTTAATTGGTGTCTCGGATGTCTGAAGTAGGCCTATGGTAGTCTGGTGTATCGCAAGGTCTGAAGTAGGCCTATAGTGGACTGGTGTCTGAAGTAGGCCTATATTAGACTGGTGTCTGAAGTATGCCTATAGTAGACTGATGTCTAAAGTAGGCCTATAGTGGACTGGTGTCTGAAGTAGGCCTCTAGTAGACTGATGTCTGAAGTAGGCCTATAGTAGACTGGTGTCTCGCACGGTCTGATGTAGGCCTATAGTAGACTGGTGTCTCGCATGGTCTGATGTAGGCCTATAGTAGACTGGTGTCTGAAGTAGGCCTATAGTAGCCTGGTGTCTGAAGTAGGCCTATAGTAGACTGGTGTCTGAAATAGGCCTATAGTAGACTGGTGTCTGAAGTAGGCCTATAGTAGACTGGTGTCTGAAGTAGGCCTATAGTAGAAGTGTCTGAAGTAGGCCTATAGTAGACTGGTGTCTCGCACGGTCTGAAGTAGGCCTATAGTAGACTGGTGTCTCGCACGGTTTGAAGTAGGCCTATAGTAGACTGGTGTCTGAAGTAGGCCTATATAAGCCACGAGGCAAAAACAATGCAAATATTTCATTGCATCGTTTTTCATTATAATTATGCTCTTGTTCCGAGACGGTTATTTTGGTTTCATTTAAAATGTTTTGAAGAGTATTTTATGTCTTGCGTAAAGAGACAGGCATTTTAGGTATTGTTTATGCGTGTTTAACGCCGAACAGGCAAAGTAAGGCCATCTGACGAAGGGAAGGGTATCAGCCCAGGCAGACTGAGAGGGTGTCCATAAAACAACATGTACTGAAATACATATTCAAATACTTAGTATTGCTAAAATATCGCACAAATTGCTTAGAGTAGGCTACTTGTCTGCAAACTTTAATTAAGCCATGGGAAACGTGTTATGTACATAAAGATTTAAATAAAATTGCATTTTTAAGAAAGTTGAAGATTTTGCCGTCCGCGTGAACGTCCCGGAACAAAACCTTCCAAGTGTCTGCCGTATATAGTGTTTTCGCCTTATATTAACCAGATCAGCACCAAAAAAATTGTGCATGAAAATTGATAACTGAAAACGGCTCGTCGCAGGCAAAGCGCCAGGGGCGTTCCACCCCTTTCAATAAACGGGTGTTTGTGACATAGGAATGGTCAGCGTAAAGGCGAGCGAGAGCAATGTCCTTTCGGCGTGAAGTCTAGCGAGAGCAGTGTCCTTACGGCGTGAAGTCTAGCGAGAGCAGTGTCCTTACGGCGTGAAGGCGAGCGAGAGCAGTGTCCTTACGGCGTGAAGTCTAGCGAGAGCAGTGTCCTTACGGCGTGAAGTCTAGCGAGAGCAGTGTCCTTACGGCGTGAAGTCTAGCGAGAGCAGTGTCCTTACGGCGTGAAGGCGAGCGAGAGCAGTGTCCTTACGGCGTGAAGGCGAGCGAGAGCAGTGTCCTTACGGCGTGAAGTCTAGCGAGAGCAGTGTCCTTTCGGCGTGAAGTCTAGCGAGAGCAGTGTCCTTACGGCGTGAAGGCGAGCGAGAGCAGTGTCCTTACGGCGTGAAGGCGAGCGAGAGCAGTGTCCTTACGGCGTGAAGTCTAGCGAGAGCAGTGTCCTTTCAGCGTGAAGTCTAGCGAGAGCAGTGTCCTTACGATGTGAAGGCGAGCGAGAGCAGTGTCCTTACGGCGTGAAGGCGAGCGAGAGCAGTGTCCGTACGGCGTGAAGGCGAGCGAGAGCAGTGTCCTTTCAGCGTGAAGTCTAGCGAGAGCAGTGTCATTACGGCGTGAAGGCGAGCGAGAGCAGTGTCCTTACGGCGTGAAGTCTAGCGAGAGCAGTGTCCTTACGGCGTGAAGTCTAGCGAGAGCAGTGTCCTTACGGCGTGAAGGCGAGCGAGAGCAGTGTCCTTACGGCGTGAAGTCTAGCGAGAGCAGTGTCCTTACGGCGTGAAGGCGAGCGAGAGCAGTGTCCTTACGGCGTGAAGTCTAGCGAGAGCAGTGTCCTTACGGCGTGAAGGCGAGCGAGAGCAGTGTCCTTACGGCGTGAAGGCGAGCGAGAGCAGTGTCCTTACGGCGTGAAGTCTAGCGAGAGCAGTGTCCTTACGGCGTGAAGGCGAGCGAGAGCAGTGTCCTTACGGCGTGAAGGCGAGCGAGAGCAGTGTCCTTACGGCGGCCGCCGCAGCGATGCAATGAACAATCAGACACCGCAGAAATAAGTTCATGAAGTTTATTAGCATCTGCTTGGTCCCACTCAGTCTGCCATTCTTGGGATATGTCAGAATTAAAGATGTTGTTGATGTGGCGGGGATGTTTACCTGACGTTATTGGTCCAAAGGATATGGGTGTGGGTGTGGGTGTGGGTGTGTTCTTCGTCCCTTTGTCAGTATCCGGAGCACAACAAATGACGTAATATACTTTGCATTGCAGAACAAAATGTGCACCGACCTTCTGGTTTTCAACTGAATGTTTTGAGAGAGAGAGAGAGAGAGAGAGAGAGAGAGAGAGAGAGAGAGAGAGAGAGAGAGAGAGAGAGAGAGAGAGAGAGATGCAATAAATGAAATGAAACTTTATTTCTCAAGGATAAATGATTAGGTACATAGACCTGTTTTCATTCATGTCCTTGCACACACACACACACACACACACACACACACACACACACACACACACACACACACACACACACACACACACACACACACACACACAGCGCTTGGCGCCAAAAAGACATTCTCCACCAAGGTTTGCGTAGCTAGACGTGACCTCTGAGACTCACTCTGGGGGTTGCCCGGGGGGGGGGGGGGGGGGAGGAGGGGGAAAGGTTCACACCAAAACCAGACTATAACCAGACTATAACCAGACTATAACCAGACTATAACCAGACTATAACCTTCTGGTGGGGGTAATTATGTGCATTTACCCCGCTACGTATATATCATGGCTGAACATGGATATCTGTCCTCCTTTTGGTGTGCACCGTGACGTATAGTTGCCCCGCTACATGTATACCTATCATATCTAAAAATGGATATATTTGAGCCTACCTTCTACTGGTGGTAATAGTGCACAGTTGCCCCGTTACATGTATACCTATCATTTCTAAAAATGGCTATATGTGAGCCTACCTTCTACTGGTGGTAATAGTGCACAGTTGCCCCGTTACATGTAGGCCTATCATTTCTAAAAATGGCTATATGTGAGCCTACCTTCTACTGGTGGTAATAGTGCACAGTTGCCCCGTTACATGTATACCTATCATTTCTAAAAATGGCTATATTATGTGAGCCTACCAGTTCTACTACCCTGTTACATGTATACATAATCATGTCTAAAATGGCTATATTTGAGCCTACCTTCTACTGGTGGTAATAGTGTACAATTGCCCCGCCACATGTATACCTATCCATGTCTAAAATGGCTATATTTGAGCCTCCCTTCTACTGGTGGTAATAGTGTACAATTGCCCCGCCACATGTATACCTATCGTGGCTGAGAATGGCTTTCTTACACGTACACCCCTCCTGTGCTGCCTGTGAACGGACAAGCTGTATCACTCGTGTTGCGTGAGCGGACAAGCTGTACCACTCGTGTTGCGTGAGCGGACAAGCTGTACCACTCGTGTTGCGTGAGCGGACAAGCTGTATCACTCGTGTTGCGTGAGCGGACAAGCTGTATCACTCGTGTTGCGTGAGCGGACAAGCTGTACCACTCGTGTTGCGTGAGCGGACACAATACAATACAATACAGTACAATACACTCTCTCTCTCTCTCTTGGCTTGACTTCGCGAACGAAGATTTTATAGGAGTTGCCCACGACGTCTGCAGGCTTGTTCGTGGCTGCGGAGGCCAATCCGAGACAGGCAGGTTTGACCGCAGTGGCTGCAGGGGAAGGTATGGCCAGGGTTCTGAGCTGCGGCATCTCTGTTTTTTCTCCTGAGCCGCTTGTCCTTAAGGCTAGCTCTGTGAGAGTCCTCAAAGGAGACAGCTGCCTTGTAAATGGTGGAGCGCCAGGTGTCACGGTCCGCAGCAAGCGAAGACCACTGGTGGTGGTCGATTTGGCAGGCACTAAGTGACTTCTTGAGACAGTCTTTGTATCTCTTCTTTGGTGCCCCTCTGTCACGGTGTCCAGTAGCAAGCTCGCCGAACAGGTGAGCGATCTTGGTAGGCGATGATCCTCCATCCTGGAGACATGCCCCGCCCAGCGGAGCTGTGTCCGCAGCAGCAAAGCCTCGATGCTCACAGCTTCAGCCTGTTCAAGGACCTCGACGTTGGTGACATAGTCACTCCAGTGAATGCCCAGGATGGTACGCAGGCAGCGCTGGTGGAAGCGTTCAAGGAGTCGTAGTTGGCTGCGGTAGAGGGCCCAGGACTCGGAACCATACAGCAGGGTGGTGAGGACCACAGCTCTGTACACGCTGATCTTGGTGCCTGTTTTCAGCTGTTGATTGTGCCACACCCGCTTGAAAAGTCGCCCGAAAGCGCTGTTCGCTTTTGCCAGCCTGCTGTCAAGCTCCTTGTCCAGCTTGGCATCCGACGTGATAATGCAGCCAAGGTAAGTAAACTGGTGCACTGACTTTAGTTCAGACTCGCCAATGGTGATGTGAGGAGGGCGATACACTGTCTTGGGTGCCGGCTGATGGAGGACCTCTGTCTTTTTCAGACTGACCTCGAGTCCAAAGAGCTGGCGGCGCAGCATCTGCGAAGCAAGACGTGATGCGCTGCAGGGCTCTCTCTGTGTGTGCAACGAGGGCAGCATCATCAGCAAAAAGCAGCTCACGAATCAGTTTGTCTAGGGTTTTCGTGTGGGCCTGCAGTCGTCTGAGGTTGAACAGGCTGCCATCGAGACGATACCTGATGTACACTGCATCGTCATCATCGAGGTCCACTGTGGCCTGCTTCAACATCATGCTAAAAAAGATGGTGAAGAGGGTTGGTGCCAGCACGCAGCCCTGCTTTACGCCGTTGAGAATAGGGAATGGTTCTGAGAGGTCATTGTTGAGTCTGACCTGGCCTTGCTGGTCCTCGTGTAGCTGGACAATCATGTTGAGGAACTTTGGGGGACAGCCAAGTCGCTCCAGGATCTGCCACATGCCTTGCCTGCTCACAGTGTCGAACGCTTTTGTTAGGTCGACAAATGTTACGTACAGCCCTTTGTTCTGCTCGCGGCACTTCTCCTGTAGCTGTCTCAGCACAAAGACCATATCGGTGGTGCTCCCTCTGTTTGCTCTGAAGCCACACTGGCCCTCTGGGAGTTGGTCTTCAGCGATGGCAGGTACCAGCCGATTCAGGAGCAGCCTTGCAAGGATTTTCCCAGCAATGGACAGCAGGGTAATTCCCCGATAGTTGGAACAGTCAGACTTCTCGCCTTTGTTCTTGTACAGGGTGATAACGACTGCATCACGGAGATCTTTTGGTAGTGTTCCTTCCTCCCAGCAGCAGAGAAAGAGGTCATGGAGCTTGTTGTGCAGTGCTGTGCCTCCATGTTTCCAGACCTCTGGCGGTATTCCATCAATGCCTGCTGCTTTGCCACTCTTGAGCTGGTGGATGGCTGTGAGGGTCTCTTCAGCGGTGGGCGGTTCGTCCAATTCAATCTTTACTGGGAGGTGTGGGATTTGTAGGACGACTGCTTCTTGAACAGTGCGCTCAGCGCTGAAGAGGCTCTGAAAGTATTCCGACCAGCGGTTCAAGATGGAGGTATTATCTGTGAGGAGTGCCTGGCCATTCGCGCTTCGCAGGGGACTTTGTACGCTGTCCAGGTGCCTGGGGCCATACACTGCTTTCAGTGCTTCGTAGAAGCCCCTGTAGTCACCATTGTCAGCACAAAGCTGGGTCCTCTGTGCAAGTCTGGTCCACCACTCATTCTGGAGATCTCTGAGCTTGCGCTGGAGACTGCTGCAGACGAGGCGGAAGGCAGACTTCTTCACAGGGCAGGAAGGCTGGGCTAGGTGGGCCTGATGGGCGGCTCTTTTATTTGCTAGGTGTTCCTGGATCTCTACATCGTTTTCGTCAAACCAGTCTTTGTTCTTCTTTCTGGCGAAACCCAAGACTTCTGCAGAGGATTTTGCAATAGCAGTTTTCAGTTGTTCCCAAAGTGTTTCAGGGGAAGAGTCTACTGGGTCCGCTGTGTCTTTGAGCCTGCGCTGTAAATCTGTCTGAAAGGCAGCTTTCACATCGTCACGCTGAAGGCTGGCAACATCAAGCTTTTTCTTGGGGGGCCCCCATTTCTTGGGTTTTGGCTTGAAGTGGAGCCTGAGTTTGCAGCGGACAAGGCGGTGGCTGTGGGTCAGTGTGGCACTCTGCGCTGGGCATCACTCTGGTGAGGAGGACGTCACTGCGGTCCCTCTGACGCACTAGGACATAGTCGATAAGGTGCCAGTGTTTGGAGCGAGGATGCATCCAGGTGGTCTTTCGACTGTCCTTTTGCTGAAAAGTAGTATTGGTGATGACCAGTTGCTGCTCCGCACAGAACTCCAACAGTAGGCGGCCATTGTCATTGCAGTTCCCCACGCCATGCTTGCCGAGGACTCCTTTCCAGGCTTCAGAGTCCTGGCCCACTCTGGCGTTGAAGTCGCCAAGGATGATGACTTTGTCGTCTGCAGGGGTACTCTGTAGGAGGCTGCGCAGGTCAGTGTAAAACTTGTCCTTTTCAGCAGGCTCTGCCAGGAGGGTTGGGGAGTACACACTGAGAAGGGTGACGTGCTGCTGGTGTCTCAGTGGGAGGCGCATGGACATGATGCGGTCTGAGTGGCCCGTTGGTAGGTTTTCCAGCTTAGTCGCAATGGATGTCTTGACCATGAAACCCACGCCTGAAAGCCGCCGTCTTCTGATGCAGGCCTGCCTGACCAGTAGAGGGTGTACCCAGCACCAAGTTCTTGGAGGCTGCCTTCGTCCGGAAGGCGTACTTCGCTGAGCGCGGCGATGTCGATGTTTAACCTCCGCAATTCATGGGCAATGAGGGCGG
The DNA here is from genome assembly GCA_036245525.1 of Semisulcospira habei. NCBI lineage: Eukaryota > Metazoa > Mollusca > Gastropoda > Semisulcospiridae > Semisulcospira > Semisulcospira habei. The sequence continues at coordinate 82,299,417 of BTPG01000007.1, read as the reverse complement.
AGCGACGTTCAGGGCGTCCGCTGTCTGCTTTGTCGAGCATGGTTCGGACGTTCCAGCATGCTACGTTGAGTCCGGTCGTGGTCGTCATGAGAGTGGATCCGTTATTCTTTCTTGTTTTTTGACCGCAGGAGAAGATGCCCGTTGACCGCGGCTAGCCAACTGGGGTTGCGAGGGGACGAGCTTTGGTTAGGCCACCTTTTCTAGGCCCCTCTCCGTGTGGAGCAAGCAGTGCTGTCCCTAGAGAAGGCTGCTTGGTCGTTCAGGGTGTGCCGAGTGATGTTGTCATCCCCAGGTCAACATCAGGCGACCAATATCCTGAACCGCCTGCATGCAGGTTTGAGACTGCGGCTTCCAGTGACATCTTTCACCTGCCGTTTCGCCCCTCGCCCGTCGCTACAGGACTTGGAATGGTCAGTGTCATGGTCCGTGGACGTTTCCTAAAGCCTGCGCGGTGGAGCTTTTTGGTGGAGTGCAGTGTGCGCAGTACTGGCCCCACCCTTTAAACCCTTGGTTCATCTGCCATGGCCTAGCAAGCTGGGACGATGGCATCGACAATACACTAATACTTTATTAATCCCTCATGGGGAAATTCACTGTCTGCCCATGACATCATCATTCACTCACTAAATTAATTAAAAAACCCATAACCCGCAGTTAACTCCTTGTACAATAACCCATAACCCGCAGTTAACTCCTTGTACAATAACCCATAACCCGCAGTTAACTCCTTGTACCCCAAGACCCAAACCCCCAAATGTTGCCGTTGTCCTCTGAAGACTGCATTGCAGTGCAGGACACAGATCGACCATGATAGTTCAAGGGTGATGCCAGAATAGCTTGGCGCCCACAGGCGCCAAGCTATTCTGGCATCACACTTGAACTATCATGGTCGATCGTTATCTTGCTGTGGTGTGTCTGGGCTAGAACGAGTTAAAGAGAGGAACTGTACCAGGCGTACTGTTTACCTGCGTAACACTCTTGACATCAGAAACACTTACGGTTCTGGTGTCGGCAATGTTGCAGTGAACTACTGAAAGGGCTAGTACTAAAGAACTGAAGAATGTTGACCGAGACTATCTACTGATATTACTGTTGAAAAGGGTAACAGCCTGAGGGACAAAAGAGTTTGCATAACGTGATGTACGACTTTTGGGTACTCGAAGTCTGCCACTTCGTTCGCTACGTCTGCTGTCAAATTCATATCTAAGTGGATGTGTTTTGTCATCAAGAATGTCAGCCGGTTTGTTTGTAATCCGTCTGTTGTACAGTGTGTCCAAAGTATCTTGTGCTCTACCAATCATCCCGCCCGCTTTCCTGATTCCTTTGTTAAGACTATCTTGATCTCGTTTACATAAATTTCTACCCCAGCACGTCAGTCCAAAAGTTAGAACGCTAACAATACTGGAGCCGTAAAACATCTCAGTGTAAAAGCTGAGTGCTTACATTAGATGATCTGAGTTTTCTCAAACAGTAAAGACGGGTATGCGCGTTTTTCACATTAGCCTCTGTGTTTTGTTTCCAGTTGAGCGCGTTGTCAAAAAGAACACCTAAATACTTGTAGGACTCTACACACTCAACTTCTGTTCCCTTGATGACAACAGGATCGGGATGATGTTTGTTTTTCCTGAAATCTATGACCATCTCTCTTGTTTTGCCAACATGCAATTAACGATAGTTTCTATCACACCATCTACAAAGTAGTCGATCTCTTGTCGATGGTGTCTGTCGTCCGCATTCGTAATCTGACCTGTCAGTGCCGTGTCGTCAGCGTATTTGTCCACGACACAGTCGTCATGAGGGGCTCTACAGTCTGCTGTGTACAAAGAAAAAAAAAAAAAAAAAAAGAGGCGACAGGACAGTCCCTTGTGGTGCACTTACTTACTTACTTACTTATGCCTGTCACCCTTACCCGGGTATAGGCCGTCGACGAGAGACCTCCAGCAACTCCTGTCCTGTGCTTCTCCTTCGATTCTACTCCAGTCTCTTGATGTCTGCTTGGGGGTCTCGACGCCAGGAGTTTCTCGGCCTACCTCTTTTCCTCTTTCCCTGGGGGTTCCATGACAATGCCTACATGGTCTTGACGTTCCATGTGCCCATGGTTGTGTCCCTGGAGAGAGAGAGGCGGCTCGGTCCTGTGGCTTCCAAAGACTTCCGGCTTTCATTGTGGTGCACCGGTGTTGGTAAAAAGTACATCTGAGATTAGATCCGAACTAATTCTGACGTACTGTGGGCGGTTAGTGAGATAGTCCAAGACCCAAAGAATGGTAGAGACATTTATGTTCATGTGAACTAGTTTGTAAGCGAGTGTGCACACAATTGTCTTGTTGAAAATCTGTTCAACAAAAAGGTACGGGCGCACACGATACTGAAACTTGACCTACTTTCAGCTCACGTGCAATGACGCCATTTCATACTGGCAACTGGCACTCTGGCGCTTTCGCTCGTAGGATAAGGTTTTTAAAAACTCTCGAGTGAGATTCTCAGTATCACCTGAACCGGCACCGATGTAAGAATCTATCTGAGCCTACCTCTTAATGGGGGTGATGGTGTACAGTTGCCCCGTTATATTTACAATTAACATTGCTGAACTTGAATACATGTGTGTGTACTTCCAGGTGGAGATAAGGACAGAGGGTGCCATTGTCGATCTGCTGCTGCATGTACGGGACACGCCCTCTGGCAACCACGTTTGTCCCGCGCCGGCCAGCATGGACGGTGTGAGTGAACCTAGCGGCTTGGGACTGTACAGAGGGGTGAGGGGGGGGGGGGGGGGGACATGGGAGGGAAAAACCTTTGAGTCTGCTGTGTAGTGCTTACGCATTGTGACCATTAAATCGGCATCTGACAGCAAAAGGTGTTTCACTGAAAACAGTTCGTCACAGGCATACGATCATGGGCTCCTCTTCCTTTACTAGATAAGAATAAGTAACATATGGGTAACAGTAACATGGGTATGTGGGTAACAGTAACATATGGGTAACAGTAACATGGGTATGTGGGTAACAGTAACATATGGGTAACAGTAACATGGGTATGTGGGTAACAGTAACATATGGGTAACAGTAACATGGGTATGTGGGTAACAGTAACATATGGGTAACAGTAACATGGGTATGTGGGTAACAGTAACATATGGGTAACAGTAACATGGGTATGTGGGTAACAGTAACATATGGGTAACAGTAACATATGGATAACAGTAACATGGGTATGTGGGTAACAGTAACATATGGATAACAGTAACATGGGTATGTGGGTAACAGTAACATATGGGTAACAGTAACATGGGTATGTGGGTAACAGTAACATATGGGTAACAGTAACATATGGATAACAGTAACATGGGTATGTGGGTAACAGTAACATATGGATAACAGTAACATGGGTATGTGGGTAACAGTAACATATGGGTAACAGTAACATATGGATAACAGTAACATGGGTATGTGGGTAACAGTAACATATGGGTAACAGTAACATATGGGTAACAGTAACATATGGGTAACATACGTGTGGCCGATGTGGAGCCGAGCAAGGACAGTCGCTACAGACAGTGTGCCATGGACAGGGGCATTGTTGGAAGCAGAATCTGCGATCTTGTTGCCTTCGATGCCCACATGCCCTGGAACTCAAACAAGATGAGGATTTCATCCCAAAGTCTACCGTATTGTTTGGAGCGCACATGTGTTTTCTTTTAGGAACGATCCTAATTGTTCGTCATATATTTTTAACCTTATCATTCTGATCCATTTCCCTCCTCCCTAACCCAACTTCTAAACTGCAACAGTCACTCCGGCGCACACAAATAGAGACGGACACACGACACTTCCCGCCATTAGTACGTTCTGTGGGCTGGTAGCGACAGGAAGAGACTCACCCATTCATGGCGTGAAGTGTCAATCAAACAGCGCGCGTTTGCCTCTCGACCAATCATAACGCTGTAGAACCACGTGCTTCTGAACGCAAAACAACCGATGTTTATGCTTGCGGGGCATGAAAGAGCGTCGATGTTTTTAATATTGTAGCCATTTTGAGCAGTATTGCAGATGTCTGGAAAACACTGTTGTTGTGGGGAGAGTAAATCCGATTCCTGATACCCCAAATGATATCCAGGTATAGAATTGTTTTCCACCGTTCCCGAAGCCTTTATCACGACTGGCAAACTGGAAAGCGAATGGATGAAAGCTTGAGGTCGGCCACATGGTCAACTGAACCCTGAGAGAATCACAAGACATCACTACGTATGAACATTTATTTACCTCTGACTCGTCACGATCTCCTAGGCTGAGACCATGACAGTTCAGTAAGTTTGCTTGCACGTCATCAGCACGCTGCACGTATTATTATGTACCTCTCAATCGTAACCGCCGTGAGGTGACCTTAGTTGCCTGCTCGGCGTTAAACCCAAATAACTAACTCTGATTCGTAAGACTGACAAGGCTCAAACTAAAACTAAGAAGTACCCAACGGAGAAAGAAACACGCTTAGAAAAGACGGGTACAACACAATTTATTAATATTTCGGGTAAATACCCTTTGTCAAAATAGACAAACAAACAAACATAGAGATTAGCCGCTACTTATCTTCAATGGCAGAAGGAATGTGGCAACTGAAGGAGGTGACGTAAAATAAAAGAAAAGGAAGAACAAAAGTGCGGAAAAAGTAAAAATGACGTCAACGAAAAATCGCGTAAGAGAGAGACTCGGAAAGAACCTGAACACGAGAGACAAGAGTGTGTGCAAGCACGTGCAGGAGCGAGCGAAAGAAAAGGCGTGTAGATGAGGCCAGAGAGAGAGAGAGAGAGAGAGAGAGAGAAAGAGAGAAAGAGAGAGAGAGAGAGAGAGAGAGAGAGAGAGAGAGAGAGAGAGAGCGAGACGGAGAGAGAGAGAAAGAGAGAGAGAACGAATGGGGAGTACCCTTGGGCACGAAGTAGGCTGAGTGTCTAATACACAAAGCCTGCTAAACACCAACCCAAAGGCAAACTTTATATCACCTTCAAGTTGAGGACTACCTCGGGGAAAAACGGGAGGAC
>BTPG01000007.1:82074385-82291885 GCA_036245525.1 Semisulcospira habei | reverse complement strand
GTGCTAAATGCTGGGTTTTTTTTCCCGGGGTCCTCCCGTTTTTCCCCGAGGTAGTCCTCAACTTGAAGGTGATATAAAGTTTGCCTTCGGGTTGGTGTTTAGCAGGCTTTGTGTATTAGACACTCAGCCTACTTCGTGCCCAAGGGTACTCCCCATTCGTTCTCTCTCTCTTTCTCTCTCTCCGTCTCTCCGTCTCTCTCTCTCTCTCTCTCTCTCTCTCTCTCTCTCTCTCTGTCTCTCTCTCTCTCTCTCTCTCTCTCTCTCTCTCTCTCTCTCTCTCTCTCTCTCTCTCTCTCTCTCTCTCTCTCTCTCTCTCTCTCTCTCTCTCTCTCTCTCTCTCTGGCCTCATCTACACGCCTTTTCTTTCGCTCGCTCCTGCACGTGCTTGCACACACTCTTGTCTCTCGTGTTCAGGTTCTTTCCGAGTCTCTCTCTTACGCGATTTTTCGTTGATGTCATTTTTACTTTTTCCGCACTTTTGTTCTTCCTTTTCTTTTATTTTACGTCACCTCCTTCAGTTGCCACATTCCTTCTGCCATTGAAGATAAGTAGCGGCTAATCTCTATGTTTGTTTGTTTGTCTATTTTGACAAAGGGTATTTACCCGAAATATTAATAAATTGTGTTGTACCCGTCTTTTCTAAGCGTGTTTCTTTCTCCGTTGGGTACTTCTTTGCATATTACACGCTTGGCAGTCACCTTTTTGGTCTGGATTTATTCAAACTAAAACTGCCTTGCCGTAAAGCTTTTTATGTTCCCTAGGGTCCCAGCCCTTCACAAGACACAATGCCTACTCTGCCCAAGCTCTCCTAACATTTGTTATTATTGTTTAAAGTACTAAGTATGCATTCGTATTGTGTGTTTTGACAAGACAGTTTGTCTGGCGTGGTTGTATTGTGTGTTTTGACAAGACAGTTTGTCTGGCGTGGTCGTATTGTGTGTTTTGACAAGACAGTTTGTCTGGCGTGGTCGTATCGTGTGTTTTGACAAGACAGTTTCTCTGGCGTGGTCGTATCGTGTGTTTTGACAAGACAGTTTCTCTGGCGTGGTCGTATTGTGTGTTTTGACAAGACAGTTTCTCTGGCGTGGTCGTATTGTGTGTTTTGACAAGACAGTTTCTCTGGCGTGGTTGTATTGTGTGTTTTGACAAGACAGTTTCTCTGGCGTGGTTGTATTGTGTGTTTTGACAAGACAGTTTCTCTGGCGTGGTCGTATTGTGTGTTTTGACAAGACAGTTTCATAGCGTGGTCGTATTGTGTGTTTTGACAAGACAGTTTCTCTGGCGTGGTCGTATTGTGTGTTTTGACAAGACAGTTTCTCTGGCGTGGTTGTATTGTGTGTTTTGACAAGACAGTTTCTCTGGCGTGGTCGTATTGTGTGTTTTGACAAGACAGTTTCTCTGGCGTGGTCGTATTGTGTGTTTTGACAAGACAGTTTCTCTGGCCTGGTCGTATTGTGTGTTTTGACAAGACAGTTTCTCTGGCATGGTCGTATTGTGTGTTTTGACAAGACAGTTTCTCTGGCGTGGTCATATTGTGTGTTTTGACAAGACAGTTTCTCTGGCGTGGTCGTATTGTGTGTTTTGACAAGACAGTTTCTCTGGCGTGGTTGTATTGTGTGTTTTGACAAGACAGTTTCTCTGGCGTGGTCGTATTGTGTGTTTTGACAAGACAGTTTCTCTGGCGTGGTCATATTGTGTGTTTTGACAAGACAGTTTCTCTGGCGTGGTCGTATTGTGTGTTTTGACAAGACAGTTTCTCTGGCGTGGTTGTATTGTGTGTTTTGACAAGACAGTTTCTCTGGCGTGGTCGTATTGTGTGTTTTGACAAGTCAGTTTCTCTGGCGTGGTTGTATTGTGTGTTTTGACAAGACAGTTTCACTGGCGTGGTTGTATTGTGTGTTTTGACAAGACAGTTTCTCTGGCATGGTCGTATTGTGTGTTTTGACAAGACACTTTCTCTGGCGTGGTTGCAGGGTTAAAAACAGCCATGGATTTGGAAAGGCCCAATTGCCCTGCTATTATATTCTGTATGGAAAGGCCCAATTGCCCTGCTATTATATTCTGTATGGAAAGGCCCAATTGCCCTATTATATTCTGTATGGAAAGGCCCAATTGCCCTGCTATTATATTCTGTATGGAAAGGCCCAATTGCCCTGCTATTATATTCTGTATGGAAAGGTCCAATTGCCCTGCTATTATATTCTGTATGGAAAGGCCCAATTGCCCTGATATTATATTCTGTATGGAAAGGCCCAATTGCCCTGATATTATATTCTGTATGGAAAGGCCCAATTGCCCTGCTATTATATTCTGTATGGAAAGGCCCAATTGCCCTGCTATTATATTCTGTATTGAAAGGTCCAATTGCCCTGCTATTATATTCTGTATGGAAAGGCCCAATCGCCCTGCTATTATATTCTGTATGGAAAGGCCCAATCGCCCTGCTATTATATTCTGCACGGAAAGGCCCAATCGCCCTATTATATTGTGTATGGAAAGGCCCAATCGCCCTGCTATTATATTCTGTATGGAAAGGTCCAATTGCCCTGCTATTATATTCTGTATGGAAAGGCCCAATTGCCCTGATATTATATTCTGTATGGATTGATTGTACATTGCTTAACGTCCCGACAGCATTCTGTATGGAAAGGCCCAATTGCCCTGATATTATATTCTGTATGGAAAGGCCCAATTGCCCTGATATTATATTCTGTATGGAAAGGCCCAATTGCCCTGCTATTATATTCTGTATTGAAAGGTCCAATTGCCCTGCTATTATATTCTGTATGGAAAGGCCCAATCGCCCTGCTATTATATTGTGTATGGAAAGGCCCAATCGCCCTGCTATTATATTCTGCATGGAAAGGCCCAATCGCCCTATTATATTGTGTATGGAAAGGCCCAATCGCCCTGCTATTATATTCTGTATGGAAAGGCCCAATCGCCCTGCTATTATATTCTGTATGGAAAGGCCCAATCGCCCTGCTATTATATTCTGTATGGAAAGGCCCAATCGCCCTGATATTATATTCTTTATGGAAAGGCCCAATTGCCCTGATATTATATTCTGTATGGAAAGGCCCAATTGCCCTGATATTATATTCTGTATGGAAAGGCCCAATTGCCCTGCTATTATATTCTGTATGGAAAGGCTAGCACGGGTGTGTATCCACATACTGATTTTACAATTATTTAATGAAACGGCGATGTAAATTAACGAATTATCGTGGAAGGGCTGGGACCCTAGGGAACGTAAAGAGCTTTAGCAGGATAGGCATTGTGTCATGTGAAGGACTGGGATCCTAGGGAACGTAAAGAGCTTTAACAGGATAGGCATTGTGTGTAGTGAAGGACTGGGATCCTAGGGAACGTAAAGAGCTTGGGCAGGGCAGGCATTGTGTCTAGTGAAGGGCTGGGACCCTAGGGAACGTAAAGAGCTTGGGCAGGGTAGGCATTGTGACTAGTGAAGGACTGGGACCCTAGGGAACGTAAAGAGCTTGGGCAGGGTAGGCATTGTGACTAGTGAAGGACTGGGACCCTAGGGAACGTAAAGAGCTTGGGCAGGGTAGGCATTGTGACTAGTGAAGGACTGGGACCCTAGGGAACGTAAAGAGCTTGGGCAGGGTAGGCATTGTGTGTAGTGAAGGGCTGGGACCCTAGGGGACGTAAAGAGCTTGAGCAGGGTGGGCATTGTGTGTAGTGAAGGGCTAGGACCCTAGGGAACGTAAAGTAGTCATACAATAATAAAGCATGTTCATGGATTTGAAATCGGAGTGCATGTTAGTACTTTGACCAGTACGAATCCGATAGGAGTACGATCGGAACCCGATTCGACAGGGATTTGCGTTCAAAATTTGTGGCGCGCTTGTTTCAATATAAAACGTGCGACATTCCAGTTTCGTCCTTGTGGGAAGCGCTGATATAACGCAAAGACTAGAGAGACGCGAGAACGTCCTTGTGGGAAGCGCTGATATGACGCAAAGATTAGAGACGCGAGAACGTCCTTGTAGGAAGCGCTGATATGACCCAAAGATTAGAGAGACGCGAGAACGTCCTTGTGGGAAGCGCTGATATGACCCAAAGATTAGAGAGACGCGAGAACGTCCTTGTGGGAAGCGCTGATATGACGCAAAGACTAGAGAGACGCGAGAACGTCCTTGTGGGAAGCGCTGATATGACGCAAAGATTAGAGAGACGCGAGAACGTACGACAGATAACAAAATGTACTTCATACTTTCGGTCTGAACACACCCGACATGTTAAACAATTGCTCTCCTGATGGGATGCTCAGCCCAAAGTTGTTCTTATGATTAATTCATTCGCAACGTACCGCATGGTGATACGCGGCCTTTGGCCGCGTATGACCATGCGGTACATTGCGAACGAGTTAAGCGTTTCCATCTGGTCCATCTTCCTCCACCCTAACCCACCCACTGAGGCACACGCGCTGGCACACACAAATATACCCACCCACTGAGCCACACGCGCTGGCACACACAAATATACCCACCCACTGAGGCACACGCGCTGGCACACACAAATATACCCACCCACTGAGGCACACGCGCTGGCACACACAAATATACCCACCCACTGAGCCACACGCGCTGGCACACACAAATATACCCACCCACTGAGGCACACGCGCTGGCACACACAAATATACCCACCCACTGAGCCACACGCGCTGGCACACACAAATATACCCACCCACTGAGGCACACGCGCTGGCACACACAAATATACCCACCCACTGAGCCACACGCGCTGACACACACAAATATACACACCCACTGAGCCACACGCGCTGGCACACACAAATATACACACCCACTGAGCCACACGCGCTGGCACACACAAATATATCTACACACCCACTGAGCCACACGCACTGGCACACACAAATATACACACCCACTGAGCCACACGCGCTGGCACACACAAATATACCCACCCACTGAGGCACACGCGCTGGCACACACAAATATACCCACCCACTGCGGCACACGCGCTGGCACACACAAATATACCCACCCACTGAGCCACACGCGCTGGCACACACAAATATACACACCCACTGAGCCACACGCGCTGGCACACACAAATATACACACCCACTGAGCCACACGCGCTGGCACACACAAATATACACACCCACTGAGCCACACGCGCTGGCACACACAAATATACACACCCACTGAGCCACACGCGCTGGCACACACAAATATACCCACCCACTGAGCCACACGCGCTGGCACACACAAATATACCCACCCACTGAGCCACACGCGCTGGCACACACAAATATACCCACCCACTGAGCCACACGCGCTGGCACACACAAATATACCCACCCACTGAGCCACACGCGCTGGCACACACAAATATACACACCCACTGAGCCACACGCGCTGGCACACACAAATATACACACCCACTGAGCCACACGCGCTGGCACACACAAATATACCCACCCACTGAGCCACACGCGCTGGCACACACAAATATACACACCCACTGAGCCACACGCGCTGGCACACACAAATATACCCACCCACTGAGCCACACGCGCTGGCACACACAAATATACCCACCCACTGAGCCACACGCGCTGGCACACACAAATATACCCACCCACTGAGCCACACGCGCTGGCACACACAAATATACCCACCCACTGAGCCACACGCGCTGGCACACACAAATATACACACCCACTGAGCCACACGCGCTGGCACACACAAATATACACACCCACTGAGCCACACGCGCTGGCACACACAAATATACACACCCACTGAGCCACACGCGCTGGCACACACAAATATACACACCCACTGAGCCACACGCGCTGGCACACACAAATATACACACCCACTGAGCCACACGCGCTGGCACACACAAATATACACACCCACTGAGCCACACGCGCTGGCACACACAAATATACCCACCCACTGAGCCACACGCGCTGGCACACACAAATATACACACCCACTGAGCCACACGCGCTGGCACACACAAATATACACACCCACTGAGCCACACGCGCTGGCACACACAAATATACACACCCACTGAGCCACACGCGCTGGCACACACAAATATACCCACCCACTGAGCCACACGCGCTGGCACACACAAATATACCCACCCACTGAGCCACACGCGCTGGCACACACAAATATACCCACCCACTGAGCCACACGCGCTGGCACACACAAATATACCCACCCACTGAGCCACACGCGCTGGCACACACAAATATACCCACCCACTGAGCCACACGCGCTGGCACACACAAATACCGACGGACACATGGCGCTTCGCGCTATTTGTGCGTCCTAATACAATAGTCATGTACCCAGTGTGACCAATGTTTTGACAGTCACTACAATACATACAATACAGCAGTCATGTATCCAGTGTGACCAATGTTTTGACATTCACTACAATACATACAATACAGCAGTCATGTACCCAGTGTGACCAATGTTTTGACAGTCACTACAATACATACAATACAGCAGTCATGTATCCAGTGTGACCAATGTTTTGACAGTCACTACAATACATACAATACAGCAGTCATGTACCCAGTGTGACCGATGTTTTGACAGTCACTACAATACAGCAGTCATGTACCCAGTGTGACCGATGTTTTGACAGTCACTACAATACAGTAGTCATGTACCCAGTGTGACCGATGTTTTGACAGTCACTACAATACAGTAGTCATGTACCCAGTGTGACCAATGTTTTGACAGTCACTACAATACAGTAGTCATGTACCCAGTGTGACCAATGTTTTCACTGTGGAGTCACTATCATACAGCAGTCATGTACCCAGTGTGGCTGATGTCTGTGTGCAGGGAACACGAAGACCTTTGGCGACCTTTCTGGACCGCCTCCCTAAGTGGGAGCGACGTTTTAACAGCCACTACAATACAGTAGTCATGTACCCAGTATGACCGATGTTTTGACAGCCACTACAATACAGTAGTCATGTACCCAGTGTGACCGACGTTTTAACAGCCACTACAATACAGTAGTCATGTACCCAGTGTGACCGACGTTTTAACAGCCACTACAATACAGTAGTCATGTACCCAGTGTGACCGACGTTTTAACAGCCACTACAATACAGTAGTCATGTACCCAGTGTGACCGACGTTTTAACAGCCACTACAATACAGTAGTCATGTACCCAGTGTGACCGACGTTTTAACAGCCACTACAATACAGTAGTCATGTACCCAGTGTGACCGACGTTTTAACAGCCAATACAATACAGTAGTCATGAACCCAGTGTGACCGACGTTTTAACAGCCACTACAATACAGTAGTCATGTACCCAGTGTGACCGACGTTTTAACAGCCACTACAATACAGTAGTCATGTACCCAGTGTGACCGACGTTTTAACAGCCAATACAATACAGTAGTCATGTACCCAGTGTGACCGACGTTTTAACAGTCACTATAATACAGCAGTCGTGTACCCAGTGTGACTGATGTTTCACTCTGTATACAGGGGGAAAAGCGCGCTGGGAACACTGTGACCTTGGACGACCTTTTTGGACCGCCTTCCTCTCCCTCCTGGCCCACCTTGCCTGCCACTGTACTGTCAGATGAAGATCAAGGCGAGGTCAAGGCGAGGTCACTGGATACATTGTCAGACATTACCACTGGTGAGGAAAATGTCACCCTCAAGGACGCAGCCAGCGAGAAAACCTTGCTGGACAACACTGGTAACGATGCGGCAAGTACGCCATCTAATGGAGACGACACCAATCTGGCTCAGGTGAGAAACTGACACCATGGTGACCAAGACTGGTACCAGTGATGCCATTGTCACACAGACCGCCCAACTGTGGCGCCATGGTGACAAAGACAATGATGCCATTGGCTCATAGACTACCCAACTCTGGCGCCATGGTAACAAAGACATTGATGCCATTAGCACATAGACTACCCAACTCTGGCGCCATAGTGACACGGACAATGATGCCATTGACACATACACTACCCAACTCTGGCGCCATGGTGACAAAGACAATGATACCCATGGCACATACACTACCCAACTCTGGCGCCATGGTGACAAAGACAATGATACCCTTGGCACATACACTACCCAACTCTGGCGCATAGTGACACGGACAATGATACCCTTGGCACATACACTACCCAACTCTGGCGCATAGTGACACGGACAATGATACCCTTGGCACATACACTACCCAACTCTGGCGCCATGGTGACAAAGACAATGATGCCCTTGGCACATACACTACCCAACTCTGGCACCTTAGCATAGGTCGTTTGACATCGAAGCGTACGTTTTTCGCAAATATCTCCGCAAGGAAGCACTTTGCTGTACCAGTCTTAGAACAAATATCATTGATATCATTGAGGGACAGTTGAACTGATACTTGTAATAAACTCCAGCAAAGTGTCCGTTTGGCTGTACTGTCGTCAAAATTAGAATTGTTTTAAAAACTGAAATGACTGAATTTACATCCCTAAATGTCCCCCAGATACATTAAGCCCAGTATAACAAAAATCCGTTTTCACGTGAATTGGCCACGTTTGCAAACCTGAAACAGCGCAGGCATACATTAAGTCTGCATGCTTGACCTCGATATCGAAATCAACAGGGGCTCTATTTAGGATATTTAAAATCCGTTTTCACGTGAATTGGCCACGTTTGCAAACCTGAAACAGCGCAGGCATACATTAAGTCTGCATGCTTGACATCGATATCGAAATCAACAGGGGCTCTATTTAGGATATTTAAAATCCGTTTTCACGTGAATTGGCCACGTTTGCAAACCTGAAACAGCGCAGGCATACATTAAGTCTGCAAGCTTGACCTCGATATCGAAATCAACAGGGGTTTAAACAGGATATTTAAAATGGCTTGTTCTTGTATTTTTCACCACATTTTTACGAGTGTACAGCAAAATTGACAAATCATAGGAGTTCAGTAAAAAATATTCCATATTAGGTAAATTGGCATTAAATGATATTTGTTCTTACAGTGGTACAGAAACGTCTTGTTTTGAGGAGAGATTTGAAAACAACGTGCGCTCTGATGTCAAACGGCCAATAACAAGGACAATGATGCAGTTGGCTCACAGACTACCCAACTCTGGTGCCATAGTAATGAAGTGATGCCATTGGCTCACAGACTACCCAACTCTGACGCCATAGTAATGAAGTGATGCCATTTTGCTCACAGACTACCAAAATCTGGCGCCATAGTAATGAAGTGATGCCATTGGCTCACAGACTACCAAAATCTGGCGCCATAGTAATGAAGTGATGCCATTGTCTCACAGACTACCAAAATCTGGCACCATAGTAACAAAGACAATGATGCCATTGGCTCACAGACTACCCAACTCTGGCGCCATGGTGACAAACACTAGGGATACAGGGATGCATCTGGCGCCATGGTGACAAAGACTGGTGCCAGCGATGCCAATGGCTCACAGACTACCCAACTCTGGCGCCGTGGTGACAAAGACTAGTGCCAGCGATGCCATTGGCTCACAGACTACCCAACTCTGGCACCATGGTAACAAAGACTGGCACCAGAGATGCCCTAGAATTTGTGGACAAAGTTAGTCCTTGAGCCGAAGGCTTCACCATCACCAGTGCTGCTTTGGTGGGTACGTTCGTGTTTGTATGTCCCCAGACTAGTGTTAACACTTCAAACTACAGCCTTATATCGTCTCTTCCTCTCCAGGACAAGCCAACGCCCGGTGATGATGTGGACATCGACTTCACGGTGCTAGAGGTAAGCCCTCTCTGTAACTTTGTCACAGGGTATAGTCGGTAACACACTGTAACACTAGAGGTAACCGCTCTCTGTAACTTTTTCACAGGGTATAGTCAGTAACACACTGTAACACTAGAGGTAACCGTTCTCTGTAACTTTGTCACAGGGTATAGTCAGTAAAACACTATAACACTAGCGGTAACCGCTCTCTGTAACTTTGTCACAGGGTATAGTCAGTAACACACTAACACTAGCGGTAACCGCTCTCTGTAACTTTGTCACAGGGTATAGTCAGTAAAACACTAACACTAGCGGTAACCGCTCTCTGTAACTTTGTCACAGGGTATAGTCAGTAAAACACTAACACTAGCGGTAACCGCTCTCTGTAACTTTGTCACAGGGTATAGTCAGTAACACACTATAACACTAGCGGTAACCGCTCTCTGTAACTTTGTAGACACTGTAACACTAGAGGTACCGGCTCTTTGTTACTTGGTCACAGTGTGCAGACACTGACACTAGCTGTAACCACTATCTGTAACTTGTCTCTATAGACACTAGTTTTACTAGAGGTAACCACTATCTGCAGCTTGTCTCTATAGACACTAACACTAGAGGTAACCACTATCTATAGTTGTCTCTATATACACTAGTTTCACTAGAGGTAACCACTATCTGTAGCTTGTCTCTATAGACACTAACACTAGAGGTAACCACTATATGTAGCTTGTCTCTATAGACACTAACACTAGAGGTAACCACTATCTGTAGCTTGTTTCTATAGACACTAGTTACACTAGAGGTAACCATTATCTTTAGCTTTACTGTGTCTATCGTTAAATGTAACCACGTGCTGTACACACTGTCTATCAGTTGTACACATGAGCAGTCTGCAGACACTGTGTCTGTCAGTTAGATCATAAGTCTATTAATATACACTCAGAGGCAATAAAAACGCGAACCGTGTCGGTAATTGTACCTGGAAACAAAGAGTCACCCATACAACATGCTTACCTCAGATGTTGAGGGTACTAACTGAGCTATCTTCACACAAAAAATTGAAAGAGTTATCACCTTTGGCTACCTTGGAGGGCACAGAGTTTCAAAGTGGTGAAAATAAGCTAAACTGGACACACAGAGAAGCCGAATTTCCTACGACATGTGTTAACACACAGGGTGTGTGGACTGCTTTTGATGTTATCAGCTGCCTCAAAAGATTTGACTCACATAATTCACTAGAGAACCAGAACTTCCGGTTCAAATCATTTGCTTAATAAATCTTATTTTGTTCAAACCATTTTTTTCCCCCTCTCTTGGCTTGACTTCGCGAACGAAGATTTTATAGGAGTTGCCCACGACGTCTGCAGGCTTGTTCGTGGCTGCGGAGGCCAATCCGAGACAGGCAGGTTCGACCGCAGTGGCTGCAGGGGAAGGTATGGCCGGGGTTCTGAGCTGTGGCATCTCTGTTTTTTCTCCTGAGCCGCTTGTCCTTAAGGCTAGCTCTGTGAGAGTCCTCAAAGGAGACAGCTGCCTTGTAAATGGTGGAGCGCCAGGTGTCACGGTCCGCAGCAAGCGAAGACAACTGGTGGTGGTCGATTTGGCAGGCACTAAGTGACTTCTTGAGACAGTCTTTGTATCTCATCTTTGGTGCCCCTCTGTCACGGTGTCCACTAGCAAGCTCGCCGAACAGGGTGATCTTTGGTAGGCGATGATCCTCCATCCTGGAGACATGCCCCGCCCAGCGGAGCTGTGTCCGCAGCAGCAAAGCTTAATAAATTTTTTTATGCTCCAGTGATTGACACAGAGAACAAAGAACGTTTGATCAGGTAAATATGGCCGATTGTCATGTCTGTGGGTCATGTTGTTTATTTAGGTGCTTGGACAAAGGAAAAGTCAAGACCAAACATTTTTTTTATGCTCCAGTGATTGACACAGAGAACAAAGAACGTTTGATCAGGTAAATATGGCCGATTGTCATGTCTGTGGGTCATGTTGGTTATTTAGGTGCTTGGACAAAGGAAAAGTCAAGACCAAACAGGCCGGATTTTCATTCACACGGACCCTAGTGACACTTCACGCTGGTTGGTTTTCACCTGTGTCCTCTGCAGATGCTCCCCATTTCACTTTCAATATCCCGCGATGGTAGGGTCAATGTTGACGTCGTCAGTCATCGATGGAAAATTTGGAAGACTAAACATTCCATTTGTACGAGACATAACACACTCCTCGTGACTTTCTTTCACAAATGACGTCAAATAACCCGAACAAAGCATATTTACAAAGAAAAACGGTATTTTTATTGCCTCGTGGTTTAATATGTATGCAACATTCCCGCCACACATGTAGTAATATATTGTCACTTTAGTCAATGTAACGCAGACAGACAGACAAGCACATAGCAATCATACTCTCGTCTATATTCCCTACACGGGCCAGCTAACACTTTCGGCCACTCTAATCTACCACTGCGAAAAAAAATCAGGGTCACCACTGTAACGCACGCAGACTTTCAACCGGTCGCATGCACAGACTCACAAACACAACGGACACATACACAAACAACGCTAACTCTCAGTCGGACGCATTCGTGCAGTACAGTAAACGCCAAACAACATTCTTTTTTCTCTGTGGCTCCTTTTACTAAACTAACTAACAAAAAGTAAACTCAAAAATACTCTTTACAAGATACACCATTCTCAACACTACGACATCACCCTCACATCCACACAAAATACGGTACAAGCCAGGTACAAGTCCTCATTATCCCCACACAATATAGTACAAGCCAGGTTAGGTACAAGTCCTCATTATCCACACACAATATAGTACAAGCCAGGTACACGTCCTCATTATCCTCACACAATATAGTACAAGCCAGGTTAGGTACAAGTCCTCATTATCCCCACACAATATAGTAAAAACCAGGTTAGTTACAAGTCCTCATTATCCACACACAAAATAGTAACAGCCAGGTTAGTTACAAGTCCTCATTATCCACACACAATATAGTACAAGCCAGGTTAGGTACAAGTCCTCATTATCCCCACACAATATAGTAAAACCCAGGTTAGTTACAAGTCCTCATTATCCACACACAATATAGTAACAGCCAGGTTAGTTACAAGTCCTCATTATCCACACACAATATAGTACAAGCCAGGTTAGGTTAAGGCGCCTGCCACCAATGCCAAAGGTGCGCGGTTCGATACCGGGTTCCGGCTTTGGACTTTTCTCCTCTGGTAAGTGTCACCGTTAATTCGGGCGGACTGTCGGGGGTTCTTTCTCCGGGTACTCCGGTTCTTCCACCCCCTCCCCCCCCACCCCCTACACTTTGGTATCGGTCTCAGGCCACTTTACAAATTTCAAATACAAGCGATCAAAATTCTCTGTAACTTCAGTAGCTGACTGGCCCTTCGTTTGTCTTGTACTGTGTTTGTCTTAAATGGCGTAAATCCGTGTCTGTTTCGTGAGTGTGTGTGTTGGGTTTCAGCCGCGGCGCTTTGAGTCGATTTCCCCCAAAATTGAGAAAAAGCGCCTATATAATAACGGTATTATTTATTTATTATTATTTTTTTAAAAAGTCTTCATTATCCCCACACAATATAGTAACAGCCAGGTTAGGTACACGTCCTGATTATCCACACACAATATAGTACAAGCCAGGATCGGTACAAGTCCTCATTATCCACACACAATATAGTAAAAACTAGGTTAGTTACAAGTCCTCATTATCCACACACAATATAGTAAAAACCAGGTTAGTTACAAGTCCTCATTATCCACACACAATATAGTAACAGCCAGGTTAGGTACACGTCCTCATTATCCACACACAATATAGTACAAGCCAGGTTAGGTACACGTCCTCATTATCCACACACAATATAGTACAAGCCAGGTTAGGTACACGTCCTCATTATCCCCACACAATATAGTACAAGCCAGGTTAGGTAAAGTCTTCATTATCCCCACACAATATAGTACAAGCCAGGTTAGGTAAAGTCTTCATTATCCCCACACAATATAGTAACAGCCAGGTTAGGCACACGTCCTCATTATCCACACACAATATAGTAACAGCCAGGTTAGGTACACGTCCTCATTATCCCCACAGGGGAGCTGGGTAGCTCGGTGGTAAAAGTGTTCGCCTGTCGACCGAAAGGTCCCGGGTTCGAATCCAGCTTGGGTCAAAATTTGTTCAGACCCTTTTTCGGTGCCCCGTCTTTGAAATGACCTTCGTTTTGGACAAAAGACGTTAAGCCCTAAACATTTAACATTTAACATTTTCATTATCCCCACACAATATAGTACAAGCCAGGATCGGTACAAGTCCTCATTATCCACACACAATAGAGTAACAGCCAGGTTAGGTACACGTCCTCATTATCCCCACACAATATAGTACAAGCCAGGTTAGGTACACGTCCTCATTATCCCCACACAATATAGTACAAGCCAGGTTAGTTACAAGTCCTCATTATCCACACACAATATAGTACAAGCCATGTACACGTCCTCATTATCCCCACACAATATAGTACAAGCCAGGAACACGTCCTCATTATCCCCACTCAATATAGTACAAGCCAGGTACACGTCCTCATTATCCACACACAATATAGTAACAGCCAGGTTAGTTACAAGTCCTCATTATCCACACACAATATAGTACAAGCCAGGTTAGGTACAAGTCTTCATTATCCCCACACAATATAGTAACAGCCAGGTTAGGTACAAGTCCTCATTATCCACACACAATAGAGTAACAGCCAGGTTAGGTACACGTCCTCATTATCCCCACACAATATAGTACAAGCCAGGTACACGTCCTCATTATCCCCACACAATATAGTAAAAGCCAGATTAGGTACAAGTCCTCATTATCCCCCCACAATATAGTACAAGCCAGGTACACGTCCTCATTATCCACACACAATAGAGTAACAGCCAGGTACACGTCCTCATTATCCCCACACAATATAGTAAAAGCCAGGTTAGGTACAAGTCCTCATTATCCCCACACAATATAGTACAAGCCAGGTACACGTCCTCATTATCCACACACAATAGAGTAACAGCCAGGTACACGTCCTCATTATCCCCACACAATATAGTAAAAGCCAGGTTAGGTACAAGTCCTCATTATCCACACACAATATAGTACAAACCAGGTACACGTCCTCATTATCCCCACACAATATAGTACAAGCCAGGTACACGTCCTCATTATCCACACACAATATAGTACAAGCCAGGTTAGGTACACGTCCTCATTATCCACACACAATATAGTACAAGCCAGGGTAGGTACAAGTCTGCATTATCCACACACAATATAGTACAAGCCAGGTTAGGTACACGTCCTCATTATCCACACACAATATAGTACAAGCCAGGTACACGTCCTCATTATCCCCACACAATATAGTACAAGCCAGGTTAGGTACACGTCCTCATTATCCACACACAATATAGTACAAGCCAGGTTAGGTACAAGTCTTCATTATCCACACACAATATAGTAACAGCCAGGTTAGATACAAGTCCTCATTATCCCCACACAATATAGTACAAGCCAGGTTAGGTACAAGTCCTCATTATCCACACACAATATAGTACAAGCCAGGTACACGTCCTCATTATCCACACACAATATAGTACAAGCCAGGTACACGTCCTCATTATCCACACACAATATAGTACAAGCCAGGTACACGTCCTCATTATCCCCACACAATATAGTACAAGCCAGGTTAGGTACAAGTCTTCATTATCCCCACACAATATAGTAACAGCCAGGTTAGATACAAGTCCTCATTATCCACACACAATATAGTACAAGCCAGGTTAGGTACACGTCCTCATTATCCAACCTGTTCACTGGTGTTGTCGCTCTGTATCGTTCGCATGTTCCTCCACGTCTAGGCGTGTAGTTTATGCGTCACGCGTTCGTGAAGCAGTCACACGTTTCCCGAACTGTGGACGTCCTCTCGACTCACTCCTCTAGCGCAGCCTCTGTTGACTTTGATGTCTTGGCATCAGGCCTCTCGCTCCCCGAGCGGTGAATGTCCTCACGACACGTTCCTCCAGCGGCAGCCTCTGTTGACCTTGACGTCTCGGCGTCACGTCCCTCGCTCCGCACAAGAACTCTGTACAATAAAGTTCTAATGTCATAACACTTGCTTAACACACACATATTGGATGATATGAGGTACATTACGTAACCTGGCTGATACAAATAAATCTACACGTTCATTCACGCACTCGTGCTTCATAAAACAGACTAGATTCGCAACACACCATAACTCAGTCACTACACAGTCTATAACTCAACGGACACAGAGATTACTCCGAACTGAGGTAGTCGCTAAAGCTCCAAAAACACATGGCCCCACGAGCTCCTTAGCATCCGCGTTATCGCGGAATTGTTTATATTACAGCGGACGGCAGATGTAGCCGTCCCGTTTCTCACTTTCCTTTTTTGTCCCTTGTCTCCTTGACTGCGTGCGCAAAATAAGGTGAACTTGTGTGAAAAAATTGAAAATTCACATCAACTTCGTTTAAAAACATATGAACTCTAGAATTTTTTTAGTGCGTGTACGGGTTAGCGCATTTTTTTGGGAAACAATAGGCGCACAGGCCTCTTTTCGTGTTTGTCCTTGCTAAACTACAACATTCTTAGAGAGAGAAAGAGAGATGAAATGAAACTTTATTAAGAGAGAGAGAGAAAAAAAAACCAGCCTAGTGATAATAAAGTGTAAAAAAAATGGTTATAACTAAATAGTGTATACATGGTATATGTGAAGACACAGTCGTACTATCCGTGAACTGAAAAACTCGAAAAGCTTTTGGTCAGGCATGGAGCCGCAGGAGCCAAAAGGAGGGGAGGAAAATACGGTCGCAGCGGGTTTGATATGTGCCAGATATCTCTCACGACAGCTTGATGATAACTGACTCGCACCCACACTTGCCGGAATTCAGGGACCTTTTTTTCTCTGTCCGTTGAGTTATATATAGACTGTACACTGAAAAAGACTATAACATGACGCACGCGCCATACACTGGCCCGTACATAGAAAAAGATTATACTTGACACACCCACGTACTGTCTTTGTAAACGACTTAGGCATACACACCTCACATTTCTTAGTTATCCATCTCGGTAAATAATTACAAAGGAAAATCACCAGATAGATAGATGATAGGTAGATAGGTAGATAGATAGATAAGATAAGATAAGATAAGATAAGATAAGATTAGATTAGATAGATAGATAGATAGATACTGTTTATTGCTATTTGCCTTGAGAACATAAAGCATAGGAATGTGTGTTGGTGTCGTTGCAATTACACACATCACAGTCAACAATAAAAAACAATTAATACTCTATCATACAAATCCAATGTCCTACACACACTGTCAAAACTTTAAAACTAAGCAACTAATATCACAAACAAATGCGTAACGTACACACCCACGCTCATCTCCCACACACACACACACACACAACACACACGCCTATTAATCTAGGAAATCTAAATTAATTAAAGGTATATCGTTTAAAATGAAAACAGAATATTTTAGAGTAAATGCCACTAATTTAGTGATCACAGTTGGGTGTAAAACTGGTTAATATATATCATAAGACTAGGCTAATACTGATATACACTATTCTCTCAACCGTTGGGGGCGCGCTCTGCCGGGGGAGGAGACTCATGGAGTCAGCTCGACCAAGCACCATTAACAGTCAAAGGGGTGGGCGATTTGCTTTGTAGGCCGGCCACACAATTCCATGCACGTACGCACTCTCACTCAGTCATTCACGCACTGAAACATCAGTCCTCGGCAATGAAACTCTATGACCGGCCGACAGAGCACATCATCGCACGCTTATAACACAGAAAGGGCTCGGACAGCACTTGGGTAAAAACTGTTACTATCTCAACAAATTCCACCCAGGACCCTTCTTGCGGCCTCAATTATGACTGAAATTCCTAATATTAAAAAAAAAAAAGTGACCCTCATATGCAAAAACTAGTTACCTTGGAGTACATAGAGACTCAGTACCCGCAGGCACTTATAGCGTACACTGATGGCTCTATTGATGACGAAGGGAATGTAGGCTGTGGAGTATTTATACCTGCCCTAGCCAAAACTTTTAGTTACAAGCTTGGCAGCGGGTGGGCCATATGCACAGCGGAGTTGACGGCCATCTTGATGGCCCTCGACCATGTGCTGACCCTCCCGCTGCAAATGTACCAATTTCTAATATGTTCCGATTCAAAATCCGCCTTACAAAGTATATTAGCTTTTAATCGTTCAGCACGTCCTGATATTGTTATAGAAATAAAATATGCTATACACCAACTTATTGCTAGAGGCATCGATATTGCTCTCCAGTGGGTCCCTTCGCATGTGGGTATCCTTGGTAACGAATCTGCTGATAGGGCAGCTCGGGCTGGGGCGGCTGGTAGACCCGGCGCCCAGCCCATCTGCCTATCATTCACTGCTAATGAATCTAAACATATTATTAATAAGCTAATAAAAGAAAATAATATAGCTAATAATCAAATTTTGCCTGGGGAATACCCCCACGTCCTTGCCTACAAAATGAACAAAGATCATGCTGTCCACAGACTGCCCTTTGCAGATGTGGCCTTAAATAGAATTTGTACCGATAGTTGGCGGGCCCGTTGGGCTAGTCCGGTCTGCCTCTGCCGTAGAGTGCGCGGATTTTAGATCTGCTCATTCAGGGTCCGCATCTTTACGTGTCATTCTAGAAACAGCTGATTCCTGCACTGTGGCTAGAGTTTCAGCGATCTTAAAATTACCTATTTTTTTCTAAACTGATTTAGTATATTTAATGGACTTACGGTCCATATAACTCTATATCTGTAAAATTAGTTATATTGGTGTATGGTTATACGAGGATTCATTGCGACTTCGTGACCTCGTGTGACAGTAATAATAATGTAAACACTCTTTGGATAGTGTACCCCGAGCCTGTAATGTGGTGTATCTAGCCTGTCGACATGTGCTCGCTTTTCCCCACTTGTAGATGTATCCCACAATTTTTTAACTTTTATTTAAAATTACTTAGTTTATTCAATTATTTTTAACCTGTGGTCCTGAAATTTTAACCTTTTCTTAATTTTTGTAAATAAAATGATGTGTATAGTAGGACTGTTGTTTTTGGTGAGAGACCCAAATGGAAAATAATATGTATAAACTAGAGATTTATATCAATTTTTAACTGATTTGAGAAGACTGATTAACGCCTTCATTCTATATGTTAAATAAAGCTTAAACTGCTAAAGTCCCCGATCACTTTGTGCCAGTGGGACATAAAAATGGAGTAACGAACGAACGAACAAATCAGTTCCGAACCGACATAACTGAACCAAACCAACGCTAAACAACCGAACTAAATTTTACTAACGCATACTACCTTTAACTCAGTCGCTGTCGATAATACATATAAAAACGTACCAGAGTCTTGGAATACGGCTAGTGTACCCGACATACGTCCGTCCTCACTGACAGAATACTGACTACTCTAGAGCTCTGTCAGACTACGCTCTCCCTAAAACTAAGTGACTTGACCTGCTGCCCGTGACATGACCTGTGCAATATGACTTGACCTGTTGCTAGTGACATGACCTGCGCAATATGACTTCACCTGTGCAATATGACTTCACCTGTTGCCAGTGATATGACCTGTGCATTATGACTTGAACTGTTGCCAGTGACTTGACCTGTGCAATATGACTTACCTGTTTCCTGGGACATGAACTGTGCAATATGACTTGATCTGTTGCCAGTGACATGACCTGTGCAATATGACTTGACCTGTGGGCAGCTGGATTCTTCCCAGCTGAACGTTGAGGTGAGCAAACAGAGGACGTCGCTACGTAAGCGTGGGTCACTGGCCAGGAGGAAGAAACCCTCACGAGGCAGCATCGTCAGCATGGGACAGGAAGTCAACAGTCTCTTTCAGCATGCTACAGGTAAATTCTCACACCTAGCCAGGAAGTCAAACAGTCTCTTTCACTATACTACAGGTAAACTCTCACACCTGGCCAGGATGTCAACAGTCTCTTTCACTATACTACAGGTAAATTCTCACACCTTGCCAGGATGTCAACAGTCTCTTTCAGCATGCTACAGGTAAATTCGCACCGCTGGCCAGGATGTCAACAGTCTCTTTCAGCATGCTACAGGTAAATTCTCACACCAGGCCAGGAAGTCAACAGTCTCTTTCAGCATGCTACAGGTAAATTCTCACACCTGGCCAGGAAGTCAACAGTCTCTTTCAGCATGCTACAGGTAAATTCGCACCGCTGGCCAGGATGTCAACAGTCTCTTTCAGCATGCTACAGGTAAATTCTCACACCAGGCCAGGAAGTCAACAGTCTCTTTCAGCATGCTACAGGTAAATTCTCACACCTGACCAGGATGTCAACAGTCTCTGTCACTATACTACAGGTAAATTCTCACACCTGGCATGCACTTCACTGGTGCATGATTGTATACAGGGGAATTTGTGCAGCAGGAAACTAATGTTCTTGTTTTTGTGTGCGTGAACCCACCATATAGTCTGTGTTCAGATTGCCCGTCTCTGTGTGAAACTAATGTTCACATTACCTGTGGGTGTGTGCACCCACCATATTATAGTCTGATTACCCGTCTCCGTGTGTGTGTGCACCCGCCATATAGTCTATATTTCTAGAAATGTGCCTTTTTGTATTTCATTTCAAATTATATGTAAATGTGTCTGCATGTGTGTATGCGTGTGTGTAAGCTTGTGCATGTGTTCTTGCATGCGTGTGTGTGTGTGTGTGCATATTATTCCATAAATTTTGTTAGTAAGAATAAGAGACCTGGTTATCATATAAGCAAGTCAAAATTTCAATGGCTTGCCCACCGAGATATTGTCAAGGGATGTAATTTTGTTTTGTTTGTAATGTGTCGCCACACGGCCATAAATCCGGATTGTGTGTGTGTGTGTGTGTGTGTGTGTGTGTGTGTGTGTGTGTGTGTGTGTGTGTGTGTGTGTGTGTGTTGACAGAACCAAAAACAGACAATCGCATGTCACAAACGGACAGTCCCACATCCGAGTCAGCCCCTGATGATGACGTGTTTGAACAGCAGCAGTCTGCCATGGATAATTCACAGAGGTCAGAGGGCAACACGGTCTTGCAACATTCAGCCTTGCCCTTCAAACCACCCAGGATGATGCCAGGTCTTCACGACCTTTCCAAGTCCAAGGTCAGTTGCTCCATATAGCACTGGCCAGTCGTCTCCATACAGCACTAGCCAGTCATTGTCACCATACAACACTGGTCAGTCATTGTCACCATACAGCACTAGCCAGTCATTATCACCATACAGCACTGGTCAGTCATTATCACCATACAGCACTGGTCAGTCATCTCCATGTAGCACTGGTCAGTCATTGTCACCATACAGCACTGGCCAGTCATTATCACCATACAACACTGGTCAGTCATTATCACCATACAGCACTGGTCAGTCATTGTTACCATTCAGCACTGGTCAGTCATTGTCACTGTACAGCACTGGTCAGTCATTGTCACCATACAACACTGGTCAGTCATCTCCATGCAGCACTGGTCAATCATTGTCACCATACAGCACTGGCCAGTCATTGTCACCATACAACACTGGTTAGTCATTGTCACCATACAACACTGGTCAGTCGTCTCCATACAACACTGGTTAGTCATTATCACCATACAGCACTGGCCAGTCATTGTCACCATACAACACTGGTCATTCGTCTCCATACAACACTGGTTAGTCATTATCACCATACAGCACTGGTCAGTCATTGTCACCATACAACTCTGGTCAGTCATTATCACCATACAGCACTGGTCAGTCATTGTCACCATTCGACACTGGACAATCATTGTCACCATAAAGCATTGGTCAGTCATTGTCACCATACAGCACTAGTCAGTCATTATCAACATACAGCACTGGTCAGTCATCTACATGCAGGACTGGTCAGTCGTTGTTACCATTCAGCACTGGTCAGTCATTGTCACCATACAGCACTGATCATTCATTGTCACCATACAGCACTGGTCAGTCATTGTCACCATACAGCACTGGTCAGTCAACGGCATGCAGCACTTGTCAGTCATTGTCACCATACAACACTGGTCAGTCATTGTCACCATACAGCACTGGTCAGTCATTGTCACCATACAACACTGGTCAGTCATTGTCACCATACAGCACAGGCCAGTCATTATCACCATACAGGACTGGTCAGTCATTGTCACCATACAGCACTGGTCAGTCATTGTCACCATACAACACTGGTCAGTCATTGTCACCATACAGCACTGGTCAGTCATTGTCACCATACAACACTGGTCAGTCATTGTCACCATACAGCACTGGTCAGTCATTGTCACCATACAGCACTGGTCAGTCATTGTCACCATACAACACTGGTCAGTCATCGTCACCATACAGCACAGGCCAGTCATTATCACCATACAGGACTGGTCAGTCATTGTCACCATACAGCACTGGTCAGTCATTGTCACCATACAGCACTGGTCAGTCATTGTCACCAAACAACACTGGTCAGTCATTGTCACCATACAACAATGGACAGTCATTGTCACCATACAGCACTGGTCAGTCATTGTCTCCATACAGCACTGGTCAGTCATTGTCTTCATACAGCACTGGTCAGTCATTGTCACCAAACAACACTGGTCAGTCATTGTCACCATACAACACTGGACAGTCATTGTCACCATACAAGACTGGTCAGTCGTCTCCATACAACACTGGTTAGTCATTATCACCATACAGCACTGGCCAGTCATTGTCACCATACAACACTGGTCATTCGTCTCCATACAACACTGGTTAGTCATTATCACCATACAGCACTGGTCAGTCATTATCACCATACAACTCTGGTCAGTCATTATCACCATACAGCACTGGTCAGTCATTGTCACCATTCGACACTGGACAATCATTGTCACCATAAAGCATTGGTCAGTCATTGTCACCATACAGCACTAGTCAGTCATTATCAACATACAGCACTGGTCAGTCAACTACATGCAGGACTGGTCAGTCGTTGTTACCATTCAGCACTGGTCAGTCATTGTCACCATACAGCACTGATCATTCATTGTCACCATACAGCACTGGTCAGTCATTGTCACCATACAGCACTGGTCAGTCAACGGCATGCAGCACTTGTCAGTCATGAGTCATTGTCACCATACAACACTGGTCAGTCATTGTCACCATACAGCACTGGTCAGTCATTGTCACCATACAACACTGGTCAGTCATTGTCACCATACAGCACAGGCCAGTCATTATCACCATACAGGACTGGTCAGTCATTGTCACCATACAGCACTGGTCAGTCATTGTCACCATACAACACTGGTCAGTCATTGTCACCATACAGCACTGGTCAGTCATTGTCACCATACAACACTGGTCAGTCATTGTCACCATACAGCACTGGTCAGTCATTGTCACCATACAGCACTGGTCAGTCATTGTCACCATACAACACTGGTCAGTCATCGTCACCATACAGCACAGGCCAGTCATTATCACCATACAGGACTGGTCAGTCATTGTCACCATACAGCACTGGTCAGTCATTGTCACCATACAGCACTGGTCAGTCATTGTCACCAAACAA
The DNA here is from genome assembly GCA_036245525.1 of Semisulcospira habei. Lineage (NCBI taxonomy): Eukaryota > Metazoa > Mollusca > Gastropoda > Semisulcospiridae > Semisulcospira > Semisulcospira habei. The sequence goes on along the minus strand of BTPG01000007.1, from coordinate 82,268,382 downwards.
CACTGGTCAGTCATTGTCACCATACAACAATGGACAGTCATTGTCACCATACAGCACTGGTCAGTCATTGTCTCCATACAGCACTGGTCAGTCATTGTCTTCATACAGCACTGGTCAGTCATTGTCACCAAACAACACTGGTCAGTCATTGTCACCATACAACACTGGACAGTCATTGTCACCATACAGCACTGGTCAGTCATTGTCTCCATACAGCACTGGTCAGTCATTGTCACCATACAACACTGGTCAGTCATTGTCACCATACAACACTGGTCAGTCATCTCCATGCAACACTGGTCAGTCATTGTCACCATACAGCACTGGCCAGTCATTGTCACCGTGCAACACTGGTCAGTCATTGTCACCATACAACACTGGTTAGTCGTCTCCATACAACACTGGTTAGTGATTATCACCATACAGCACTGGTCAGTCATTGTCACCATTCAGCACTGGTCAGTCATTGTCACCATACAACACTGGTCAGTCATTGTCACCATACAACACTGGACAGTCATTGTCACCATACAACACTGGACAGTCATTGTCACCATACAGCACTGGTCAGTCATTGTCTCCATACAGCACTGGTCAGTCATGGTCACCATACAACACTGGTCAGTCATTGTCACCATACAACACTGGTCAGTCATCTCCATGCAACACTGGTCAGTCATTGTCACCATACAGCACTGGCCAGTCATTGTCACCGTGCAACACTGGTCAGTCATTGTCACCATACAACACTGGTTAGTCGTCTCCATACAACACTGGTTAGTGATTATCACCATACAGCACTGGTCAGTCATTGTCACCATTCAGCACTGGTCAGTCATTGTCACCATACAACACTGGGTCAGTCATTGTCACCATGCAGCACTGGTCAGTCATTGTCACCATACAGTACTGGTCAGTCAAGGTCACCATACAGCACTAACCAGTCATTATCACCATACAGCACTGGTCAGTCATCTCATGCAGCACTGGTCAGTCATTGTCACCATACAGCACTGGTCAGTCATCTCCATGCAGCACTGGTCAGTCATTGTCACCATACAGCACTAACCAGTCATTATCACCATACAACACTGGTCAGTCATCTCCATGCAGCACTGGTCAGTCATTGTTACCATTCAGCACTGGTCAGTCATTGTCACCATACAACACTGGTCAGTCATTGTCACCATACAGCACTGGTCAGTCAACGCCATGCAGCACTGTGCAGTCATTGTCACCATACAACACTGGTCAGTCATTGTCACCATACAGCACTGGTCAGTCATTGTCACCATACAGCACTGGTCAGTCATTGTCTCCATACAGCACTGGTCAGTCATTGTCACCATACAGCACTGTTCACTCATTGTCATTGTCATCATACAGCACTGTTCACTCATTGTCATTGTCACCATACAGCACTGTTCACTCATTGTCATCATACAACACTGGTTCAGCATTGTCATTGTCACTATATAGCATACCATACACCCAATGGTCACTCATTATCCCGATACTGCATCACTGTTGTTTCTGTGTGCAGCTATTCACCCAAGAAAGGATGAAAACAGGACAAATGCACAAATCACCTGTAATAAGTGTCACCTCGCCACTGAGTCCCGTTTCACCTGTCAAGAGTCCCATTTCACCTGTCACAAGTCTCACATCACCTGTCACGAGTCCTGTTTTGCCTGTCATGAGTTCCATATCACCTGTTACGAGTCCCGTCTCACCTTTTAGGAGTCCCACGCCACCTGTCAGGAGTCCCACATCACCTGTCAGGAGTCCCACATCACCTGTCAGGAGTCCCACGCCACCTGTCAGGAGTCCCACATCACCTGTCAGGAGTCCCACATCTCCTGTCAGGAGTCCCACATCACCTGTGACGAGTCCCACATCACCTGTGACGAGTCCCATTTCACACGTCACGAGTCCCGTTTCATTTGTGACGAGTCCCACATCAGGCAAGTGGACATCCCCGCTGGTTTGTGAGACCAAAGTCAGGACCAAGGGCCAGAAAGATTGGCAGAACCAGCGGGTTGCCGCGGCCCCAAGTAACCGTGTTGGTGCCCACAGTAATGGCCTTGATGCCCATGATAATCGCACAGCGGGCCATCCCGACACAAACACCGCAACACCACCTCGCCCTCATTCACAGCGCCGCCTTCCACACACGGCCTCTTCCCCAGGCCACGGGGGGTCAGTGGGGAACAGTGAAAGTCGCAGGGAAGGCTGGAGCCCTCAGGACACTACGTCCACACCCAGGGCAGGGGACAGCACCACACCCAGGGCAGGGGACAGCACCAGCTCTGTGGGCAGCATGTTCACGCTCGGTGCAACGGAGAGCAGCAGCTGTGTAGATGGGGAGACAGCCATTACCACCCCGCGACGCGGCAGTTTCCAGGGCAGTGCTTACGTCCCCATTGGCTTCCGCCCACGACGAAGTTCTGGCAGTGTGTTGGTCGACACCCCCACCCTCCCCTTTTCTAGCCCCTCTATGACCAGCCCCGTCACCACCTTTCTCCTTCCCAGCCCCTCCACCCCCTCTATGACCAGCCCCGCCACCACCCCACCCTCTTCAGCCCCGCCTGTCACCCCCAACAAGCCCACGTCACGCCCTCAGCCCGCCCGGCTGTCAGAGATGAAGGTCACGACGCTCCGCCCCCCGCACACGGCCGGCAGTGGCAATGGAGACAGCGCCACGTGCTCCAGCAGCGCGTCCTCCAGGGACGGGTCAGAGGTCAGAGAGGGGTCGGGGGTCAGGGAGGGGTCAGGACTGACGAGTAACGAGGATACGGCTGTGAGTGGTGGTGATGGTGGGTTTGTGGGCGTCTTGTTGCGCACCACGGCGAGTGACAAGCGAGGACAGGACCAGAGGGCGGTGAAACCCAGCTGGATGCGGGTGGCGGTGGAGAAGACCTCACGTGTGGCCGACAGACTGCAAACAGCAACAGGTACACAGCACCCTGAAACAAAGGCGCATGACCTGCCCTGATATCGTACCTCATTAATAGGGCTTTTGGTCGCACATTAGTCGGTAGAGAGGCTGCCTTCAAACCGGACGACCTCCAACAATGAATGAGAGTGAAATCACAGCATATAACCAGCTGGCATCCTGACGAGCTATGCCCCCTGGAGATGTTTGGAGTGGTGTTTGTGCTCATGGTACAGGCTGGTTATCCGCTGTGTTCATGGTACAGGCTGGTTATCCGCTGTGCTCATGATACAGGATTGTTATCCAATGTGCTCATGGTACAGGCTGGTGTAGGGGGTAGGGGGCTCTGGATAGAGGTAGTACCTTTGCTGTTCGGCAGCTGCGTCCTACATAGGACGGACGGGCATCACTGGTCCTCATCCATCTCCTTCATCTCTCACGTGCTGGCTCCAAGCGCCACACCCTGGCAAACCACCTCAGCTGGTGGGCTAAACCACGTGAGGGGGTGGTGTTCACATTGCACCACTAGGCGGATGAGCTGTTTCTGACAGCCAACGGCTAGAGGACGGAGGAGATCAGGTTGGATCCAACGGCCAAATGTGGGGGAGTAAACCTTTCAAATCAGGAGTGGAGCCCCGAAGGCAGACAGCTGCCTGTATTCACGCACTGTTCTGGCAGCTCCTGCAGCCAAACTGATGCCAAACGTACTGCTTTGCATTCCTTTGGATACATCAGCGAGGCCGAGAGGGGGATCTTGACGACTGGGCATCCCAGGATCTCCATACACTTCGCCCAGGCTTGCGCACTGGAGAGGTCACTCCAGTGACTGACCCAGCAAGCGCATACTCCATTGTCTTCCGAGACAGGATGCCGAACAGGCTGGTTATCCGCTGTGCTCATGGTACAGGATTGTTATCCAATGTGCTCATGGTACAGGCTGGTTATCCACTCTGCTCATGGTACAGGCTGGTTATCCGCTGTGCTCATGGTACAGGCTGGTTATCTGCTGTGCTCATGGTACAGGATTGTTATCCAATGTGCTCATGGTACAGGCTGGTTATCCGTTGTGCTCATGGTACAGGCTGGTTATCCGCTGTGCTCATGGTACAGGATTGTTATCCAATGTGCTCATGGTACAGGCTGGTTATCCGCTGTGCTCATGGTACAGGATTGTTATCCAATGTGCTCATGGTACAGGCTGGTTATCCGCTGTACTCATGGTACAGGATTGTTATCCAATGTGCTCATGGTACAGGCTGGTTATCCACTGTGCTCATGGTACAGGATTGTTATCCAATGTGCTCATGGTACGGGCTGGTTATCCGCTGTGCTCATGGTACAGGATTGTTATCCAATGTGCTCATGGTACAGGCTGGTTATCCACTGTGCTCATGGTACAGGATTGTTATCCAATGTGCTCATGGTACAGGCTGGTTATCCAATGTGCTCATGGTACAGGATTGTTATCCAATGTGCTCATGGTACGGGCTGGTTATCCGCTGTGCTCATGGTACAGGATTGTTATCCAATGTGCTCATGGTACAGGCTGGTTATCCGCTGTGCTCATGGTACAGGATTGTTATCCGCTGTGCTCATGGTACAGGCTGGTTTTCCAATGTGCTCATGGTACGGGCTGCTTATCTGTTGTGCTCATGGTACAGGCTGGTTATCCGTTGTGCTTTTACTCTTGTTCGTCAGTTGTTGGGAGTCGTTGGTTGCTCACTATGGCATTTGAGAAAGCCTAAGGTATCTTTTTGTTGTTCCTATTTAAAAATAGGAACAACTTTGAAATGGGACTCGTCGGAACGTGTGCCATGGCATGTACAAGATGTGCTGGGCGGGCGGACCCCACATTCTGGCAAAGAAGTAACAACATGACAATCAGGTCACGTCTAGCTATGCAAACCTTGCCAGAGAACTTACCATTAGCGCCAAACGCCAAGCGCGCGTGTGTGCATGTGTATGTGTGTGTGTGTGTGTGTGTGTGAGAGAGAGAGAGAGAGAGAGAGAGAGAGAGAGAGAGAGAGAGAGAGAGAGAGAGAGAGAGAGAGAGAGAGAGAACGAACGAACGAACGAACGAAACTTTATTTTCCAAGGATTGAGATATTAGGCGCGCAGGCCTTTCTTACAATCTGTCCTTGCTAAGCTACTTAAGGAACACCAACCAAACAACAAAAACTAACTAATAATAAACGTCACACACACGCATACACACACGCACACAGACACACATATACATGTACTCGTGCACATGCGCACTTTTGTACATACACATACACACGTACGTGCGCACATAATTATCTAACATATAAGTAGGTATGATATTTTTGTACTATCAAAAACAAGTTAGAAAACTGAACAAACAATTTGGAGGCTAGATGAAAAAAAAAAAAAAAAAAAAAAAAAAAAAAAAAAAAAAATGAAGCGTATTATGTCGAAAAACAAAGAAGAAGAAAGGATCAGCATAACGATGTCTTAGAAAGGTAATCATGTACTCTACTTTTAAACAGAGAGAGGGACGTGGTTTGTTGAATAGTGGGAGGAAGGGAATTCCATAAAAGAGCACCTGAATAAGACAGGCTAGATTTGAACAGGTCTATACGGGGCCTTTTTATAGAGAGACTGTTCCTGGAGGTGCTGTATTTTTTTTCAGTTGGCGAAAAAAGCCTAGATAAGTAAGGTGGAGCTTTCCCGTTAAGTGAATTTTGTGCATCAGTACACATTTGTTTAGTGCGAGGTGCTTAACCAAAGGGAGAAGTCCGATGGCCTGCAGCTTGTCATCAGTGGATAAAGACGGATCAGGGAGGATAAGCTTAGCAGCGCGCTTGTATAATGAGTTTATCTTCTTGAAGTGATTTTCACTGCAGCCATCCCATATTGTTGAGGCATAATCAATGTGTGGCTTAATGTAGGCATTAAAAAATAGTTTGCGTGTCTTAAGGTCAATGATCGTTTTAAGTTTGGAAAGTAGAAACAACTTTTTGGACAAATGTTTTCTCATATAATATAGGTGGTTATGCCAGCTTAGATCATCATCTATTATTACTCCAAGCAGGCGGTGTTGACTGACCTGCTCAACTGAGATGGAGTCCAAAGAAAGGTTGAGTGATGGAGGTTTGAGCTGATGTTTCTGGCGGGTTGTGATAAGCATGCTTTTTGTTTTTGTGGGATTTACAAGCATGCGATTTTCATTACACCACCGAGAGACTTCATGAAGACTCTCTTGAAGATTATTTGCAATTTCAGGCACAGTTTTACCAGCGGAATGTAATGTTGAGTCGTCGGCAAACATGTCACACTCAGTCACACTACACGTTACATGTAACGGTAGATCGTTAACGAAGATACAAAACAGTAGTGGGCCTAAAATAGACCCCTGGGGCACTCCATACTCTACAAATTGTTCAGAAGAACATTTTCCATTGACATAGACTGTTTGTGTTCTTTTTGTAAGATAGGAGTTCAGAAACGAAAGAGCTGAGGGACTCTTTTTGTTTAAGTAGGTGGCAAGCTTTTTCAGTAAGATGGTATGATCGATAAGATCAAACGCTTTTCTTAGATCCAAGAAGACAGCACCAGCCATTTTATTATCATTTATGCTGTTGACCCACGAATTCACTATTCGTGCGAGTGCAGTGTGGCATGAATGTTTGGGACGAAAACCTGACTGGTGATGATATAATAGGGACCTTTTTTCAAGAAATTCCAGAAGATGTTTGTGAACATGCTTTTCCAGAGGCTTCGAGAGAACTGATAGAAGGGAAATGGGGCGAAAGTTATTAATTTCAGAAGAATCGTTTGCTTTAGGAACAGGCACTATTTTTGATTTTTTGAAAGCTGCTGGGAAGACATTTTTTTGTATACATAGGTTATAAATGTATGTAAGAGGTTCCACTATGTATGGTTGCGACAGGTCAAGGATATATCCATTGATACCATCACTGCCAGAAGACGTTTTCTTTTTTAGGATAGAAATGCATTTGCCTACCTCGTGTACAGCAATATCAGGGATGACGAAAATATCATCTGAGGACAATCTTTGCTTACAGAACTTAGTTAGCTTTTCTGGTGTGGAATATATCGACTGATTGCGATTGTGAGAACTGAGTAAGTCTTTGGGGGCTGATAGAAAGTGGTTATTAAACTCCTCAGCGGAGAGGTTTTCTGGAATGGTATTGCACTGTTTACGCTTGTTGTTGGTAAGCGTATTAAGTGCTGTCCAGATAGAGGAAGGGTTTCTGTCTTCTTCGACTGTTTTGGTTACAAACGATCTCTGCGCCTCTCTAATTAAGTACTTAACTTTATTTCGCAATCTTTTAAATTCATGAAAGTTCTTTTCTTTCTTAGCCTTATTTCTATCATCCATTGCTTGTTTGATTTCGTCGGTTATCCATGAGGGAGGCTGGCGGGATCGGACTCGCTTTCTTCTTACTGGCGCATGTTTGTTTAGCACCCCTAGGAACAGATCAAGTAAGAGAGAAACAGCCTTATCTGGGTTGGTACAATTGTACACATCATGAAACGGTGTAAGGCTAAGATCGTGTAAAAAAGCATCTTTGTTTAGTTTTTTAAAAGACCTATAGGTAATGTACACATGCTGATCCCTCTTTTGTTTGGGCATCTTGTACGACCATGTACAGGTGATGGGAAAATGATCACTGACAGCTAGTGGGGGGACGCTGGTCTCTAGTACTGACTTATAGTTGTTGGTATAGATGTGATCAATGAGTGTAGCGGATGATTGGGTTATTCTAGTAGGAGCTTGGATTAGTTGCTTCAACCCAAAAAGAGTTGTTGTCGATTGCCACGTGGGATTTGTTTTCAGTAAGTCAATGTTAAAATCACCTAACAGCAGTACATCTTTGTCAGTATCATTCACTTTATCCATCATCTGCACAAAGTCATCATACCACTCGACAGTGGACGATGGATTTCTATATACATAACCCATTATAATTGGCGATGAGTTATTAATTTTTACTTCTAGCCATACACACTCAATCTCAGTTGACTCCAGATCATCACGTCTGCGTACCATATGTGCAATCGAGTTATGAACATAAACAGCAATCCCTGTGTGTTTGAGGGTGTTTGGGTCACGACGAATTAAGGAAAAGTTTGGGATGCACAGATTTTCGTCGCTAATTCTTGAGTCCAGACGTGATTCCGTTAGCCCAAAGAGATGGAAGTGTGAAGGCTGGTTTAAAAATATTGAAATGTCAGGAACCTTATTGTAAAGGTGAAATACATTAAGGTGCCCGACCTTCAGCCCGTGGGCATGCATGTAATTGTTCGATGGTGTACACATTTTGATGACAAAAAAATGTAAATATAAAGTTTTCAATATCCGAAACTCAGTGAAACAGTCCAGTCGCTGAAAGGAGTGATCTTGTGCGAAAATATGGAATAAACCAAATCCACTTATAATCACCACGACTGTCAAAAATAACTTGCCTGATAGTTTGTAGAACTGTCTACTCGCATTCAGCACAGCACGTTTGGCTATGTACTATAAGCACTAATCTTTACATTTAGTCCGGCTTACAAAAATGGTGTGTATGCCGGCCAGACACAAGTCAAACGCGGAACTGTACTGTACACAGGTCAACCACAGTACAAATAGCCCAACGAGTCCCTTAAACTGTCAGACTGCAACACATGTTGCTGTGATACGGCCGCATCGCATATAAACCAAAAGCATCGCAAATGTTAATGTCAAATCTATGAGGTGAAAACTAAAACAACAGCACAGTAAACCGTTTCGTATAGAAATGTCACCGTTTGATCAAAGGATTGTCAGATCAGTGCTCGACACACTGAAACACACACTGACGAGAACTGAAAACAAAACATACCAATAACACTTAGGGCTCACACACCTGTGTTCATATGCACCACGCATTGCTACAAGTCGGACGGATGAAGGGCTGAAAATGAAGTCATATGATTGTTTATTTTCATTTCAGAATTATACTGATGTTCACTAAGTTCATGAAAAACATGAAGTGAAATTAGTTCAAGTTGAGCCTACACCGAAAAAAAAAAATGGGGTCCGGTAAAACCAACTCATTTAGGCCTGGAGGCGTGTTAGTTGAACATCCGATTTACGCTGGAGAGAGATGGACAACGATAGCACAAGTGCAGTAGCAGATCAGATTAGCGCATCAATGACGCAAAGGTAATCCGGCACTATCCCGGAACTATCATCGTCCAACGTTTCCCGATCAGGCATGAAGGAGTTAATTTAACCGAAACACTGAGGTATGTTTTAACACACACTTCACATGACCGTTTGGGACCGAGTTCCACTATTAGCTAGATACGGATACTGCCAGTGTGGAAAGGGAAGGGGGAACGGCTGAAAGGTTGGCTGGAACGCTGGCTGGAATGCCGCTGGGTACTGCGGCATTGGTACGTGGAAACTGTGCGGTGTGATCTGAGGCCAGGGCACGACAGGGCGCGCGTAGTTTCCATACAGGGTCGCCGGCTGATAGTGGTAGCCGGGATCGGCCGTCATTCATTCATTCAGTCCTCTCTGCGCCGTCTGGTGCTTGAGGCGACGGCAAGGGAGCGCCACTTTTGTCTGTCAGCTGCTATTTTGGGTGCTGTTTGCAGAGTAAGGCCTCTGTTCTTGAGCTCTCGCTCCACGGTTCGGCGCCACGTCTCCTTTGGTCGCCCACGGTTTCTCTTCCCCTGTGGTGTCCATCTCAGTGCCACCCTTGGTAATGAGTCAGGTGACATTCTGCAAACGTGGCCTAGCCATCTCCATCTCCGTGTGGCGATGGTTTCAGCGATGCTGTCTGCGCCTGCTCTCTTCCGTAGTTCCTCGTTTGTAATCATGTTTGGCCAGAAGACCTTCATGATCCGTCGCAGGCACTTGTTCTGGAAGACATCCAGCTTGCGTTCCGTAGCGGTAGTGGATTTCCAGCATTCTGACCCATATAGAAGGACACTCAGCACGTTGCTCTTAAAAATACGGAGCTTGGTGTGGATGCTCAGGCTTGTGGTCCTCCAGATGGGTTTCAGCATTGCGAAGGCTTGGTTGGCTTTGCTGATTCTTGTGGTGATCTCCCTTGTGCAGTCTCCATCTGTGGTAACCTTGCTGCCCAGGTACGTGAACTCGTCCACCTCTTGCAGAGGTTGGTCATTGATGGTGATTGGGTCGCCCACTATGGTGTTCTTCCTCATGACTTGAGTCTTCCTAATGTTGACCCCGAGACCTATGGAGCTTGCTGACTGTGTCAACTGTTGTGTCTTCTGTTGCATGTCCTGGTTTCTGCTTGCCAGCAGCCCGATATCATCGGCGTAGTCGAGGTCATCCAGCATTGAGGTCAGCGTCCACTGAATTCCCTGCCTCCTTCCCTCTGTGGTGCGGCGCATGATCCAATCAATTGCCATTGAGAATAGGATTGGCGAAAGAATACATCCTTGTTTCACTCCGGTTTCCACCTTAAACGGTTCGGTGAGCTGGTTGTTGTGGACGACTCTGCACTCAAAATTCTTGTACAGGGACCTGATGACGTTGACAAGTTTCTGGGGGATTCCATAGTATCGCAGGATTTTCCAAAGGGAGTCTCGATGCAGACTGTCGAAGGCCTTCTCAAAGTCTACAAAGACCACATAGAGGGATCCATTCCATTCGTTAGACTGCTCAAGGATCTGTCTCAGTACGAAAATATGGTCAATGCAGGACTTGCCTTTCCTAAAACCTGCCTGCTCCCGGCGAAGGATGCCATTCACTGCTGTCGTAATGCGTTCAAGGAGAATGCGGCTGAAGATCTTGCTGGTGAGGGATAGTAAGGTGATGCCTCGCCAGTTGTTACAGTTCCCCAGGTCTCCTTTCTTCGGAAGTTTGACGATGGTGCCGGTCTTCCAATCGCTCGGCGCTTCCTCAGTGTCCCAGATCTTTTGAAAAATCTGACAAAGAAGCTGCGGCGTTACCGTATCTTCTACTTTCAGCATCTCGGGGCACACTCCGTCATCGCCAGGTGCCTTCCCGTTCTTCAGCTTTTGAATGGCCTGCTTGACTTCTGCAATAGTAATGTTGCCGAGGTTAATGTCCAGGTCCTCCTCCGCTTCAGGAATGTCAGTGAGGGTTGGTGGGTCTGAGCGGTTCAGGATGGACTCGAAGTGTTGCTTCCATCTCTTCAGCTTCTCTTCCTCTACTGTGACATGAGTTCCATCTTCAGCTCTCACTGGAAGGTCGTGGTGTTGCCCGTAATCGCCCTTCAGCCTCTTGGTGTTCTGGTACACTGTCTTCATGTCTCTCTGTTTTGCAGCTGCCTCCGCTTCTTCTGCCAGCCTTTCTGTGTACATTCTCTTGTCTCTTCTCGCTGATGTCTTCACCGCTTGATCTTTCTCTCTGTATTCTCTTGATATTCTTTCCTTCAGTCTTGGTGATTTGGTATCCAAAAGTTTCTTCTTGATCTGTCTTCTCTCTTCTATGCGAGCCCACGTGTCTTCTGAGATCCACTCTGTCTTCCTGCTCTTTCTGTATCCTAAAACTTCCCCTCCTGTTTCCTTCATGGCTCTGTTGAAATCTTCAATAGTCAGTGCTGTCTCATCTTCCAAAACACTAAATCTATTCCTGAGGGCCAACCTAAACTCTTCTTTCACTTTTGGGTCTTTCAACTTGGCCACGTCGTAGCGCTGATTTCTGGTGTCTCCTATCTTTACTTTCCTAAGCTTCAATGTCACTTTCCCCACCAGAAGACTATGGTCGCTGCCAATGTCAGCATGTCGCATCACTCGCACATCCTGCAGAGAGTGCCTCCAGCGACCATTAATGATGATGTGGTCGATCTGGTTCTGGGTCTTGCCGTCTGGTGATTTCCATGTGAGTTTGTGGATCTCCCTATGCGCAAACAGGGTCCCTCCTATGACTAAGTCATTCTCCTCGCAGAAATTGACCAGCCTCTCCCCGTTGTCGTTGATCACACCCGCTCCATGTCGTCCCATGGTCCTCTTTCTGTCTTCATTGTCGCAGCCGACCTTAGCGTTGAAGTCACCGATCAGCATCAGCACGTCATGTCGAGGGATGTCTTCCAAAACAGCTTGGAGGGCGTCGTAGAATGCATCCTTATCCTCTTCTTCCGCGTCGTCTATCGGTGCGTAGCCCACAACAATAGACAGCTTTGCGTATTTGGAATTCATCCTGACGTACAGCAGGCGCTCGTTCACAGGTTTCCACTGTAGAACGGTGTTGGCCTTGCTCTTATTGATGATGACAGCAACTCCTTCTCGGTGTTCGTTGTCTGTTCTTCCAGACCAGATGATGACTTCTCCGGAGCTCAACCTCTGTCTGCCAGCACCAGTCCATCTTGCTTCTGTTACTCCCATGAGGGTTAGTTTGTGGCGGTTCAGTTCACTTACTGCTTGCGCCAGCTTTCCAGTCTGGTAGAGCGTTCGCACGTTCCAGCATCCAATTCTGATCCATTGTTTTGGCGTCAGGAGTTCCGCTATCGGGGTGGAGACGTCCTTGCGGCTTTGGTCCCCATCCGTCATAAGTCCAGTTTCCTGGTCTGCTTCGCTCCCAGCGCCGGTTGTCGCTTTTTCCCTTGTTGTCGTTTCCGTAGCAAGTTTCTTTTTACAGGGTGGAGTCGCTAGCCCGCCCACGCCTAACCCTCCTCCTTTATCCTGACTTGGGACAGGCAGTTAAGCCCCCAAAGGGGCCTCCCTGGTGGAGTTGGGATCGGCCGTCGCTTCAGTGAATTCTGGTCGCTGACTGAAAGGCGGCTGTAGGTTTGTCGCGCTGGCAGCGTCCGCCAATGTAGTGCTTGTGTCAGGTCCGGAAAGCTCCACAGGGACTCGAGCGGCACTAGCGTTTACAGGTGACTGGCCGCTGTTGGAGACAGGGACAGCTAGGTTTCCGCCAGCATTTACATTTTCACCTGTGTTCGCCATCCTAGTGCTGGTAGCCGATTCCCAGCGGCGAGTGGGGAGAGCTTTAGACTGTAACATTTGTTTAGTGCTTTGTCGCATCAGTAGGTTCTCATCTTGAATGAGATTACTAGTTTGCAGCCGGGAGCCGGACCACTCAGCCCAGGTACTTTCGTGTTTGCTTCAGGCTCAGCCGCGTGTCTGGCGTGTCGCAGGTCGCGGTGCCGATTTAAGTCTTTCAGGTTATCTGGCGGAAAAATGAACCGCTTTATCTGGCGCAGTAATACCCCGGCGCCTCTCTCGTTCAGATGCAGCCTGTCGCTGTTAAACATGGAGGTAGCAACTGCACCAGCAGGGGTGTAAAAATTGTTTTCCTGCAGAAACGACACGTCTTCCCTTTCGCACAGCATAGCCAGGCGCTGGTTCACATTGCAGATGGTTTTCAGTGGGCAGCTCCCTTGTGGTAATATTGCTGTATAGGCAACTGTGGCTGATGGGAAGACTCGTCGAACTACAGGAATGAGGTGCTGGAAGTCATGTAGTACAGAGTCCACGTCATTGCTGGAGGCACAGTCATTTGTGCCAACGTGGACCACTGCACTACCGATGTCGTAGCGTGGCGCGATGTTGGACAGGGCCTCTGCCAACTGGTTAACCTTAACCCCCCGCAGGGTGCGCACACATGTAGCACCGCTTGGGTCCAAGCGACGACGATCCACCCGTTGGAGATTGGAGTCACCGATTAATAACGCATTGACTCTGCCCTCGGGTGGAAGTCGAACACTAAACTGACGGCGCTCTCGCGGCGGCTGGTCCTGGAGCGAACGTGCATTAGGGGATTCAGTTTCAGTGGTACTGCTGCTCCCTGCCGTCTCTTCCATAGCGGCAACAGACGCACGCTGAGACGGTTGGGTTTGGGTGTACTCCTCTGGAACAGTATCAGAGAGGTTCGACGTAGTGATGGAGGTAGGGGAGTGAATTTCAGAGGAAAGGGAACTGGTACCAGACAGTGGCGGTGGTGACTGACAGTGATCAGGCAAGGCAACGGGGGTTCGCTGCTCTGGGGCAATTATTTTCTGGTTAGCCAACATTTCATTAAACCGGCTTTCAAGTGAATCCACTTTGCCCAGCTTGCTTGTGAGGATTGACACTTGCTTTGGTAGACTATTCAGATTTCTAACCTGCTGCTGTAGACTGATGTTGTCTTGTTTCAGAGTGTCTATTTCAGCTTTGAGTTGGTCTATAAAAACACGTTGTTTGTTTTCAAACTGTATTTTTAGGTCCAAAATTAGTCCAGCCACACAATCAAAACTGACATTTGGTCGCGTGGACAGGTTGTGCACACTGATAGCAGCACAACTGGGGGCACTGAGTAGAGGCATGTGAGGTCATGCAGGATGTTGTCTCAGCAGCGGTGTCCACTTGAGGGTAGGGGACGACGGGTGTGGCGTTAGGAACGGCAGGCGGCATTTCCATTATTTCCGGAGAAGTGGAATCTTGTTGTGTGGTCCGCAGTGCCGCTTGTTTGGAGGGACCGGCTGGCGGGATAAAGTCTTCAGTGGAGCGGGAGGGGCTTTCATCAGCTGCAGGTATGGCAGTATCATCCATGGTGCCGTTGAGCTCGCCAGCACTATCCATTATGTCATCGCCGTATGCCTCCTTTGGCAGGTGTTCAGTGGGTGGGGGCATAATGGCAAGAAGTGTGGTTGGGGCGGGGAACGGTTTATCTGCAGGCATGATAGGCAGTGTGGTGTCAGTTAGGGGGAGAATGGAATTGCTGTCACCACTCATGTCGCTCACAAGGGCTTTTAGTTTTTCGAACTCCTTGTGTACCCAATCAGGGCACACATTTCCCTGGATGGTGACAGTGCCTGTTGTATGGAAGAGAGTCAGAGTTACAAGTTTACGGCTCCCGTACCTAAGTTGCACAATAGTTTTATATAGTTTAGCAGGGGAAGGGACACAGGGAACAGGCACTGTGATGGTTTTCAGACAGCGCTCATTTTCGTCGTCTTCTTCATAATATTTGAAGTCTGTCCATTCACATGAGACCTGGGCAGGGCACTCCTGAACATATCTAGTGTGAAAAACAGACCGCCAAAAGGGCAGCTTGACGGGGGGCGCTATAAACTGTTTTTGGATGGGGTCTTTAGTATGTATAATATCCTCGGTGTCGAAAGCATACTTAGCGGCGTGAGCTGCGCGGGTGGTGGGGCCCATTGTGTGGTTTGCCGTTACATGGTCATGGCGAGACGATGTGTACTAGACTGCTTATGTGCAGGTCAGTTCAGGCGCGTGCACTTTTACTGATACACAGCTGGAAGGTGTGCTAGGACCAGTGCCCTCGACGCTCCCGCCATCGTGTACTGCTTAGTGCAGTAGCTCTCTTGGCCGAGCGTGGAATGCAGGCATCGCCGGGCCTAAAATAGTCAAGCGGGCGAGGCGGCGAGGCACCGGCGCCCACTTAGGCGGCGTCTAACGTTAGTGAAGATGAGTAGAAAATCACAAATACCTCACAAGGTCCTTTTTCAATCGTAGCAGTAGATGCTCCATTAGAATCACGACACCATCACACACACGATGCTATACATTTAAAGACAATAGGTACTGTATAACGTTTATAAATTCTCAAAATTCCAACAGCGAGATAAAACGTGGCACGAGTAATACTGAGGCTGACCGGTGGGGAGAGAGAGAGAGAGAGAGAGAGAGAGAGAGAGAGAGAGAGAGAGAGAGAGAGAGAGAGAGAGAGAGAGAGAGAGAGAGAGAGAGAGCGACTAGAGCCCGCATTTTCGGTCGGAAAAGCTTGAAAATTCACGATATCGTCCCTAAAAGAATTATCTCGAGGCGGATTTTTGTTTTTTGTTTTTTGATTAAATCACAGGAAATAGCCGTTTCACACCCAAAAACCCAACAACAACAACAACAACAACAACAAAACCTGTTCATCTGCATAGGAGTCCGTATTTTTTTTTTAAAGTTTTACTACATATATTTTGCATATCGCTAGATTAAAGGAAGACATTGAATGAGTTCGTTAACTCATTCTACCCCAAGACCGAAATCCCCAAATGTTGCCGTTGTCCTCTGAAGACTGCGTTGCAGTGCAGGACACAGATCGACCATGATAGTTCAAGGGTGATGCCAGAATAGCTTGGCGCCCATAGGCGGTCAGTCATTCAGTCAGTCAGCCCATAGGCGCCAAGCTATTCTGGCATCACCCTTGAACTATCATGGTCGATCCTTATCTTGCTGTGGTGTGTCTGGGGTAGAAGCGGTTAACCGGCATTGTACCTCTTCCACGCTTTGAGTCATAATATCATATTTTGGTGAAAAACACTAAATTTGGGATTATTCTGAAAACAATTGAATCTTTTCACGATAAAAGCAATCTTCTCAGTAATACCCGCATGACTTTTCATAAACGGTATTGTCATAATCCTACAGTTTGTCTCGGCTTTCGGGTACAATTAGGATAAAATAGTGATTTTCAGCGCGACTTTTTCTGAATTATTTTTAAAACAGTTATCATAACTTTGATTTGTGTTAGGAAAAGTCCTATCGTCTCAATAATACCCGCATGATATTTCATAAACAGTGTTTCCATGAGCCTGCTGTTTGTCTCGACTCAGTCTCGGGTAGGATTAGGTCAAATTGTGACCTATAAGATGTAGGTGTGAAAATCAGCTAGAAAATTGCCAAGTTTGATCCTCTAGTACGTAAAATGTTAGTACTACGATGAGTGACGTACAACATCAAGTCGTCACTACGAACACGTCATTTCGCTGGTCGTGCTATTATTCCTATTCAGAATAGCTGTCTCTATGCCAACCCGCAGAGCGTACGAATGGCGTGTGTCCGTCCTTTTTTCTGTGTGCCAGTGTGTGTGGATCAGAGGGTGGGTTAGAGTAGAAGGAGATTGATCAGAAGTATACGCTTGAAAATAGAAACAGCTTTGGGCACGGGTCCCATCTTGTTTTGTCAGCTAGGTGCCAGTGATTCCTTCATAAGTGTGCATACATTACCAAATAAAGTCAGTCCTAATTCATTCCCCATTGCTGCATCTGTTGCGTCCCGAGGCAGGTCTTGCTGTGGTTATTGCCTAATGCGCACCCGTACATGGCCTGACCTCCGGCACGCGTTGACCTATGGTGTACGGTGCTGTGTACGGTGCTGTGCGTGGTGCTGTGTACGGTGCTGTGTACGGTTCTGTGTACGGTTCTGTGTACGGTGCTGTATACGGTGCTGTGTACGGTGCTGTGTACGGTGCTGTATACGGTGCTGTGTACGGTGCTGTGTATGGTGCTGTGTATGGTGCTGTGTACGGCAGCAGAAACACAATCTGTTGATTGCGAGGTGTAGTGTTGTATCAGTGTGCATTTGGACCTATGATCTGAATGATTGCGATTTTTGTACGTTATCGGTACTTTAGTTAGTTCATTTCAGTTAGTTAGATTATCTAGATGTAAAGCGCTCTGAGCCTTTCTTTGCGGGGATATTGCGCTATACGAGAGTTATATTATTATTATTATTACAACTGCCAGTATGTTTGTTAAACGATGAGTGGGGGTAATTTACGAGCCTCGCCTTACTTTCGACACATAGTTCTGACGCCTCGGCGACAGAGCCTCGGAGCCAGAACTTGTGTCAAAAGCCAGTCTCAGTAATCTACAAACAGAGACTCGCTATTGACATACAAGTTCTGGCTCCATGGCTCTGCCCAGGAGCCAGAATTGTGTGTCAAAAGAAAGTCGGGGCTCATAAATTACCACCATCCATTGTTTGACGTATTTATCCTGCTGTCTGTGATTTCTGTTTCATTTCGTGCTGGTTTGATTGTTGGGTTGACTCGATAGAGCCTACACTTGCGTTTTGCATACTGTGGCTTTTCCTATAGTAACCCTGAAAGGGCCTCCTGACATGAAGTTCCACAGCTGTGACAATTTGTTTTTGTCAAGTTCAGCCGTGATGTTAAATTTTGATACTTTGCACTGTATGCTTTTTCCGAATTTATATCCAATGTGGCACTGGTCTGAGTGCCCCTCTCCACTCCCCCGCTCTCCCCGAAAAACGTCATTCTGTCTAACTGCCACCCCCACCCACCTACCCCCCCTCTCCACCCGAGAAAAGGACGGTAGTCATTCCGTCGCCACAGCCCCCCCCCCCCCCGCCCCCTCACTAGAAAAGAGTCGTCCTGTCACACTGTCCTCCCACATCCCCAGCTCCCCTCATGTTCAGCCCTCTCCTCTGCCCCTATCTAGACCCATATTCCCCATCCCCACCCTGTCCAACCCCCCCCCCCCTCATGTTCAGCCCTCTCCCCTGCCCCTATGTAGATCCATATCCCCCCATCCCCACCCTGTCCAATCCCCCTCCCCACCACCACCCCCCTCATGTTCAGCCCTCTCCTCTGCCCCTATCTAGACAAATACCCCACTCCCCCCCATCTCCACATTGTTCAGCCCCCCCCCCCTTACCCACCATGAGAGTGATAGTCACTGTGTCTAACTGTCCCACCCCCCAGGAGAATGATAGTCACCGCGTCTGACTGTCTCGCCCCCCAGGAGAATGATAGTCACTGTGTCTGACTGTCCCGCCCCCCCCCCCCCCTCCATGAGAATGATAGTCACCGTGTCTAACTGTCCCACCCCCCATGAGAATGATAGTCACTGTAACTGTCCCGCCCCCCCCCCCCCCAGGAGAATGATGGTCACTGTGTCTAACTGTCTCTCCCCCCCAGGCGAATGATAGTCACCGTGTCTGACTGTCCCGCCCCCCCCCCCCCCAGGAGAATGATAGTCACCGTGTCTAACTGTCCCACCCCCCTTGAGAATGATAGTCACTGTGTCTAACTGTCCCACCCCCCAGGAGAATGATAGTCACCGTGTCAGACTGTCCCACCCCCCAGGAGAATGATAGTCACCGTGTCAGACTGTCCCGCCCCCCAGGAGAATGATAGTCACCGTGTCTGACTGTCCCGCCCCCCCAGGAGAATGATAGTCACTGTGTCTAACTGTTCCACCCCCCAGGAGAATGATAGTCACCGTGTCTGACTGCCCCCCCCCCCCCCGCCCCAGGAGAATGATAGTCACCGTGTCAGACTGTCCCACCCCCAGGAGAATGATAGTCACCGTGTCAGACTGTCCCGCCCCCCAGGAGAATGATAGTCACCGTGTCTGACTGTCCCGCCCCCCCAGGAGAATGATAGTCACTGTGTCTAACTGTTCCACCCCCCAGGAGAATGATAGTCACTGTGTCTAACTGTCCCACCCCCCAGGAGAATGATAGTCACTGTGTCTGCCCCCCCCCCCCCCCCCCCCCCCACGGAGAATGATAGTCACCGTGTCTGACTGTCCAGCCACCCAGATGAATGATAGTCACTGTGTCTAACTGTCCCGCCCCCAGGAGAATGATAGTCACCGTGTCTAACTGTCCCGCCCCCCCCCCCCCCCCAGGAGAATGATGGCCATTCTGTCTAACTGTCCTGCCCCCAGGAGAATGATGGTCACTGTGTCTAACTGACCCGCCCCACAGGAAAATGATAGACACTGTGTCTAACTGTCCCGCCCCCCAGGAGAATGATGGTCACTGTGTCTAACTGTCCCGCCCCCCAGGAGAATGATAGTCACTGTGTCTAACTGACCCGCCCCCCAGGAAAATGATAGTCACTGTGTCTAACTGTCCAGCCCCTCAGGTGAATGATGGTCACTGTGTCTAACTGTCCCGCCCCCCCCCCCCCCCCCCAAGGAGAATGATGGTCACTGTGTCTAACTGTCTCTCCCCCCAGGCGAATGATAGTCACCGTGTCTGACTGTCCCGCCCCCCCAGGAGAATGATAGTCACCGTGTCTGTCTGTCCCCCCCCCCCCCCAGGAGAATGATAGTCACCGTGTCTAACTGTCCCACCCCCCAGGAGAATGATAGTCACTGTGTCTAACTGCAGACCCCCCAGGAGCATGATAGTCACCGTGTCTGACTGCCCCCCCCCCCCCCCCAGGAGAATGATAGTCACCGGTCTAACTGTCCCACCCCCAGGAGAATGATAGTCACCGTGTCAGACTGTCCCGCCCCCCAGGAGAAAGATAGTCACCGTGTCTGACTGTCCCGCCCCCCAGGAGAATGATAGTCACTGTGTCTAACTGTTCCACCCCCAGGAGAATGATAGTCACTGTGTCTAACTGTCCCACCCCTCAGGAAAATGATAGTCACTGTGTCTGCCCCCCTCCCCCCCCCCCCCCCGGAGAATGATAGTCACCGTGTCTGACTGTCTAGCCCCCCCCCCCCCCCCGATGAATGATAGTCACTGTGTCTAACTGTCCTGCCCCCAGGAGAATGATAGTCACCGTGTCTAACTGTCCCGCCCCGCAAGGAGAATGATGGTCATTGTGTCTAACTGTCCTGCCCCCAGGAGAATGATGGTCACTGTGTCTAACTGACCCGCCCCCCAGGAGAATGATAGACACTGTGTCTAACTGTCCCCCCCCCCCCCCCCCGAGGAGAATGATGGTCACTGTGTCTAACTGTAAGGAGAATGATAGTCACTGTGTCTAACTGACCCGCCCCCCAGGAGAATGATAGTCACTGTGTCTAACTGTCCAGCCCCTCAGGAGAATGATGGTCACAATGTCTAACTGTCCCGCCCCTCCCTCCCCCCCCCCCAGGAGAATGATGGTCACTGTGTCTTAACTGGCCCGCCCTCCAAGAGAATGATAGTCACTGTGTCTAACTGTCCCGCCCCCGAGGAGAATGATGGTCACTGTGTCTAACAGTCCCGCCCCCAAGAGAATGATAGTCACCGTGTCTAACTGTCCTGCCCCGCAGGAGAATGATAGTCACTGTGTCTAACTGTCCCGCCCCCCAGGAGAATGATAGTCACCGTGTCTGACTGTCCCGCCCCCCAGGAGAATGATAAGTCACCGTGTCTGACTGTCCAGCCCCCCAGAAGAACGGCAGCAGTGACGACAACGAGCAGCCGGTGTCCCCATGGGCCGTGGAGCTGAAGAAGACGAAGCGCCCTCTAGTGGTCACCGCTGACGTGCAGGATGAAGATGCAGGCAAGGTCATGGCCATGGCTGTCAAGTCGGATTGTGACAAGCATGTGGAGAGCGCCAAACCCATCCTTGTATCCAGTGAGTGCTGGCCTTCGGTCCATCGTCATGTCTCTATCCGAGTGGCGTAGGAAGATATTTTTCAGTGTGGACGGGGGAGGGGGGGGGGTCCCAGTCTGCACAAATAAACAACAAAAGGATTTTTTTCCAGGGGGGAAGGGGGGGGGGGAGGGTAGGATAGGGGTAAAGGCAAGCAACTGCCTAACCTCAAACTCTACAATAATGGTATGGGGGTGGGGGGGGGGGGGTGTGGGGGGGGGTAGGATAGGGGTAAAGGCAAGCAACTGCCTAACCTCAAAATCTACAATAATGGTATGGGGGGAGGGTGGGGGGATGATAGTCTTCCAGCCTAAATAAAAAATCAAACATGAAAATACATTTTGCCTTCAGGGGATACTCTGCCCCCCACCCCCCCCCCACACACACACCACTATACCCCTAGTATATCACTACGCTGTATTAAGTAGTATACATACACTACGGCACTACGCTGTAATAACTAGTATACAATTTATGGCACCACGCTGTATTAAGTAGTATACATAAACTACAGCACTACGCTGTAATAACTATTATACATAAACTACGGCACTACGCTGTAATAACTATTATACATACACTACGGCACTACGCTGTAATTAGTAGTAAACATACACTACGGAACTACGCTGTATTAAGTAGTAAACATACACTACGGCACTGCACTGTATTAAGTAGTAAACATACACTACGGCACTACACTGTATTAAGTAGTATACATACACTATGGCACTATGCTGTATTAGGTAGTATACATAATCTACGGCACTATACTGTAATAACTATTATACATAAACTACGGCACTACGCTGTAATAACTATTATACATACACTACGGCACTACGCTGTAATAACTATTATACATACACTACGGCACTGTGCTGTATTAAGTAGTATACATACACTCAGGCACTGCGCTGTAATAACGATTATACATACACTACGGCACTACGCTGTAATTAGTAGTAAACATACACTACGGCACTACGCTGTATTAAGCAGTAAAATACACTAAGGCCCTGCGCTGTATTAAGTAGTATGCATACACTACGGCACTACGCTGTATTAAGTAGTATACATACACTACGGCACTACGCTGTATTAAGTAGTATGCATACACTACTACTCTACGCTGTATGAAGTAGTAAACATACACTACGGCACTACGATGTATTAAGTAGTAAACATACACTACGCAACTACGCTGTATTAAGTAGTAAACATACGCTGTAATAAGTAGTAAACATACACTACGGCACTGCGCTGTATTAAGTAGTAAACATACACTACGGCACTACGCTGTATTAAGTAGTATACATACACTACGGCACTATGCTGTATTAAGTAGTATACATACACTACGGCACTACGCTGTATTAAGTAGTAAACATACACTACGGCACTACACTGTATTAAGTAGTATACATACACTACGGCACTACGCTGTAATAACGATTATACATAAGTAGTAAACATACACTACGACACTACGCTGTATAAAGCAGTAAACATACACTACGGCCCTGCGCGGTACTAAGTAGTATACATACACTACGGCACTACGCTGTATTAAGTAGTAAACATACGCTGTAATAAGTAGTAAACATACACTACGGCACTGCGCTGTATTAAGTAGTAAACATACACTACGGCACTACGCTGTATTAAGTAGTATACATACACTACGGCACTATGCTGTATTAAGTAGTATACATACACTACGGCACTACGCTGTATTAAGTAGTAAACATACACTACGGCACTACGCTGTATTAAGTAGTAAACATACACTACGGCACTACACTGTATTAAGTAGTATACATACACTACGGCACTACGCTGTAATAACGATTATACATACACTACGGCACTACGCTGTAATTAGTAGTAAACATACACTACGGCACTACGCTGTATAAAGCAGTAAACATACACTACGGCCCTGCGCGGTACTAAGTAGTATACATACACTACGGCACTACGCTGTATTAAGTAGTATACATACACTACGGCACTACGCTGTATTAAGTAGTATACATACACTACGGCAATAAGCTGTATTAAGTAGTATACATACACTACGGCACTACGCTGTAATAACTATTATACATATACTACGGCACTACGCTGTATTAAGTAGTAAACATACACTATGGGACTATGCTGTATTAAGTAATATACATACACTACGGTAAAGATGGCAAAGCTGACGTGATTTCAGATTTCATTCTAGACAATGACCTAGATGTTGTCGTGATCACCGAAACGTGGCTCCGCTCAGCTGGCGATGAACCCATCATCGCCAGCGTCACTCCGAGTGGCTACCGCCTGGCCTCCTTCCCGCGTGCTTCCAGAGGGGGTGGCATTGCCATCATCTACAGGGACTGTCTTTCGGCTCACCTCTCCTTCTCTCCCTTTTGCCCATCCCTCCTTTGAATCTGTCGAGACCGTAGCAACACTCCCTTGCCAGTCCCTCATCTTCTCATGTATCTATCGCCCCCCTCCAAGCTCTCAAAACAAACTCACAAACTCCATGTTCCTCACCGAGTTTGACCTCCTCCTTGACCACTACAGCACACGACCCGGAAAACACATCCTTCTAGGCGACTTTAACTTCCACTTTGACAAACCCGACCACCCTGACACAAAACGCCTTTGCACGTCACTTTCAAACCACAATCTTACACAACACATCACTAAACCCACCCATCGACTCGGCCACACCCTCGACTGGATCATCACCCGCACCTCCGATCAACTCTTTCTCGACTCTGACACCTCCTCTGTACTTCCCTCTGACCACCTCGCTATTCTCGTCTCCCTCAATCTACCTCCCCCGAAAAAAAAAACCAAGCTCATTGTCTCTCGTCGCAAAATAAAATCTGTCAACCGCGAGAGCTTCTTCGACGAAGCTGTCGACCTTCTCTTGGACCCCGCCCCCTCTCCCGATGTTGCATCCCATTTCGATTCCTCCCTTCGAAAATTTCTAGACACCCGTGCCCCTGTCACCACCTGCTCCATACCCAACCGACTCCCCTCCCCCTGGCTCACTGAGGACATAGCCGAGTCCAAGCGCGAGCGCCGACAAGCGGAACGCCGCTGGCGCTCATCTGACCTCACCGTTCACAGACATATCTTCCAAACAACTAGATCCAAAGTCTGCAAAATGATCTCCGACTCTAAACGCAAACACCTTCAAAACCAAATCCTGGAATTCACTTCTTCCGAAACCCTCTACGCCACCATGAACACACTCCTAGGCACTTCTAAAGACTCTCCTCTCCCCAACACACACAGCAAAGAAGAACTCCCGTCCGCTTTTTCTACCTATTTTTCGGACAAAATCCAAACTCTGCGCAACGCACTCGACACTCTGCCTTCTCCGCCTTGCCCTCCCGACCCCACCTTTTCCGGCACTTCCCTCTCGTCCTTCCGCCCCGTCTCTCAGGATGAAGTCCTCAAGACCATAAAGTCCATGCCCTTCAAAACCTGCGAACTAGACCCCCTCCCAGCTTCTCTCTACCGTGACGGTCTTCCAAAACTTCTGCCTTTCATTACCGACATCATCAACGCATATCTAGAAAACGGCTCCGTCCCCGATATCTTCAAGTCCGTCATCGTCCGTCCTCTCCTCAAAAAAACACAACCTCGACCCAAACGAACTCAAAAACTACCGCCCAGTCTCCAATCTCTCTTTCCTGTCCAATTTTCTTGAGAAGGTTGTTCTCAACCAGCTCAACCTCCACCTCACCGACAACAACCTCCTCAGTCCATTTCCAGTCTGCCTATCGCAAACATCACAGCACTGAAACGGCCCTTCTACATATCTTAAACGATCTGCTTCTCTCCACCGACCTGGGCAACATCTCCCTTCTTACGCTACTCGATCTCTCTGCCGCCTTTGACACTAAAGACCACTCTATCTCCTCCACCGACTCCACCACTCCTTCGGCATCACTGACTGCTCACTCCTGGTTTCTCTCCTACCTCTCCGACAGACAGCAGTCCGTCACCATCAACGGCGTCTCTTCCAACCCAAGCTTCTTGAGAAGGTTGTCCTCAACCAACTTAACCTCCACCTCGCCGACAACAACCTCCTCAGTCCCTTCCAGTCTACATATCGCAAACATAACAGCACTGAAACAGCCCTTCTACATATCCTAAACGACCTGCTTCTCTCCACTGACTCGGGTAACATCTCCCTTCTTACGCTACTCGATCTCTCTGCCGCCATAGACCACTCTATCCTCCTCCACCGACTCCACCACTCCTTTGGCATCACTGACTCTGCCCACTCCTGGTTTCTCTCCTACCTCTCCGACAGACAGCAGTCCGTCACCATCGACGGCGTCTCCTCCAACCCAGTCAGGCTCTCTTGCGGCGTTCCAACGGGGTCCGTCCTGGGCCCGGTCCTTTTCACACTCTACACCTCTCCCCTGTCCAACATCATACAGTCTCACCACATACACCACCACCTCTACGCTGACGACTCACAACTACTAGACAAAGACAAACTCGACAACACTCAGACACTACTGACTCGCATGGCTGACTGCTATGAAGACATGAAAAACTGGATGACAGCAAACAAGCTCAAACTGAACGACGACAAAACGGAAGCCATGCTGGTAGGCACTCGCCAGAAAATTTCTCAGCTCCCTCCCTCTCGCCACCTTCATCTCGACAGCACCCCCATCTCACTCTCTGACTCGGTCAAGAACCTTGGCGTTATCCTCGATTCCTCTCTTTCCATGACCAGCTTCGTCTCCGCCACGGCCCAGGCATGTTATTTCCACCTCCGCCTCATCAGTCAGATCAGAAAAAAACTCACTACCGAAGCTGCCACCAAACTCGCTGTCTCTCTCATCTTATCTCGCATCGA
Organism: Semisulcospira habei; assembly: GCA_036245525.1. Taxonomy (NCBI): domain Eukaryota; kingdom Metazoa; phylum Mollusca; class Gastropoda; family Semisulcospiridae; genus Semisulcospira; species Semisulcospira habei. The sequence continues at coordinate 82,242,540 of BTPG01000007.1, read as the reverse complement.
CTACTGCAACTCTCTCCTTTCCGGCCTTCCTCACTCCACCACTCTCACTCTCCAGCGCGTCCAGAACAATGCTGCCCGCCTCGTCCTCAGAAAGAAAAAATCCGACCACATCACTTCCCTGCTCAAGCTCCTTCACTGGCTCCCCATCCCCCAACGCATCCAATACAAGATTCTGTCTCTCTTCTACAAATCCCTGAACAACTACGCTCCTACCTATCTCTCCAACTTACTTCACCCCTACACTCCTTTCCGCTCCCTCCGCTCCGCCTCCGACCCTCTCCGCCTCCTCATCCCCCGCACCAAACTCAGCACTTTCGGCCCCCGCTCCTTCTCAGTATACGGTCCATCCACCTGGAACACTCTCCCACTCTCTCTCCGTCAGAAACACTCTCTCTCCTCCTTCCAGTCCGCCCTCAAAACTCACCTCTTTCAACAGTTCTAGCACTATATCACCACACTCCCAACCCCAAGCTGACCGTCGTAATGTATTTTCACTATTTGTGGTACGTGAGTCATTGTCTAAAGCGTGCGCATGCGTGTGCGAGTTGTGAGTGCGCGCTTAGAGTTATAATTATTATAAGATAAGCGCATTATAAATACCGTAATTATTATTATTATTATTAACCCTTTCCACTCTGATACACTATTGCATGAACAAATTTGAATATATGTATGATAGTTCAAGGGCAGTGCCAGAACAGCTCGATCTAGTCTGCAATATCCAAATTTGATAAATTTCAGCCTCAGGGTTTAATGTGTTAACTGTACTGCTTCAGGTAGGAACGTGTACGTGCCCAGCTGGGTGAAGAAACAACATGTGCCCGACAGCACCATGCCCCACACCATCATCACACCTGATGTTAGCACCAACACTTCCAGCCACGATTCGCACGGCAACCTCATGAAGATGTACGAGATGCCAAAGTGGAAAGTGCAGCTGGCTGAGAACAAGAAACAGCGCGAGTCACGGGTCAGTGTTACAGCTCCGGGATCAAAGTTACAGTGGAGAGATCAGTGTAGGGACCAGTGTGTAGAGATCAGTGTAGGAATCAGTGTAGGGACCAATGTTACAGTGTAGGAACCGGTATTACAGTGTAGGGATCAGTGTAGGGACTAATGTTACAGTGTAGGGATCAATGTAGGGACCAATGTTACAGTGTAGGGATCAGTGTCAGGACCAGTGTAGGGACCAGTGTTACAATGTAGGGACCCGTGTTACAGTTTAGGGACCAGTGTTACAGTGTAAGGACCGGTGTTACAGTGTAGGGACCAGTGTAGTGACCAGTGTATGGACTGGTGTTAGGGATCAGTGTAGAGACCGGTGTTACAGTGTAGGTATCAGTGTTACAGTGTAGGGATCAGTGTTACAGTGTAGGGATCGGTGTTACAGTGTAGGGATCAGTGTTAGTGTAGGGATATGTGTCACAGTGTAGGGATCAGTATTACAGTGTAGGGATCGGTGTTACAGTGTAGGGATCAGTGTTAGTGTAGGGATATGTGTCAGAGTGTAGGGATCAGTGTTACAGTGTAGGGATCGGTGTTACAGTGTAGGGATCAGTGTTAGTGTAGGGACCGGTGTTACATTGTAGGGATCGGTGTTACAGTGTAGGGATCAGTGTTAGTGTAGGGATCAGTGTTAGTGTAGGGATCAGTGTTAGTGTAGGGACCGGTGTTACAGTGTAGAGACCGGTGTTACAGTGTAGGGATCAGTGTTAGTGTAGGAATCAGTGTTACAGTGTAGGGATCAGTGTTAGTGTAGGGATCAGTGTAAAGACCAGTGTATGAACCGGTGTTGCAGGGTAGGGATCAGAGTAGGGATCATTGTTACAGTGTAGGGATTAGTGTAGGGACCATTGTTACAGTGTAGGGATCAGTGTAGGGACCGGTGTTGCAGTGTAGGGATCAGTGTTACAGTGTTGGGATCAGTTACAGTGTAGAGACCAGTGTGGGGATTAGTATTACAGTGTAGGGCCAGTGTTACAGTGTAGGGATTAGTGTAGGAACCTGTTTTGAAAACATCGGTAAAGTGCAATATAGAGGATCTATCCATGCAAGAAAAAACCTGTTTGCAACGTGGTAAGCAAGTTAGTCAAACATGCGTACTGCGGTCACAACAGAAATATTCGTGCTACGGTCACAAACATGTTAATGGTGGCTAACTGACACTGCCGCATGGCAGGCTCTTAGGCCTGCTACCATCGTAACCACATGCGGTAACTGCTGCCTGGTCAGATGCAGGGCTGTGACCTGACCAAAACAACATGCCATGCTCACAAAACAACTAACACCACAGTTACCGAGGCAAGCTCGAGACACGCTGCCAATGTAACAAACATGCGCACACTGCTGCCTGGTCAAACGCAGGGCTCGGACCTCTTGACCAACCAACCATATGCCATGCTCACAAAATAATAACTAACACCACAGTTACAGGGCATCATCATCATCATCAGTCCTTTGCCCGAACTGGGCGTTGGGGGGACTGAAAGGCAGCAGCAACAGACAGTGCTCTCCACTGAGTTCTATTTTGGGCGGTGGCAAGCAAGTCTGGCATCTCGAGTTCAGTCCATTCTTTTATGTTTGCGACCCAACTCTTTCTCTGACGACCTCGCCGACGACTTCCTTCGAGAGTGCCTTGGAGGATAGTCTTGGACAAGGTGTTGTGTCGGGTCACGTGGCCAAACCAAGCAAGCTTGCGCCGTTTCACGGTTGCCAGAAGGGGTTCATGTGGGCCCACCAGGGAAGTGACGATGCTCCGTACATATTCGTTGGTCTTGTGCTCGCGGTACGAGATGCGGAGCAACTTCCTCAGGCACTTGTTCTCAAAGGCTTGGATTTTCTTTTCTGAGTCTGCAAGCAGTGTCCAAGTCTCACAGCCGTAGAGTAGAATAGACACTACGAGGGACTTGTAAAGCCTGTACTTGATGGTGAAGCTGATGGAGTTACTTCGCCATATCCTGTCCAGCCTGGCCATTGCGGATGTTGCTGTACCTATCCTGATACGGATCTCTGCTACGCAACTACCGTCTTTGGACAGGGTGGCTCCCAAGTACTTGAAGCTATTGACCTCTTCTAGCTTCTGGCCGTTCATGTGAATGTTGCTGCTGCTGTCGCTTGTGGTGTTGATCATCACTTTGCTTTTATCCGTACTGATCTCCATGCCATAAGACCCTGCGCTACTTGAAAGTTTGTCTGTCAGGTTTTGGAGCTCACTATTGCTGCCTGCCATGAGGTCAATATCGTCTGCGAATCGAAGATTGCACAGGGATCTGCCACCAATAGAGATTGAAGTATGGTGGTCGTGGAGGGTTTCCTGCATGATCTTCTCCAGGAATATGTTGAAAAGGACAGGAGAGAGCAGGCATCCTTGACGGACACCGATCGTCGTCCTGAAGAACTCGCCTGACTGATTGTTAAGTAGAACCGCACTGCAGGCGTTCTTGTAAAGCGCTTCTATCATTTGGATCAGTCCCTCCTCTATGTTGAACGATCTCATGACTTGCCAGAGTCCGTCGTGCCAGACGCGATCAGATGCTTTCCTGAAATCAATGAAGTTGTGGTAGAGTTCGCGCTGATGCTGCAGATGTTTCTCGATCAGGACGCGGCACGAGACGTAAATATGACGTCATTCTCTCTCTGGCTTGCTCGTTCTTTCTCTCACATATGTGTGCATCTCCAAAAGGCATAGATCCTCATGTGCCCGGAGGCCGCATGAACGCATGAACATCTATGCCTCTTGAGGATGTTTGAAGCGCGCGCATGCACTCACGCACACGCAACACATACACACATCGACGCGCTTTCAGAAGAGCATGCAGGTGTACTTAGTATATCATGTAGCTAGGTAAAGTCAACCTGATTTAACACAAATTACAACAAGACTGAAATTGTACCGTAAAATTCTAGTTTTGTCACCATTTTCGCAAGTCTTGAATCGAAAGCGAAACTCATATCACGTTAAATATAAAATTACGTAAAAACAAAAATATATACGTCATGACAAATAACGTTTGACAAACCAATGACAAAAATGCGCGCATCTCCAAGAGGCATAGATCATCAAGTGCCCGGAGGGTGCATGAACATCTATGCCTCTTGAGGATGTTTGCAGCGCGCGCATGCACGCACGCACATACATATCGACGCGCTTTCAGAAGAAAATGCAGGTGTACTTAGTATAGTATGTAGCTAGGTAAAGTCAACCTGCTTTCACACAAATTATAGCAAGACTGAAACTGTACCATGAAATTCTAGTTTTGTCACCATTTTCCCAAGTCTTGAAGCGAAAACGAAACTCACATCACGTTAAATATAAAATTACGTAAAAACAACAAAAATATGTCATGACAATGACGTTTGACAAACCAATGACGTGTATGCACTGCGTGCGCTCCTTATAGAGTTCACTATGACGCATTGGCACATCTGCAAGGCTTTTTCAAAAGGAGATATTTCAACATCAGAATCAAGTCAAAGACAAAGACCCTGGACAGCGAAGGCAGCTCTCATATAGAAGGGACTGTATGGGTTATAGTTCATCCCATCTTGTTATCCATTATAAAATTGTAAGCTATACATTGGGAAGCAGGTCACAATGAAGTATGTTGTCCCAGACATTGGCAAGCGGTCACAATAATGTACATTCCCGGGTCATGATAAAGTATGTTGTCTCAGACATTGGCAAGCGGGTCATGATAAAGTATGTTGTCTCAGACATTGGCAAGCGGGTCATGATAAAGTATGTTGTCTCAGACATTGGCAAGCGGGTCATGATAAAGTATGAAGTTGTGCTATACATTGAAAACCACAATAAAGCATGTTGTTGTCCCAGGTATTGGTAACCAGGTCGCAATAGAGTACTTAGTCTTGTTAGTCATTGGTAGCCAGGCCACAATAAAATTAATTATGTTGTATGTTGTCATATATATATATATATATTGCTGTCCTAGGTGCTGGTGGCAGATGACACTGACATATCGAGCGGTTCGTTGTCAGCACAACCACCGCTATGGAGACAACACCTCGGTCAGCGCAAGCAGCGTCATACTGCTGTTGCAGGTGACTATCTTTAATCGTTAGCCCACAGTAACCGATGCAAACTTTTGGGAGCTCTTTTGCATGTCACAGAATGATGTGAGACTGGTGGGCCAGGAGGCGGCACAGTGAACAGCTATGTACAGTCTGCATCGCTTTTAACAACTTTGTACAGTCTACATCGCTTTTACCAAGGTCCGATATAACCAAAGTCCGGTATAACAACATTTGTCAAAGGATCTCAACAGAACTCTTTCTATGTAAATTGCTTCACTCACCGGTATAACAACATTTGTCAAAGGATCTCAACAGAACTCTTTCTATGTAAATTGCTTCACTCGCCGGTATAACAACATTTGTCAAAGGATCTCAACAGAACTCTTTCTATGTAAATTGCTTCACTCACCGGTATAACAACATTTGTCAAAGGATCTCAACAGAACTCTTTCTATGTAAATTGCTTCACTCACCGGTATAACAACATTTGTCAAAGGATCTCAACAGAACTCTTTCTATGTAAATCCTTCACTCGCCGGTATAACAACATTTGTCAAAGGATCTCAACAGAACTCTTTCTATGTAAATTGCTTCACTCACCGGTATAACAACATTTGTCAAAGGATCTCAACAGAACTCTTTCTATGTAAATTGCTTCACTCACCGGTATAACAACATTTGTCAAAGGATCTCAACAGAACTCTTTCTATGTAAATTGCTTCACTCACCGGTATAACAACATTTGTCAAAGGATCTCAACAGAACTCTTTCTATGTAAATTGCTTCACTCACCGGTATAAACAACATTTGTCAAAGGATCTCAACAGAACTCTTTCTATGTAAATTGCTTCACTCACCGGTATAACAACATTTGTCAAAGGATCTCAACAGAACTCTTTCTATGTAAATTGCTTCACTCACCGGTATAACAACATTTGTCAAAGGATCTCAACAGAACTCTTTCTATGTAAATTGCTTCACTCACCGGTATAACAACATTTGTCAAAGGATCTCAACAGAACTCTTTCTATGTAAATTGCTTCACTCACCGGTATAACAACATTTGTCAAAGGATCTCAACAGAACTCTTTCTATGTAAATTGCTTCACTCACCGGTATAACAACATTTGTCAAAGGATCTCAACAGAACTCTTTCTATGTAAATTGCTTCACTCACCGGTATAACAACATTTGTCAAAGGATCTCAACAGAACTCTTTCTATGTAAATTGCTTCACTCACCGGTATAACAAACTGCGGGTATAACGGCAAGAAAATGTGTCAGTTCCCCGGCATCCTCTCGCGATTGGTTATGTGCAAAGTATACTGTATAACAATTGATATCCCATTTAAGAAATACTTTGTATGGGTATGCTGCTATTCGTGGCATATCCCGACATTGCACAAGTGATATCCCATTTTGAGAAATGCTTTTTATGGGTATGCGGCTGTTCGTGGTATATCCCGACATTGCACAAGTGATATCCCATTTGAGAAATGCCTTTTATGGGTATGCTGCTGTTCGTGGCATATCCCGACATTGCACAAGTGATATCCCATTTGAGAAATGCCTTTTATGGGTATGCTGCTGTTCGTGGCATATCCCGACATTGCACAAGTGATATCCCATTTGAGAAATGCCTTTTATGGGTATGCTGCTGTTCGTGGCATATCCCGACATTGCACAAGTGATATCCCATTTTGAGACATTGCACAACTGGACCCACTTAAAGTACCATTACGAGTAAATCTGAAAACACATTTCAGCACCATTTGTGTTTGTTATTCTTTGTTGATGTTGTAGAGGGGGGTGTATTGGGTCTTTCTCACGCACTCACACCCTGGGGTTCGCTTCCGTGAGGGTCGAGAAGAGGCTTACTTCAAGAACATCTATTTATTTACGGCATTAAATCAAGGCTGTAAACCAAGATCCGTGTGTGCTGCCGCTGCAGAGTTAGATTCCTAACCAGACACAGTTTTACTGGAGGACTACAACAGGTCGCTGCAGCATATCCTGGACACACACGCTCCTCTAACATCCAGACGCGTCACTGACCGCCCCTCAGCTTCTTGGATGACAGGCAAGGTCAAGGACACTAAGAGAGAGCTCCGCCAGTTTGAGCGGTGTTGGCGGTCTAGCAAGTTGACCATTCACCAACAGTTGTTTGTCTCTCTTGGCTTGACTTCGCGAACGAAGATTTTATAGGAGTTGCCCACGACGTCTGCAGGCTTGTTCGTGGCTGCGGAGGCCAATCCGAGACAGGCAGGTTCGACCGCAGTGGCTGCAGGGGAAGGTATGGCCAGGGTTCTGAGCTGCGGCATCTCTGTTTTTTCTCCTGAGCCGCTTGTCCTTAAGGCTAGCTCTGGGAGAGTCCTCAAAGGAGACAGCTGCCTTGTAAATGGTGGAGCGCCAGGTGTCACGGTCCGCAGCAAGCGAAGACCACTGGTGGTGGTCGATTTGGCAGGCACTAAGTGACTTCTTGAGACAGTCTTTGTATCTCTTCTTTGGTGCCCCTCTGTCACGGTGTCCAGTAGCAAGCTCGCCGAACAGGGTGATCTTTGGTAGGCGATGATCCTCCATCCTGGAGACATGCCCCGCCCAGCGGAGCTGTGTCCGCAGCAGCAAAGCCTCGATGCTCACAGTTTCAGCCTGTTCAAGGACCTCGACGTTGGTGACATAGTCACTCCAGTGAATGCCCAGGATGGTACGCAGGCAGCGCTGGTGGAAGCGTTCGAGGAGTCGTAGTTGGCTGCGGTAGAGGGTCCAGGACTCGGAACCATACAGCAGGGTGGTGAGGACCACAGCTCTGTACACGCTGATCTTGGTGCCTGTTTTCAGCTGTTGATTGTGCCACACCCGCTTGAAAAGTCGCCCGAAAGCGCTGTTCGCTTTTGCCAGCCTGCTGTCAAGCTCCTTGTCCAGCTTGACGTCCGACGTGATAATGCAGCCAAGGTAAGTAAACTGGTGCACTGACTTTAGTTCAGACTCGCCAACGGTGATGTGAGGAGGGCGATACACTGTCTTGGGTGCCGGCTGATGGAGGACCTCTGTCTTTTTCAGACTGACCTCGAGTCCAAAGAGCTGGGCAGCATCTGCGAAGCAAGACGTGATGCGCTGCAGGGCTCTCTCTGTGTGTGCAACGAGGGCAGCATCATCAGCAAAAAGCAGCTCACGAATCAGTTGGTCTAGGGTTTTCGTGTGGGCCTGCAGTCGTCTGAGGTTGAACAGGCTGCCATCGAGACGATACCTGATGTACACTGCATCGTCATCATCGAGGTCCACTGTGGCCTGCTTCAACATCATGCTAAAAAAGATGGTGAAGAGGGTCGGTGCCAGCACGCAGCCCTGCTTTACGCCGTTGAGAATAGGGAATGGTTCCGAGAGGTCATTGTTGAGTCTGACCTGGCCTTGCTGGTCCTCGTGTAGCTGGACAATCATGTTGAAGAACTTTGGGGGACAGCCAAGTCGCTCCAGGATCTGCCACATGCCTTGCCTGCTCACAGTGTCAAACGCTTTTGTTAGGTCGACAAATGTTATGTACAGACCTTTGTTCTGCTCGCGGCACTTCTCCTGTAGCTGTCTCAGCACAAAGACCATGTCGGTGGTGCTCCTGTTTGCTCCTTTAATGTGATATGGTCCGTAGATCATAACTACTGTTCTTGGGTGTTTTAGCAATGAGTCAATCAACGTGGTGAAATACTATTCCTGATTTTGTGGTGAGATAATATTCTTGATGTGGTAGTTGCTACACATGTAGCCAGTTTAAGCTTGTGCATTACGTTATTTTGTTTGCAGACAACGGACTGTACTCTTTCTTATTATGAAGTTTGTGTCTTATTATTATAGTTTTGTGGATTTCTGCATCATCTCAGTGACAATCTAACGCCGGATAGCGGCTGTGCCTGAGTGTGTTGCGCAATGTTTTCTCTGACCAGCACTTTAGTGAAACCTGGACAGTTGTACTTTCACATTGATGCTTCATAATTAAGCCGCACGCTGTGTGGACCGCGATCGTGTGGACTGTGGGAGGGACTTGTACAGGCTAATCTATAAAAGTACTATACGAACAGCCTCAGCAACCACACGCAATATTCTCTTTCTGCGCATAAAAGGTGTTTACTCTCATTTTGAAAACGTTTTCGCCGACTGAATACTGGTTCTACTTCTTCTGCTACTGCAACATCATAATTTTTGTTCTTCCTAAAATTATAGTTCTTCTTCAGTACTTCTAAGCCTAATCCTTGTTTGCTTTGATTCAATATTATTGTTGCTTTCATTGTTTGTTTGTTTGTTTGTTTTTTTTTTTTTTTTTTTTTTTTTTTAATTAATTATTATTTGTGTTTGTGTACTGATTACTATATTATCAATAGCTATATTACGTTAAGTGTACTTATTGTTACCCTCATTTTCGCCACCTTCGTTTCCTTCTCGTCTGTCACGATGAATCAAGCAGACGTGAAAGTAAGAAATCTCCGCATTGGGCATTTAAATGTATACCATCTATATGCCAAACTTGCTGATATTTCCGTTTACCTGAATGACTCAAACCCATTTCATATTTTTGGATTTTCTGAGACACGTCTTGGTTCTAATGTATCTGATGAATCAATACAGGTTCCTGGCTTTTCTGTCCTGAGACGTGATCCAACGGCCCATGGAGAAACAGGATTAGCTGCTTATATTCACACGTCTGTTCAAGCTCTTACACGTAGACGACATGACTTAGAAACTGAGCAAGTTGAGTGTATGTGGCTTGAGCTGAAAGCCCCCCAATCACCATCATTTCTTATCGGTTTTCTGTACCGCAACCCTGCTGCAAACTTTGAGTGGTACGATAATTTTCTTAGTATGTTTGATAAAGCCTGTAAACCTAATTCTAATGTCATACTTATGGGAGATTTTAATATAGACATGTTAAGGTCTCATCATGCATGGGACTCTACGATGACGTTGCTGGGTCTTAAACAGTTAGTCACTTCGCCGACACGAATAACACCAACAACATCTACACTCATAGACCATATCTATGCCACAAAGCCAGAGTCTGTTCATAATGTGTCTGTCGGTAACCTTGGCATCAGTGATCACTTTCCCATCAGCTGTACGTGGTCCACTAAGTTCCCAAAAGCAAAGAAAGGATGTCATACATATATCACCTGTGAGAGCGACTTTTTATCTGACCTTAATAACGCACCTTTTGAGGAAGTGCTTAGTGAAACTGACCCTGACAGCGCTCTGTCTGTCTGGTATAGCATTTTTCTTACTATTTTAAATAAACACGCACCTGTGCGGCGGAGGCGAGTCAAACACGCTTCACTCCCGCCGTGGCTGACTCAAGACATTATTCAGGCCATGAGGGTGAGAGATGATCTGAGAAAACAGAAGTTTTTTGCTGAATTTAAACGTGAGCGCAATCGTGTCAAATGTTTAGTGCGGCAGGCTAAAAAATCTTTTATTGATCGTTTGATTAAACAAGACAAAGATATGTCCATGCTCTGGCGCGCTATGGCAGTAGTGACTGGAGTCAAGAGTAGGAAATCCGCTGTAATCCCGACTACTCTGACTGCCGATAATTTTAACGATCATTTCCTTTCAATTGCCGAGTCCCTGGTCCCCTCTAAAACAAATTCTCGGCCTTATACCTGTCCTGACACCCTGATTGATTTATGTAGAACGCGAACTGCGAGATTTCATCCTTTTGCTATTCCACCCCTGGCAGTTCACGAGGTTGGTAAGACAATAAGTTCCATGAAGAATAAAAAATCTTCCGGGCCAGATGAAATAAGCCCCAAAATACTGAAACTATCACTTCCCTATGTTGTAGAAACAATAACTTATGTCTACAATTTATCCATACAGAAAAATGTTTTCCCAAAAGAACTAAAAAAAGCTAAAGTTATTCCCCTACCTAAAACAAAAGATCTGTCCGATGTTAACAATTATCGCCCCATTTCACTTTTGTCTGTCTTAAGTAAACCCCTTGAACGACACATTCATAAGCATCTGTTAGAATACCTGGGAAAACACAAATTAATCCACCCCCTCCAGTCAGGTTTTCGCCCGAAGCATAGTTGTCATACAGCCTTATCGCGACTTACTGACACGTGGCTAAGTTCAATGAACAAAGGCGAATTCACAGGTGCTGTTTTCATAGACCTTCGGAAAGCTTTCGACATGGTAGATCATGAAATTCTCCTTTCCAAGCTCAGCATATATCTGGATGGTTCATTTTCAAGTAACTGTTTTCATACATCAGACGGCAGTTCTCAGGCATCTATTCATTCCTTTAAAACAACCTCGTTTTTCGCTTCCTATCTTACAGACAGACAGCAGCGCGTGATAGCCAATGGATCTTACTCTTCAAGTGGTTTAGTAACAAGAGGAGTGCCCCAGGGCTCTGTCCTGGGACCTCTTCTCTTTTGCATATTTATCAATGACCTGCCACTACATTTTACGAATGACAGAATTGAATGTGACTTGTTTGCCGATGACGCAACAATCCACACCCCCGATAAGTGTCTCGAGTCTTTAAATGATCGTTTGCAACAGGGACTGAGTGAAATTTCCAAATGGTGTGAAAATAATGCAATGATCCTTAATCCCACCAAAACCGAATGTATGACGATAGCAACCCGTCAGAAGCATCAGCTCAAGCCACTTTTGCTTAGCCTGGAAATCCAAGACCACACCATTACACAAGTAACTGAACATCGCCTACTTGGAGTTATTGTTGATAACCAGATGAAATGGCAATCTCACATCAATGGTGTCTGTAAAACTGTGTCTAGAAATGTGTTTATGCTGTCTAAGCTAAAATATTTTATTGATGTCGACACTTGCAAACTATTTTACAATGCCCATGTCAAATCCCACATCGATTATGCCTCCACGACATGGGACGGCAGTGGTGACATACACATGAAGAGGCTTAACTCCTTGCATCGCAGGGCAGTGAAGCAGATCCTGCCTGATTCAGCTCTTTCTACTGACCAAAAATTTGAAAAACTAAAAATGCTTCCTCTTGACAAGCACCATCTCTTTAACAAAGGGGTAGTCATGTATAAAATCTGGAATGAAATCCACCCAGAATACTTATGTAATCTCTTCACCAAGGTAGCTTCAGGCTATTCAACATCAAGGCGAAACTTCGTCACACCACGCCCGAGGATAGATTTATTTAAAACTACCCTTGCTTTCTCGGGCGCCTCGTTTTGGAATAAACTGCCAGCGCACATAACACACACTGGTTCACTCCCCTCTTTCAAGGAAAGCCTCTTCAAGTACCTGCTATCTAACAGCTCATTCACTGGTTCGGGTATCTCCATCGCCTAAAGCCTTGATATTAACCTCCGCGCGCACGTGCGTGTATATGGGTGTGTGTGCGCGCGCGCGTGCGTGCGTGCGTGCGTGCGTGTGTGTGTGTGTGTGTGTGTGTGTGTGTGTGTGTGTGTGTGTGTGTGTGTGTGTGTGTGTGTGTGTGAGCATGCGGCGCGAGCGTGCGCGCGTGTTTGATTTCAGTGAAAAAAGGAATTTTAAAGACTATTTTTTTTTTTTTTTTTTTTTTTTTCGTTCACATTGTTAGTAATCATAATTGGTGCCCTCCATTTTGCCTTATCCATCTCTTTTTGAACGACTTGTTATATTATGTGCACTTTCATGTTAGTAGCTTTGTACTTTTGTATCTTAGTAGCTTTGTACCTTTAGCAGATTTATACCTTTGTAGTTTAGAAACGGCAAGCGTGAAAAATGGCACATGTGCTAACTGCTTCTTCCGTTCAGAAATAAAGTTTCATTTCATTTCTGAAGCCACACTGGCCCTCTGGGAGTTGGTCTTCAGGGATGGCAGGTACCAGCCGATTCAGGAGCAGCCTTGCAAGGATTTTCCCAGCAATGGACAGCAGGGTAATTCCCCGATAGTTGGAACAGTCAGACTTCTCGCCTTTGTTCTTGTACAGGGTGATAACGACTGCATCACGGAGATCTTTTGGTAGTGTTCCTTCCTCCCAGCAGCAGAGAAAGAGGTCATGGAGCTTGTTGTGCAGTGCTGTGCCTCCATGTTTCCAGATCTCTGGCGGTATTCCATCGATGCCTGCTGCTTTGCCACTCTTGAGCTGGTGGATGGCTGTGAGGGTCTCTTCAGCGGTGGGCGGTTCGTCCAACTCAACCTTTACTGGGAGGTGTGGAATTTGTAGGACGACTGCTTCTTGAACAGTGCGCTCAGCGCTGAAGAGGCTCTGAAAGTATTCCGACCAGCGGTTCAAGATGGAGGTATTATCTGTGAGGAGTGCCTGGCCATTCGCGCTTTGCAGGGGACTTTGTACCAGGTGCCTGGGGCCATACACTGCTTTCAGTGCTTCGTAGAAGCCCCTGTAGTCACCATCGTCAGCACAAAGCTGGGTCCTCTGTGCAAGTCTGGTCCACCACTCATTCTGGAGATCTCTGAGCTTGCGCTGGAGACTGCTGCAGACGAGGCGGAAGGCAGACTTCTTCACAGGGCAGGAAGGCTGGGCTAGGTGGGCCTGATGGGCGGCTCTTTTTTTTTGCTAGGTGTTCCTGGATCTCTACATCGTTTTCGTCAAACCAGTCTTTGTTCTTCTTTCTGGCGAAACCCAAGACTTCTGCAGAGGATTTTGCAATAGCAGTTTTCAGTTGTTCCCAAAGTGTTTCAGGGGAGGAGTCTACTGGGTCCGCTGTGTCTTTGAGCCTGCGCTGTAAATCTGTCTGAAAGGCAGCTTTCACATCGTCACGCTGAAGGCTGGCAACATCAAGCTTTATCTTGGGGGCCCCCATTTCTTGGGTTTTGGCTTGAAGTGGAGCCTGAGTTTGCAGCGGACAAGGCGGTGGTCAGTGTGGCACTCTGCGCTGGGCATCACTCTGGTGAGGAGGACGTCACTGCGGTCCCTCTGACGCACTAGGACATAGTCGATAAGGTGCCAGTGTTTGGAGCGAAGATGCATCCAGGTGGTCTTTCGACTGTCCTTTTGCTGGAAAGTAGTGTTGGTGATGACCAGTTGCTGCTCCGCACAGAACTCCAACAGTAGGCGGCCATTGTCATTGCAGTTCCCCACGCCATGCTTGCCGAGGACTCCTTTCCAGGCTTCAGAGTCCTGGCCCACTCTGGCGTTGAAGTCGCCAAGGATGATGACTTTGTCGTCTGCAGGGGTACTCTGTAGGAGGCTGCGCAGGTCAGTGTAAAACTTGTCCTTTTCAGCAGGCTCTGCCAGGAGGGTTGGGGAGTACACACTGAGAAGGGTGACGTGCTGCTGGTGTCTCAGTGGGAGGCGCATGGACATGATGCGGTCTGAGTGGCCCGTTGGTAGGTTTTCCAGCTTAGTCGCAATGAATGTCTTGACCATGAAACCCACGCCTGAAAGCCGTCTTTATGATGCAGGCCTGCCTGACCAGTAGAGGGAGTACCCAGCACCAAGTTCTTGGAGGCTGCCTTCGTCCGGAAGGCGTACTTCGCTGAGCGCGGCGATGTCGATGTTTAACCTCCGCAATTCATGGGCAATGAGGGCGGAGCGACGTTCAGGGCGTCCGCTGTCTGCTTTGTCGAGCATGGTTCGGACGTTCCAGCATGCTACGTTGAGTCCGGTCGTGGTCGTCATGAGAGTGGATCCGTTATTCTTTCTTGTTTTTTGACCGCAGGAGAAGATGCCCGTTGACCGCGGCTAGCCAACTGGGGTTGCGAGGGGACGAGCTTTGGTTAGGCCACCTTTTCTAGGCCCCTCTCCGTGTGGAGCAAGCAGTGCTGTCCCTAGAGAAGGCTGCTTGGTCGTTCAGGGTGTGCCGAGTGATGTTGTCATCCCCAGGTCAACATCAGGCGACCAATATCCTGAACCGCCTGCATGCAGGTTTGAGACTGCGGCTTCCAGTGACATCTTTCACCTGCCGTTTCGCCCCTCGCCCGTCGCTACAGGACTTGGAATGGTCAGTGTCATGGTCCGTGGACGTTTCCTAAAGCCTGCGCGGTGGAGCTTTTTGGTGGAGTGCAGTGTGCGCAGTACTGGCCTCACCCTTTAAACCCTTGGTTCATCTGCCATGGCCTAGCAAGCTGGGACGATGGCATCGAGGTCCTCGGGTCGTAGGTTTTATATCAGACTGTCCTTGTCCTAGTCTCAGGCTCAAAAGCCTTCCCCGGAGACACGGGGGCTTTGATGTCAGGGGTTTCCTCCCTTAGCCTTTCCGCAGCCAAGCGGCCAGGCCTGCAAGGCAGCAGGCGACTCGTGGAGGGCGGGGTCGTCTATGTCCCGTGCAGATGTGAACATCTGCCCACTGCCCAAAAGTTGTTTGTGCAGAAGCGTAATTACCTAAAATCCCTCCAGCGCAACGCCAAGCGTCAGCACTTCTGTTCCCGCTTGCAGGCCTGCTCTAGCACCAAAACCTTGTTCAGTGTGTCTGATGAACTCCTTGGGGTACGCAAGGACATTTCCTTACCCTCCACCGTACCAGCTTCGGATCTCGCAGATGCTTTCTGTCAGTTCTTTGACAAAAAGATTGAGGATATCCGGCGTGAACTGGATGTTTCTGACGATACTCCTGAGATCACCAGCTATCACGGTCCACAACTTGCAGAATTTCAGCCTGTGTCCGAGGACTTTGTTCGTGACATTATTGCACATGCTCCTCTCAAGTGTTGCTCTCTGGATCCTCTTCCAGCTAGCCTTTTCAAATCATGTAAAGCTGACCTGATTCCAGTCATCACCAGAATCATGAATGTGTCACTACAGACTGGTGTAGTGCCTGAATATTTCAAACAAGCAGTTGTGACACCTTTGCTGAAGAAACCTGGTCTCAACAAAGAATGTTTTAATAACTATCGGCCCATCTCCAATCTCCCTTTCTTATCAAAGCTATTAGAACGCATTGTTCTGTCTCAGCTCCAAAACCATCTCATTTCAAACAACCTCCTAGAAACGTTTCAGTCAGCTTACAGAAAACAGCACAGTACAGAAACTGCTCTCCTGCATGTTACAAACAGCCTTCTGTGCAATGCTGACAACCAGCTGGTTTCCATTCTTTGCCTCCTTGACCTCTCGGCGGCATTTGATACGATTGACCATACTGTACTCCTAGAGAGACTTAACACAGCCTATGGCATCTCTGGCAAAACACTTAGCTGGTTTTCCTCGTATCTGCGTGGGCGTACTCAGAAGGTTGTTGTCAATCAATCAGAGTCGCAGCCCCTCATGCTGAGATTCGGTGTCCCCCAAGGATCTGTCCTTGGGCCCGTCCTTTTCAGCCTTTACACCCAATCTCTGTCTGACGTCATCACCCGACATGCCTGTGAATTTCACAAGTATGCCGACGACACCCAGCTCCACAAAGGTGCTTCTCTATTTAATTTTCCTGCTCTTGTGAAAGAGATTGAACTTTGTATTTCCTCTGTGAAAAAATGGATGCTGTGCAACAAACTGAAGCTGAACGACGGCAAGACTGAATCACTTTGCGCTGGTTCTGACCACTCCCTTAGTCAGGTCCCACCAGGGGCCTCCCTCGTGGTTGGCGACAGTGAAATAAACTTTAGCCAGTCTGTACGTAATCTGGGAGTTCAGTTCGACTGCAGTATGTCCATGCACCATCACATTACTAATGTGTGCAGGACGGCGAACTTCCAGCTGCGAAGAATCAGCTCCATTAGACCATTCATCACCCGGTCCGCTACTGTTCAACTTATTTGCTCCCTTGTTCTTAGCCGCTTAGACTATTGTAACTCCCTCCTGGCAGGTGTCCCCCAGAAAGAACTCTCTCGT
The DNA here is from genome assembly GCA_036245525.1 of Semisulcospira habei. Lineage (NCBI taxonomy): Eukaryota > Metazoa > Mollusca > Gastropoda > Semisulcospiridae > Semisulcospira > Semisulcospira habei. The sequence goes on along the minus strand of BTPG01000007.1, from coordinate 82,225,756 downwards.
CTGTAGACAGTCCTCAACAATGCTGCCAGACTTGCTTTTGGCAAATCTAAAATGGACCATGTAAACCCCCTACTTCAGGAATTGCACTGGCTACCCATTCAGTTTAGAGTCGAGTACAACATTGCGGTCCTGGCTTTTCGCTGCTTTGATGGATCCCTACCGCCATACCTCTCATCCCTCCTCAACATCTATCAGCCCTCCCGTTCGCTTTGTTCCTGCTCTGAGAAGCGTTTCCGTGTCCCCAGCTTTTCCTCTAAGCGGTTTGGCTGCCGGACATTCCAGTATGAAGCCCCTGTTGTCTGGAACTCACTTCCCCTACACCTCCGGAATGCTGAAAACATTGACGTCTTTAAGACCCAACTTAAAACCTACTTCTTTCAGCTTGCGTACCATTAATCCACAGATTGTGTGTGCGTGTGTGTGATGTTGGTTTGGTCTGCATACATATGGTTTTGTTATGTGTGTTTTAGTTGTATGTGCGTGCGTAGATTAGAAGTGCATAGATTAGACTTTTTTAAAGGTAGTGAGATTCTCCATATATACATTTTTTTGTAACGCGCTTAGAGCCCACTGCTCCTGGGGATTCAGCGCGATATAAATGCTTTTTATTATTATTATTATTTAAATCAATGCCCTTAATTCAATGCCTTTAAGTCAATGATGCCACCCTGCAACAAACATTACAGGTCATAAGTATATATCATATACAATATAGCGTGAACGAACGTTCTAGCTATTACTATTATCAAACTACCACAAATATACATACGCCGCTATAGCTTGAACATACATTCTAGCCATTGTCAAGCAACCGAAATTATAAAAGAATGTACAGTACAAATTGGCTCTAAACAACGAATTATAAAAACAGACATTCCAGTAAAATAACATAAAATGCAATAACAACATTTTTTCAGTTAATGCAATATTCTATTACCTTAACAAATAACCAAACATCTAGCTATTCAACATACCTTAGCAAAGTGTCAAAGGTGGATAACATGAAGGTAGACTGAGTTTCATATGACCACATGCAGTCAAGTAACAAAACTGCTGTGTCTGACTGCCCAAAAATGTCACAGCAGCTATAGGTGATACAGTTCAGTCAAAGCTCATGCACCTGACTGCAAACTCATGACAGAACATGTCGCCAAGATGCACTGGATTCTTGGAGCACTTATAGCTACATGCTGTCCAAACACAGAGTCAGGCAGCAATACTTATACATTTAGGCTAGAGCTAGGAACGATATACATCTATGCTCCCGCTGACTAAACCGTTCTGACTTACAGTTAAACCTGTCTGGTATGCAATGCAGTCTATCCATACCACCTTATAAAACAAGACAACGGAATGAAGTAGATCAAGTTAAAAGAGAAAAAGATCTAAGAAGACAATACTAACTAGGAATTAACAACCTATTTGGCTTTATCCATTAATTAACATTTATTTACCTTACAAATCATAATCAGTGGAAAATATAAACTAAACACTTCCATTCCTCTATTTAACCGCATGATCAAAGATCACTCTACCACACATAATGAACTTTAACAGCAGTTGGGACACGCAGCAAAAGCACACGCGTAATCGCACTTATTTATTCTGCCTAGCCCTTAGCGTGTCAATCTATTTTTAACTGTTTTTCGTACTGAAAGTCTTGTATTTATAGAACGGAGTACAGTCATTGTCATATTACTTGATGTTAAAACGACGTGTGCTGAACTGGATTGTCTTGTATCTAAATGAACCATAACTAGACCTGTGTGTAGCGTTTCGTAACCATCTGTTACAGAAGTGTATCTCTGAACACCTACGGCGGTAGTGGGCCTTCAGTTGAACTTCAAGCCCCAGTCACATTATCCAAATAGTAGAGGTGTCACTGAACACCTTTGTACTAGTTTCAGGAGATGAATCAACTAAGATAATTCAAGGGTAGTGCCAGATTAGCTTGGCGGCATCAGGGTGCCAGTCTAATCTGGCACTACCCTTGAATTATCATGGTCGTTCCATTTGCTGTGGGGTGTCGGCTGTTAATGGGTTAGGAAGATAGCGTAAGGCGTGAGTGACCGTCACAACGAGAAATGAAAATAATACAAATAATGTTTGTGTTGTGCAGAGCGAGAGAGGAAGTCACCTGCAGGACCGAGTGTGGAATAATCTTTATGTGTGTTGTGTATAAGACCAGAGTGTGGAATAATCTTTATGTGTGTTGTGTATAAGACCGGATGTGGAATAATCTTTATGTGTGGTGTGTATAAGACCAGAGTGTGGAATAATGTTTATGTGTGTTGTGTATAAGACCAAAGTGTGGAATAATGTTTATGTGTTGTGCAGAGCAAGAGAGGAAGTCCACTGCAGGACCCGAGTGGGCTAGGCAGGCAGAAGAGAGGAGAGCTCGGCTCATCAGTGAGTGCATGTGTATTGGTAGTGTGGTGGACCTGTGCATGTTTTGCTGGTAATTTGGCTCTAGGCATATGGTGGACCTGATGTATGTTCTGCTGGTAATTTGGCTCTAGTCATATGGTGGACCTGATGTACGTTTTGCTGGTAGTTTGGCTCTAGTCACATGGTGGACCTGTGTATGTTTTGCTGGTAGTTTGGTTCTAGCCACGTGGTGGAGAGATAGGAATAGTGGGGTCCGCAAACCAACCACCCCCCCCCCCCCCCCACATTATCACCGAGGCCATACCTAAACAAAGTTATTTTAAACATCAACACACACAACTCTAAAAAAAAAAAAAACTGCCTCAACAAACACAGTACAAGTGTATTTTGAGAAGAAGTGGGGTCCTCAAACCGCCTCTCTAATTTTTAGGGAGCCCATGCCTAAACAAATATATTTTAATCATCACCACACATAACTCTAAATAAAAACCTGCCTCAACTCGAACCACAACAAGTGTTTTATGAGTCATTATTTTGAGCTAAAAAAAAAAAAAAAAGATCAATACCGCCAAGCATGAGAAAAATAAGTAAATGACAAGTACTTGATCCTACAAGTGACTTCAAAGTTACCTCTGCAAGTTCTTGTAAGTGATTTGACATAAGTTCTTATAAGTGAGTTAAAATATGTACTCGTAAGCAACTTGACCTAAGTTCTTACAAGTTCTTGTCTGAAGTCATCAGGTTACTTGGGCAATTTTGTCAAGTTACTTGGACAGCAAAATAACTTTTATTCAGTAATAGTCTGGTGGTGGAGCTGATGGGGTTAAATAGCTAGGTGTGAAATCTCTCTGTGAATTGTATGACAGAAATAAAGAAAAACGTATCTTTATTTGATTAGAAGACATACTTTTCCCATGGTCTCTTTCACTCCTATCTTTTTCCCTTCTTCTAAAAAAAGTAGTTTTCAGTTCCTCAACATTCACAGGTTGACTATACATCTTATTAATTTTGAATTTCAGACTTCTGCCATTTGTAATTGCTCAAATCATCCTGCACTCTCTTAAACTCATCATCATCGATTTTATTGTTCTCTAAAGCTTTGCTAATAATAAGTTTATACTGCTCAGCTTTGCTCCAGCAAGAGTACTCAGTGCTTTATGCTTTTGCAGCTTCTTATGAAATATTTTATTAAGGGCTTCCAACCCAAAACATGTCAGGCATGTGACAACACCGACACCTTCAATAGCAATCCCAATGACACTCCCAACTCCCATTGCAAACAGAGCAACACGCCTGACAGAGCAACCGGCAGAAACAGCACCAACAACCATTGTTGCATTGTGTACAGAATTGAAAGTTGTGCTATACCATCTTTTACATCTGGAGTATTTTGCCTCTTCACCTTCCAAAATACTTCAATATTTCTGTAATATATATTAAATGAAATGAGTCTGCACTTTCAACATTCAATCTTTTGTCAGGTATTGCGGATACAAGGGCACTATTTTTTTTTTTATTAACAAATAAAATATTTCAAAATAAACTTAATCAGCAATTACATTTTGCAACTCTTCAGGGGTGTATAATTTCCTAGTGTAATAAATGAAACAAGATCTATGTGTGTCAGTTTTATATAATTTAATGAAATTAGACTTGTTTTATCGATTACTACTTTAACAACAGGGTTACTACTTAATAAATCTACATCTGTGCCTTTCCTAATTACAACAAAGACTTTTACTGACTCTGTCACTGGGCTATCCCATGTAAGTTTGATTCCCCCTGCAATTTTTGCTTCTTTAGCATCCTCAGGTCTTAGTATGATTTAAAAAACTATTGTTGCTTCTCTAGCTAAGGTAAAGTTGTCTAGTGTAAACACAACAGTCGGATCAGTTCTACCCTTTTTACCTGTAAGAAGATACCCCCATCTCTTATACTCCTGTATTTTTATTTTATCTCTGATTTTGCTGTCTTCGGAATAGCCCGAAACAAGACTCACAAGCAACGGACCAGAGTTAAACGCTTTTTTAAATGTTAAGTTATCATCTTCAGTAATTATGTAAGGACTAATGAATTCAAACTTTATGTCCCAATCTATTGCGTGTGCAGGAACAGGGGCAGGAACAACTACCCACTTCTTACCCACATGTTTTAACTCACTCAGCACTGGCTGTTTTTTTCGTTAGCAATGCTCTGTATACTGGCCGTTTCAATGGGTTGGGAAAAAAATCATAAAAAACTTTCTGACAAATGTATATAAAATTTTGAGGTTAGTTGATTAGTAAATGAGTGCATGCATATACAAAATTTTGAGTTGCTCGCCTCAAAAATGTATATTCTGGAGCATAGTAAAGATACCATTTATTTTCCACACTGCACTTCCAAGTGTAATCGGTTATCAGTTCACTTGTGACCCACCGAATAGTTCAATCAGACACATTCTTCTCACTCTCTGCTGGTTCAAAATCGCTATCACTGTCTTCAATAGCCTCTTCTGCATCAGAACCCTCAATTTGGATGATTTCTATCACTTCTCTGACAGTAAATCGATGATTACTTTGCGCTCTTGTTGTGAGTGAAGTACACAGAGATGCCATGTTTCGCAAATGTAAACAAAGCTAGTATGTTCGAAAACCACGCTCTACTACAGTAACTGTGAGGCCTAGTGATAAAAATAGGAATGAGGTCATTGTACGAAAACAGAGCTGCAAAACTAGGCAGGTTAGTTTCGTATTCTATAATCCCCAGTTCTCGTAGAAGGCGGCCAACGTCACAACCCGCGATAGCGGTGATCAGAGGGCAAGCGATGTGCAGGCCATCACAGGGATCGCGGTGATCAGAGGGCAAGCGATGTGCAGGCCATCACAGGGATCACGGTGATCAGAGGGCAAGCGATGTGCAGGCCATCACAGGGATCATGGTGATCAGAGGGCAAGCGATGTGCAGGCCATCACAGGGATCGCGGTGATCAGAGGGCAAGCGATGTGCAGGCCATCACAGGGATCGCGGTGATCAGAGGGCAAGCGATGTGCAGGCCATCACAGGGATCACGGTGATCAGAGGGCAAGCGATGTGCAGGCCATCACAGGGATCGCGGTGATCAGAGGGCAAGCGATGTGCAGGCCATCACAGGGATCATGGTGATCAGAGGGCAAGCGATGTGCAGGCCATCACAGGGATCGCGGTGATCAGAGGGCAAGCGATGTGCAGGCCATCACAGGGATCGCGGTGATCAGAGGGCAAGCGATGTGCAGGCCATCACAGGGATCGCGGTGATCAGAGGGCAAGCGATGTGCAGGCCATCACAGGGATCGCGGTGATCAGAGGGCAAGCGATGTGCAGGCCATCACAGGGATCGCGGTGATCAGGGGGCAAGCGATGTGCAGGCCATCACAGGGATCGCGGTGATCAGAGGGCAAGCGATGTGCAGGCCATCACAGGGATCGCGGTGATCAGGGGGCAAGCGATGTGCAGCACGGCTGTGCAGAACGCTGGATTTTCCACTCTTTAGTTTAGCCAGCAACATGCTTGCTGCAGCCACTCCCGCAGCCGACAGGCTTAAAGTAGGTCACAGTCTGATAGCTATTCCTTCTCTAATCTCTGTAACGGACTGCTGATGTGTGGCGGCTATGCCTGTGTTTAATGTTCTCTATCTCCTCTTCAAAGATTTTCTACATAGAACCGTTTGACACACTTGTGTACTGTTGTGTGCTGGTTCCTGTGTTGGTGGTAATATTCCAGTTACGTTTTTTTTAAGAGTGCAATCCGAGGATAAAGACAGGTACCGTGTTTGTGTGTGACTGAACATGGCTGGTAAGTTATCTGAGCCCCACAGTACCCAGTTGGTTTGAACATTCATTCTCTGTTCTGGAATTCTGTTGTGTATTGTGTAATCCCTGTGCTTTATGCTCTGCTCATAGCCTCCAATATAGATGTGATACTGTTTAGTAGTATCATGTACTAACTGTTGTCTGCTCATCCGTATTATCCTGCTTCCTTTGTTCCAAATGCCTAAGGAGTAGACAGTACTTATGGCGGGAACAAAACAAACACAAGAAACATTTGCACACACAGGAGCCTTTCATTTTAAAAGGTTAAATTCTCTATGTAGAGTATGTGGAGGAAGGTCAAAACGAACACTTGATCAAAATCCAATAAAACTGTGTGAAATCTATGTAGCTGAACTTCAGGAAATACATGGAATCACTGTGGACTGAAACTAGTGGACTGTGTTACTCAAATTCGTTTTGTGTAAAATGTTACCAAAGCCTAATGAAACTGAAAAGAAAATCATCAATTCAATTACAAAAACTGTATTCATCCCTGTGAGGGAAATTCTAAAAACTGTTCATATAAAGGAACCACCAGTGTGATATGCTTAAGACCCGTTACTTGTGTTCGTGTCGATATAAGGCCCAGTGTGGTGTGTTTCAGACCTAGTTATTTGTGTTAGTGTTAATATAAAGGAACCAGTGTGATGTGCTGAAGACCTGTTGTGTTAGTGGTTATGAATTTACTGTGTAAACCCAAGTGTACTGCATAAACACTGCTGTGATCAGCATGTTTGTGTTGATCGTCTTGATGGACCTAATGGATTACCAGCTTACCAGCTTCTCAGCAGTGGAGTGCTTTCTGACGCTAGTGTTGCTCTAGCAGGAAAGAAACAAGAATTCAAGTAAGTGATAACAGTAGAGGCTAGAATGCTGCGTAGATACATCAAATTTTCATCCCACAGAAAACTTAGATGCACAACAGATTGAGCTTGAAAGTTAGTGCTTTTTTGTGTCAGTGCATGTTCATTGTATTGCAAATATGAAATGTAACTGCTCTTGCAAGTGTGCTGGTAGTAAGCAGCATGGGCATGTTTGGTATGAAAAGAAAGCAAATTTTATCAGCTACAAATCTACACTCATGTTATAATGATATTCTTGCAAAATAAAAAGCATTTTGTGAATGTTCAGTTACTAACACTATTCAGCGTTTCCGCTGCCAAGCGCCAGTATGCTGCTGTCGGCACGTACACATAGTGTAGGTAATGAAAGAGCACTCCTTTCTAGGACCATGAACAGCTCTGTCACTCTGCCTGAAGAGGCGCGCGCTAACGACTAATTGCCCCCACACCTGGCCTTGCCACAGATGGCTTATCTTGCACTCAGTGGCCCCCGGCCGCTCCTAACTAAAAGTGTGGTTCTGCACAGCCGTGGCAGGCCATCACAGGGATCACGGTGATCAGGGGGCAAGCGATGTGCAGGCCATCACAGGGATCGCGGTGATCAGGGGGCAAGCGATGTGCAGGCCATCACAGGGATCGCGGTGATCAGAGGGCAAGCGATGTGCAGGCCATCACAGGGATCGCGGTGATCAGGGGGCAAGCGATGTGCAGGCCATCACAGGGATCGCGGTGATCAGAGGGCAAGCGATGTGCAGGCCATCACAGGGATCGCGGTGATCAGGGGGCAAGCGATGTGCAGGCCATCACAGGGATCGCGGTGATCAGAGGGCAAGCGATGTGCAGGCCATCACAGGGATCATGGTGATCAGAGGGCAAGCGATGTGCAGGCCATCACAGGGATCGCGGTGATCAGAGGGCAAGCGATGTGCAGGCCATCACAGGGATCGCGGTGATCAGAGGGCAAGCGATGTGCAGGCCATCACAGGGATCGCGGTGATCAGAGGGCAAGCGATGTGCAGGCCATCACAGGGATCGCGGTGATCAGAGGGCAAGCGATGTGCAGGCCATCACAGGGATCGCGGTGATCAGAGGGCAAGCGATGTGCAGGCCATCACAGGGATCGCGGTGATCAAGGGGCAAGCGATGTGCAGGCCATCACAGGGATCGTGGTGATCAGAGGGCAAGCGATGTGCAGGCCATCACAGGGATCGCGGTGATCAGGGGGCAAGCGATGTGCAGGCCATCACAGGGATTGCGGTGATCAGGGGGCAAGCGATGTGCAGGCCATCACAGGGATCGCGGTGATCAGGGGGCAAGCGATGTGCAGGCCATCACAGGGATCGCGGTGATCAGAGGGCAAGCGATGTGCAGGCCATCACAGGGATCGCGGTGATCAGGGCAGAGTGAGTTAAGAGGTAGAGCACTTTATTCACAGGTCTAGGTACAGTAACATCACAAAGCTGATTAAGTTTGAGATACCCTTTTTCTGCACCATCAATTACTTTCCGTTTGTAATACCCAGTTTTGTCTAGTTCAAGACCATACACTTCTCCTACCTCTCCTTCTTTATCAAAACCATGCACATCACCCAAATCTTTCAACTCTATTACTGAACACACAAATGGTGTAATTCTCAGCTTTGGACCACCACTCATTTTTATTCAACAAAAATAAAATTTATTTAACTTCTAAGACAACACAAAAATCATGCATCTGAACTGGTTTACCGTCCTGATTAGTTACAGATAAACAGAGTGATTCAAAGAAACTGACTCCTAATTTTTTTAACTGCAAATTAGTAAATTTAACTCCCACGCTTTCACAATAAACATCACTTCCAGCTGGTAAGCATCTTAACAAAGTTGACGGCATACCATTGTGTACATTTTCGGTCATGTTTAATTTTTTCAAATAAACATTTAGTACTGTATGTACAGACAAATCAACAGGATATTTTCCAATTATTTTATCTTTATTTGGCTTGAACGTCACTGTCCAACCATCCAATGCCAAAGTCCAGTCCTCATCCATACTACTTACAAAATCGCCTATTAAACCAAGTAAAGATGCAAGTTTATTTGAAATTCAATTCAATTGAATTCAATTCAAATACTTTATTGTGTCATTCTAGCCGACAAATTGTAGGCTCAGGTTTCAGAAATTCTAATGTAACAATAAGTTACCTAGATTTAAAGTTGCTTTAATTTTTAATTAACTTTGAAACCAGTAGCTAAAGTATAAAAGCCATCATACCCAGATGGTTTAAAGTGTGTATCGTTAATTGAACTACCAGCGACTCTATAACATACATAATAACTTGCATCATTTTCTACATTAAACCACTTTTTAGTGTATATCATTTTGTGCATAGCTACAACATTATTACCATCATGGTTATCAATTTCATTAGTTAACAACACTCGTTTACTTGTATCAAGATTTGTTAAGGCAATAAACATTTTTATTATCACATAAAAAAGCACAATGGAATTTAAATCACAAACAAGTGTGAGTGCAAAACCATTTCAATTCAATGTGGATGCCAAGTACAATATCGCACCTACTTATGACCAGAAATTAATTCAACTAAATCAGCTCGACATATCTGTATGGTATGGTATGGTATGGTATGGTGTCTGCAAGGTGCTCATATCCATCTAATTAAAGATGCTAATGGCGCCGTAGGGATGGAAGCTGAAGCTTTGAAAGTCTGCTGCTACTAAGCGCTACTTTATATGCAAACCTCCATCCTACTATTAACTTCGGTGCATGTGATATATTTCTGTTTCCATTTCACCGGCCCCCACCAGGCCTTCTCTTTTCGAATAGTGGTCATGGCATTTTTAACGTGCGCACTTGATGATTATGCGTGCTGTACACACGAAGGCGAGACAGGCAACCATAAGCCGAGTCTGTACATAAATTTGACTCGATGGGAATGAGGAAAGGTCCACATCCCATTCCTGCCCACCAGGGGATTCGAACCCACGATCTTACAACTGCCAGCGCAGTGTCTTATCCACTAAGCTCTGTCCCCATGTCATCTATGTCAGAAGAAGATTACTTTCAAGTAAAGTACCAAATTCTTTCTATCATTACCTAAACCCACCAATTACAGATGATTCAACTGCAATAAAGTGGCTTTCAGGTCCATTGCAGATGTTCCAAAACCAGCTTAGCTTTGATACACTATGCTCAACTACTGGCTGTAGTGTTTCTTTTGCAGACCACTTGAATCACTCAAACAAACTGATTAGATCTGTGTATCGTTTCAACAGATATTACCAGCTGAGAAGAATACTGTCAGAACTCCATGTTCACTGCCAAATGAATCTAGTTTTAACCAATTTAATAACTGCATGGATATGAAAACGTTTGAACGCATCTGTAATGAATTTAACATTAGCACCAAGTACGACTTCTCACAAAAGCTTGATGATCACCACGGTATGGGAACATTGTGTTATGCTCTCAGTCACAGGGTATATCCTAAAGATTACTGGTCTGGTTATACTTCATTCACACAAAAAAATTAAATCTGGTTAGGCTCAATAGAACAGAAACAGTCTAATGCCTGGACCACATTTGTCTTAGACAGGAGTGACGGGTTTACACAAGCCGGAGTTGAACGCATTAATGAGTCTATCAGAACGTATGTGTGGTGTATACTAGGAGCACAAGCTTAAACAAAATCAAATATCTTAAACGGGAGTGGAAAATTTGAAGCACAAAAACAATTCTTGCAAACCTGGAAGATGCTATAAACTCAGTAGTAGATCTCCCATCAAGCATACAACACTATCAAGACGTTCTCAGGTATGCCAGATCAAAAGTTGACTTTGTAGTTGGTATTGGGTTATACATGTTACCATCTGACCTTCAACTCCAAATGGGAACAATACAAAATTATAATAATGAAATAATTGTTGCAGGGCATGATCAGATATTAGGACTCAATTAGTCGGTAAACTTAAGCCCAACAACCACACACTTACAACCACCGCTTGTGTTAATAACACCCCTTGCACCAGTTACACCAGCACCAGTGTCAGTTACACCAGCACCAGTCGCACCAGCCCCCGTCATACCAACACCACCACCAGCAAACACACATGAGTCAGAGAGAACTGCGTTGGTAAAAGGCCTTACTGGATTAGGAATATGACTTCTTTTACCTGTTTCATTAAATATCCTGTTATTAATCCTCCTACTGTTATCAGAAAAACCCATACATGCTCCACCATAAACCTGACTCCCTTCCCTGCTGTACTGATCAGCCAACTGACAACACTCCTTATTATGCCAGACAAAGCATCCAATGCTTTCACAGTCAATTTCTTAAGCAAGTCTGATATGTGTTATTTTTTTTTTTTTTACCCACGACTTTTGGAGTTGGAGCTGGAGGCAGAGGAGGACCACTGCCACCTCCAGTTACAGCCATTACTACAGTACTGATAATAAACCCAAGAGCAGTAATTAAACTTGCAATAGTGATACCCTGCTATCTGAAAAGTGTTTTCAATCTATCTCTCAGCTGATGTAGTGTCTTCATGAAGTATTTTCTGAATAGTTTCTCTAATCCTGTTCACTTGTGTTTTTAGTTTTTCTTTTCCAATTTCAATTACTTTTAGTCTCGCTGATCTTTCTATTTGCAAATCCTTTAATCGTCTTTGTATTCTTTTTTTTTAACCACTGCGCCACTTCCCGGGCGGGGAAGTGGCGCAGTGGTTAAGGCGTCTGCCTCCAATGCCAAAAAAAAAGGTGCGAGGTTCGATACCGGGTTCCGGCGTTGGATTTTTCTCCTCTGGTGTCACCGTCTGGACAGTGGGCAGATGTTCACATCTGCATGGGACATAGACGACCCCGGCCCCCACGAGTCCCCTGCTGCCTTGCAGGTCTGGCCGCTTGGCTGCAGAAAGGCTAAGGGAGGAAACCCCTGACATCAAGGCCCCCGTGTCTCCGGGGAAGGTTTTTGAGCCAGAGACTAAGGACAGTCTGATATAAAACCTACGACCCGAGGACCTCGATGCCACCGTCCCAGCTTGCTAGGCCATGGCAAACGAACCAAGGGTTTAAAGGGTGGGGCCAGTACTGCGCACACTGCACTCCACCAAAAAGCTCCACCGCGCAGGCTTTAGGAAACGCCCACGGATTCTTTTTTTTATTTCAATGCCATTATTCTCACCATCGCTTTACCAAGTTTTTTTCCCATTTCTATGTGATTATCAAGGTCACCCAGATTGGCTACATTATTTGCCAGTTCACCTCTGATTGTTTGTAATGCTTCATTCAACCCCATTATCTCCCTCATGGTCAAGGGAGGGTCATTTATTGTTTTCATAGCTTCATCGGTAAGTGAGGTTTCTTGTATTGCTCTGTCTGCTATTTCCGACAGGCCTTTTACTTCCGTCATTTCAATTTCTTGTCCCGTTGGCAACTGTTTTTGCACATCGTGAAGAGCACTCTCAGGTTTGCTTAGTAGCTTCTTACTATGAATACCAAGGTACCTTTCTGACCCTGCGCCACCACCGACTTCAGTTTTTATTGTATTTAAAGATCTAAATTTAGCAAAGTTGTTTTTATGGTTTAGGTGCACTTTTCCTTTGTCTCTATTTACAAATAAGTGTAACGACGGTGTTTTCGCTACTGAATTAAATTATTACATATATAAACGTTTATTCTAATGGAATGAGTGTGTGCGTGGGTTTGTTCTGATAATCAGTATAAAGGTGGGTGCACTATCTCTGTTCACTATACTCTTTCATCCACCACACACGCGCTTACAAACGAAGGACAAAGGCCACACAGTTATATCTCTTTGCCCTCTTTAACTATTTCTCATACACTCATAACATACATTAAACCACACAATTCACATCATATAAACCAATCTACACAAATAACAATTCACATCATATAAACCAATCTGCACAAATAACTAACAGTAACAAGTGGCATATAGGTTATTCACAACTTCAGCGCTCACACATTCACTCGCTACCGTAGAGGTCGTTGTCTCTCTCGAGAGACGTCACTCGACTCCTCTTTATACTAGTGTCGACACAGTCAATATCACATTGACGACTTGACGGAGATTCCCGAACTGAATATTACTATTCAATGACTCACAGATTTAGAACATTCCTAGGCGTGAAATTAACGGCGCTAGGCGACAATAGCTACACTGACGGAATTCCTGTAGCACGAATCTGTGGCTTACTTCGCTACCGTTGCTGCTCGTAGCACCAATGATGGTAGGACGAAGGAGAGATGAAGGCTTGATGTCCGCACCTGGTCACGTACGTGATGCCTTCAGGACAGCTTCATCGGCCCTACACCAGGGGTGTCCGCTCCATACCGGCCCCGCTGTATTCAATATACAGCTATCGAATTCTCTAGCCAGAATTCTTCCTCAGAGCCCTAGCGAAAACGACCGCTCGGCTCGACTGGTGTAGCATCTCTAACTGGCAATTATTCCCGAACCCACACTGTCACACGTGAACATCGCTCACCGCTACATTACCGCACATGAACATGGCTTATCTGTACATTACCGCTCGTGAACAATGCTTATCTCTACATTATTCGCATGTGTACATTCGGTCCAACTGCTAATGACGTCACACCATCGTCCGACCGAAACCTACCCCAAAGGCGTTCGTTACAATAAGTGATCCTTGCTATCAAGATCAAACTGATTAGGATCTATTACATTTGGATGGTCACCAACACGATCATAAAATGAGTTCACTTTATCCTTTAACAGTTCGCGATGTAAACTGAAAGTATTCCTTCTCCCTACCATGTCTGTTATATTACCATATCTTCCACCACCATGGCATCATCATATAATCACCCTCATCCTCATCACCATGGCATCATCATATAATCACCCTCATCCTCATCACCATGGCATCATCATATAATCACCCTCATCCTCACCATCATGCAAAATGGAATGACGGGGAAGTGGCGCAGTGGTTAAGGCGTCTGCCTCCAATGCCAAAGGTGCGAGGTTCGATACCAGGTTCCGGCGTTGGATTTTTCTCCTCTGGTAAGTGTCACCGTCTGGGCAGTGGGCAGATGTTCACATCTGCACGGGACATAGACGACCCCGGCACCCACGAGTCCCCTGCTGCCTTGCAGGCCTGGCCGCTTGGCTGCGGAAAGGCTAAGGGAGGAAACCCCTGACATCAAAGCCCCCGTGTCTCCGGGTAAGGCTTTTGAGCCAGAGACTAAGACAAGGACAGTCTGATATAAAACCTACGACCCGAGGACCTCGATGCCACCACCCCAGCTTGCTAGGCCATGGCAAACGAACCAAGGGTTTAAAGGGTGGGGCCAGTACTGCGCACACTGCACTCCACCAAAAAGCTCCACCGCGCAGGCTTTAGGAAACGCCCACGGACTATGACACTGAACTTTCCAAGTCCTGTAGCGATGGGCAAGGGGCAAAACGGCAGGTGAAAGATGTCACTGGAAGCCGCAGTCTCAAACTTGCATGCAGGCGGTTCAGGATATTGGTCGCCTGATGTTGACCTGGGGATGACAACGTCACTCGGCACACCCTGAACGACCAAGCAGCCTTCTCTAGGGACAGCACTGCTTGCTCCACACGGAGAGGGGCCTAGAAAAGGTGGCCTAACCAAAGCTCATCCCCTCGTAACCCCAGTTGGCTAGCCGCGGTCAACGGGCATCTTCTCATGCGGTCAGAAAACAAGAAAAAACAATGGATCCACTCTCATGACGACCACGACCGGACTCAACGTAGCATGCTGGAACATCCGAACCATGCTCGACACAGCAGACAGCGGACGCCCTGAACGTCGCTCCGCCCTCATTGCCCATGAATTGCGGAGGTTAAACATCGACATCGCCGCGCTCAGCGAAGTACGAGGCAGCCTCCAAGAACTTGGCGATGGCTACACCCTCTACTGGTCAGGCAGGCCTGCATCAGAAAGACGGCTCTCAGGCTTGGGCTTCATGGTGAAGACCCCCATTGCGACTAAGTTGGAAAACCTACCAACGGGTCACTCCGACCGCATCATGTCCATGCGCCTCCCACTGAGACAACAGCAATACGTCACCCTTCTCAGTGTGTACTCCCCAACCCTCCTGGCAGAGCCTGCAGAAAAAGACAATTTCTACTCTGACCTGCGCAGCCTCCTGCAGAGCACCCCTGCAGACGACAAAGTCATCATCCTTGGCGACTTCAACGCCAGAGTGGGCCAAGACTCTGAAGCCTGGAAAGGAGTCCTCGGCAAGCATGGCGTTGGGAACTGCAATGACAATGGTCGCCTACTGTTGGAGCTCTGTGCAGAGCAGCAACTTGTCATCACCAACACTACTTTCCAGCAAAAAGACAGTCGAAAGACCACCTGGATGCATCCTCGCTCCAAGCACTGGCACCTTATCGACTATGTCCTAGTGCGTCAGAGGGACCGCAGTGACGTCCTCCTCACCAGAGTGATGCCCAGCGCAGAGTGCCACACTGACCACCGCCTTGTTCGCTGCAAACTCAGGCTCCGCCTCAAGCTGAAACCCAAGAAAGGGGGCCCCCCAAGAAAAAGCTTGATGTTGCCAGCCTTCAGCGTGACGACAAGAAAGGTGCCCTTCAGGCCGATTTACAGCGCATGCTCAAAGACACAGTTGATCCAGCAGACTCCTCCCCTGAAACACTCTGAAAACTGAAAACTGCTATTGTAAAATCTTCTGTGGAAGTCTTGGGCTTTGCTAGAAAGAGGAACAAAGACTGGTTTGACGAAAACGACGTAGAGATCCAGGAACTTCTAGCAAAAAAAAAAAAAAAAAGAGCCGCCCACCAGGCCCACCTAGCCCAGCCTTCCTGCCCTGTGAAGACGTCTGTCTTCCGCCTCATCTGCAGCAGTCTCCAGCTCAAGCTTAGAGAGCTCCAGAACGAGTGGTGGTCCAGACTCGCACAGAAGACCCAGCTCTGCGCTGACAACGGTGACTACAGGGGCTTCTACGAAGCACTGAAAGCAGTGTATGGCCCTAGGCACCTGGTACAAAGTCCCCTGCGAAGCTCTGATGGACAGGCACTCCTCACAGATAATACCTCCATCTTGAACCGCTGGTCGGAATACTTTCAGGACCTCTTCGGCGCTGAGCGCACTGTTCAAGAAACAGTCATCCTCCAAATCCCACACCTTCCACTAAAGGATGAATTGGACGAACCGCCCACTGCCGAAGAGACCCTCACAGCCATCCACTAGCTCAAGAGTGGCAAAGCAGCAGGCATTGACGGAATCCCGCCAGAGATCTGGAAACATGGAGGCCCAGCACTGCACAACAAGCTCCACGACCTCTTTCTCTGCTGCTGGGAAAAAGGAACACTACCAAAGGACTTCCGTGATGCAGTCATCATCACCCTGTACAAGAACAAAGGAGAGAAGTCTGCCTGCTCTAATTATCGTGGAATTACCCTGCTGTCCATTGCCGGGAAAATTCTCGCAAGGTTGCTCCTGAATCGGCTGGTACCTGCCATCGCTGAAGACCACCTCCCAGAGGGCCAGTGTGGCTTCAGAGACAACAGGAGTACCACCGACATGGTCTTTGTGCTGAGACAGCTTCAGGAGAAGTGCCGCGAGCAGAACAAAGGGCTGTACGTAACGTTTGTCGACCTAACAAAAGCGTTTGACACTGTAAAACAGGCAAGGTATGTGGCAGATCCTGGAGCGACTAGGCTGTCCCCCAAAGTTCCTCAACATGATCGTCCAGCTCCACGAGGACCAGCAAGGCCAGGTCAGACTAAACAGTTACCTCTCAGAACCATTCCCCATTCGCAACGGCGTGAAGCAAGGCTGCGTGCTGGCACCGACCCTCTTCACCATCTTCTTCAGCATGATGTTGAAGCAGGCCGCAGTGGACCTCGACGATGACGACGCAGTGTACATCAGGTATCGTCTCGATGGCAGCCTGTTCAACCTCAGACGACTGCAGGCCCACACGAAAACCCTAGACCAACTGATTCGTGAGCTGCTCTTGGCTGATGACGCTGCCCTCGTTGCACACACAGAGAGAGCCTTACAGCGCATTACGTCCTGCTTCGCAGATGCCGCCCAGCTCTTTGGACTTGAGGTCAGTCTGAAAAAGACAGAGGTCCTTCATCAGCCGGCACCCAAGGAAGAGCATCGCCCTCCCCACATCACCATCGGCGAGTCCGAACTGAAGTCTGTACACCAGTTTACCTACCTTGGCTGCATCATCACGTCAGACGCCAAGCTGGACAAGGAGCTGGACAACAGGCTGGCAAAAGCGAACAGTGCTTTCGGGCGACTATTCAAGCGGGTGTGGCACAATCAACAGCTGATAAAAGGCGCCAAGATCAGCGTGTACAGAGCTGTCGTCCTCACCACCCTGCTGTATGGTTCCGAGTCCTGGGCCCTCTACCGCAGCCAACTACGACTCCTCGAACGCTTTCACCAGCGCTGCCTGCGTACCATCCTCAGCATTCACTGGAGTGACTATGTCACCCACGTCGAGGTCCTTGAACAGGCGGAAACTGTGAGCATCGAGACTTTGCTGCTGCGGACACAGCTTCGCTGGGCGGGGCACGTTTCCAGGATGGAGGATCATCGCCTACCCAAGATCACTCTGTTCGGCGAGCTCGCCACTGGACACCGAGACAGAGGGGCACCAAAGAAGAGATACAAAGACGGTCTCAAGAAGTCACTTAGTGCCTGCCAAATCAACCACCGCCAGTGGTCTTCGCTTGCTGCGGACCGTGACACCTGGCGCTCCACCATTCACAAGGCAGCCGTCTCCTTTGATGACTCTCGCAGAGCTAACCTTAAGGACAAGCGGCTCAGAAGAAAAAATAGAGTTGTCATAACTCAGAATCCTGACCAGACCTTCCCCTGCAGCCACTGCGGTCGAACCTGCCTGTCCCGGATTGGCCTCCGCAGCCACGAAAATGCCTGCAGACGACGTGGGCAAGCCCTATAGAATCTTCGTTCGTGAAGTCAAGCCAAGAGATTAGAGACATATCTTCCATTTCAGTATCATGGCCAAATCTTCCCTCTGCCATTGTTGTATTTTTATTTAATATTTATTTTGATTTTGCATAAATAAAATGACATCGTCCTATAATATCCCAAAGTTAGGCCCGTACAGAAAACAACGTGAACATCTGGGTGTTAAGGGCATTAGGCAATCAATTGTTATCACAAACAATCCTAGCACCATAGATCAAAACCAAACTCTTACTATCAAGTTTCCAAACCTCGGTCCCAGTGATGTTATTGTTCCTGGAACTGCACCCGTTGCATTTAATATCGAACTTTCATCAGAATCTGACGCAACCAGAACACTAGTTGCTAATGTTGGTAGAGCAATTATTAAGACTATTAAAGTTAAACTCGAGGCCAAGAAGTGTTTAGTCTGGATGATGCTGATGTATTCTACTGCTACAAAGAAGTAGTCAGATCAGAAAATAGCTTACTTTCAGAATCACATTGGAACCAGTCAGATCAGGAAATAGCTTACTTTCAGAATCAGGTCAGAACCAGTCAGATCAGGAAATAGCAAAACTTGACAGAGATGCTGCTGCAGTGTAGTACAGCTGACGATACATTTTATCTGTTTACCCCAGTGTTACCAACATATTATTGGTGTACTATAAATAAACATCAACACTTGACAGAGATGCTGCTGCAGTGTAGTAAAGCTGACGATACATTTTATCTTTTTACCCCAGTGTTACCAACATATTAGTGGTGTACTATAAATAAACATCAACACTTGAAATGACTGATAGTCAACTTGCAACAGAATGTTGTGCATATCCAGAAACTACAAGGCTAGGAACACCCTGAAATTGTCTGGACAAAACTGCTATTTCCAATGTACTAAAAGAACATGTTTTGACTTCATACTTATGCAGTTTAATTAGTAGTGTCCAAAGTGCAAGAAGTCAAGTAATAATAATAAAAGTTTATTTACAAAACAACAACAAACAAACAAACAAACAAAACCGTGATGTAACACTGCCCTTTTGGAACCTGACAACAGCCATTATTATTGTCAGTTGGGTTCCAAAATTTAAAACCAGTTTCATGAAGCATAACTTACTGGCTGTCAGTTTTACACAGATGCCCCATAAAAGACTGTGGTTAATATTTTCTGGCAAGCATAATTTGTTTTTAGAAATGGCCACGGCTAGTTTAATTTCTTTTTCATGTGCAGTTCCAGCACATAAGTCAAAAAGGATGATCAGTTGCCTGTAAACTGTGGCCTAATTACACAACAACCAATTAAGCAATAGTGCACATGCCCGTGATTATCACAAGACAAACCAAAACAAAACTTAAATTACCTGCATGTCACTTTACCATAGGACCCCAATGCTATATTTATGCCTCCCAGTTGGACAATGTGACCCCTGATTTGAAAATCCTCCACCATTCTGGTTAAAAACTTTTACACCCTTCTTTTGTGCACAGTTTACAATACCTGTTTACAATACCTCTTTTCAATACCTGTTTACAATATCTGTTTACAATACCTGTTTACAATACCTGTTTGCAATACCTGTTTCTGCTGTACTTACAGAGTCAGGTCTCCTGGACACAGACCACATCACAGTGAGGGGCCAGAGAGTGAGGACAGGGGACACAACTATACATCACAGTGAGGGGCCAGAGAGTGAGGACAGGGGACACAACTTACATCACAATGAGGGACCAGAGAGTGAGGACAGGGGACACAACTTACATCACAATGAGGGGCCAGAGAGTGAGGACAGGGGACACAACTTACATCAAAGTGAGGGGCCAGAGAGTGAGGACAGGGGACACAACTTACATCACAGTGAGGGGCCAGAGAGTGAGGACAGGGGACACAACTTACATCGAAGTGAGGGGCCAGAGAGTGAGGACAGGGGACACAACTATACATCACAGTGAGGGACCAGAGAGTGGGGACAGGGGACACAATTATACATCACAGAGAGGGGACACAACTATACATCACAGTGAGGGACCAGAGAGTGAGGACAGGGGACACAACTATACATCACAGTGAGGGGACACAACTATACATCACAGTCAGGGACCAGAGAGTGAGGACAGGGGACACAACTATACATCACAGTGAGGGGACACAACTATACATCACAGTCAGGGACCAGAGAGTGAGGACAGGGGACACAACTATACATCACAGTGAGGGGACACAACTTACATCACAATGAGGGACCAGAGAGTGAGGACAGGGGACACAACTTACATCACAATGAGGGGCCAGAGAGTGAGGACAGGGGACACAACTTACATCACAATGAGGGACCAGAGAGTGAGGACAGGGGACACAACTTACATCACAGTGAGGGACCAGAGAGTGAGGACAGGGGACACAACTTATATCACAATGAGGGACCAGAGAGTGAGGGCAGGGGACACAACTTACATCACAGTGAGGGACCAGCGAGTGAGGACAGGGGACACAACTTACATCACAGTGAGGGGACACAACTATACATCACAGTGAGAGGACACAACTATACGTCACAGTGAGGGGACACAACTATATATCACAGTGAGGGGACACACTATACGTCACAGTGAGGGGACACAACTATACGTCACAGTGAGAGGACACAACTATACGTCACAGTGAGGAGACACAACTGTATATCACAGTGAGGGGACACACTATACATCACAGTGAGGGGACACAACTATACGTCACAGTGAGGGGACACACTATACGTCACAGTGAGGGGACACAACTATACGTCACAGTGAGGGGACACAACTATATATCACAGTGAGGGGACACAACTATATATCACAGTGAGGGGACACAACTATACGTCACAGTGAGGGGACACAACTATACGTCACAGTGAGGGGACACAACTATATATCACAGTGAGGGGACACACTATACGTCACAGTGAGGGGACACAACTATACGTCACAGTGAGAGGACACAACTATAAGTCACAGTGAGGGGACACAACTATATATCACAGTGAGGGGACACACTATACGTCACAGTGAGGGGACACAACTATATATCACAGTGAGGGGACACACTATACGTCACAGTGAGGGGACACAACTATACGTCACAAGCGAGGGGACACACTATACGTCACAGTGAGGGGACACAACTATACGTCACAGTGAGAGGACACAACTATACGTCACAGTGAGGGGACACAACTATATATCACAGTGAGGGGACACACTATACGTCACAGTGAGGGGACACAACTATACGTCACAAGCGAGGGGACACAACTATACGTCAAAGTGAGAGGACACAACTATACATCACAGTGAGGGGACACAAATATACAATACAGTGAGGGACCAACAAAGGAGCTGCTTATGTCTGGCGTGTTAACACAACTCCATAGTGTAGACAAAGGAGCTGCTTATGTTTGGTTCAGCGATCGAGGAAGAAGAAGAAGAAGATGTCTGGTTTTAACAAGGATGACAACAGCAGACTGCAGATGATCTTACTCCGTGAACGTTTCCATACCCCTAATGTTTCCATGCCCCAAATGTTTCCATGCACCAATG
The DNA here is from genome assembly GCA_036245525.1 of Semisulcospira habei. Lineage (NCBI taxonomy): Eukaryota > Metazoa > Mollusca > Gastropoda > Semisulcospiridae > Semisulcospira > Semisulcospira habei. Next base: position 82,204,147 of record BTPG01000007.1, on the reverse strand, counting down.
TTTCCATACCCCAAATGTTTACATACCCCAATGTTTCCATGCCCCCAATGTTTCCATACCCCCAATGTTTCCATGCCCCCAATGTTTCCATATCCTCAATGTTTCCATGTCCCAATGTTTCCATGCCCCCAATGTTTCCATGCCCCCAATGTTTCCATGCCCAAATGTTTCTGTACCCCAAATGTTTTTATACCTGAAATGTTTCCATGCCCAAAACATTTCCATACCCCAAATGTTTCTGTATGCCAAATGTTTCCATTGACCAAATGTTTCCATCCTCCAAATGTTTCTGTACCCCAAATGTTTCCATACCCCAAATGTTTCCATGCCCCAGACGTTTCCATGCCCAAAATACCCCACCCGGGTCTGCCCTGGGGGACTTGGGTGGGGTTAGGTATTTTTTAGTTCCCAGGGTCACCCTGGTCAGCCCCACAGGGTGGGTTTTTCTCTCTGTTCTGGGGCATGTGTTTCTGTCTACCCTTTGTCCATTCACCTGTATTTGCCTTTTAAAAACTCTCCCTACTGTCTGCACTGCCTGTAGCTCTTGATATTGGATGTGTGTTGCTAAATGGTCTTAGCTTTATTTAGGCCCCATGTGTTAGGTTTATTTAATGTATTTGACCGGCTGGCGACATACATTCAATGTTCTGTTTATTTTTTTTCACAAGCAGTGCAGGCACGTCCTGAGAAAGCCTTGTTGCTGTCGGGACGTTAAGCAATGTACAATCAATCAATCAATCCATGCCCAAAATGTTTCTATACCCCAAATGTTTCCATACCCAAATGTTTCCATATCCCAAATATTTCCATGCCTCAAACGTTTCCATGTTTTTACGCCCCAAAAACGTTTCCACACCTCAAAACATTTCTATGCCCCAAACCATTTACACACCACAAACATTTTCTGCATCCGAAGTTTCTATGTCCAAAATGTTCTCCAGGCTCCAGTCAGTGCAGTTCCCGTTGTTAAAGATTTTAAAAAATATATTATTTGTATCTATACTACTAAATGTTTTCATATGTAACTATCTATGCTACTAAATGTTTTCGTTTTGTAGGGCATAGTAGACATCAGGCGATGACATGTACAGGGGGCATAACTGTATCAGGTGGTGAAACATAGAAGGGACATTACTGTATGAGGTGGTGACATGTACAGGGGACATAACTGTATCAGGTGATGACACGTACAGGGGACATAACTGTATCAGGTGGTGACACGTACAGGGGACATAACTGTATCAGGTGATGACACGTACAGGGGACATAACTGTATCAAGTAATGACATGTACAGGGGACATAACTGTATCAGGTGGTGACATGTACAGGGGACATAACTGTATCAGGTGATGACACGTACAGGGGACATAACTGTATCAGGGGATGACACGTACAGGGGACATAACTGTATCAGGTGGTGACACGTACAGGGGACATAACTGTAACAGGTGGTGACATGTACAGGGGACATAACTGTATTAGGTGGTGACACGTACAGGAGACATAACTGTATCAGGTGGTGACACATACAGAGGACATAACTGTATCAGGTGGTGACACATACAGGGGACATAACTGTATCAAATGGTGACACGTACAGGGGACATAACTGTATCAGGTGGTGACATGTACAGGGGACATAACTGTATTGTGTGGTGACACGTACAGGGGACATAACTGTATCAGATAGTGACACACACAAGAGACATAATTGAATCATGTGATAACACATTCAAGGGACATAACATCAGGTGGTGACGTGCACAGGGAACAACATTGCATTATGTCGTGACACACACAGGGGACATAAGTACACCAGGTGGTGACACATACAGGGGACATAACTGCATTATGTGGTGAGACAATCTAAAATGTTAAACGATTAGGACTTAACGTCTTTTGTCCACCATAACGGTGATCTCAAAAACGGGGCACCGAAATAGGGTCTGAACAAATTTTGACCCCAGATGGATTTGAACCCGGGACCTTTTGGTCGAGACTCGAACAATCTACCACCGAGCCACCCAGCTCTCCCGGTGAGACAATCAAGGGAGATATGTACACCAGGTGGTGACACACAGGGGACATAAGACAACCAGCTGCCAAGCTTATGGGCACTGTCAACAGTGTTAGAGGTGCTGTCTAGCTATGGGCGCTGTCAACAGTGCTAGGATGCAATGTTGGAGGACGCTGTCAAGCTATGGGCGCTGTCAATAGTGCTGGCATGCAGTGCAGTGTTGGAGGGCCATGTCGAGCTATGGGCGCTGTCAACAGTGCTAGCATGCAGTGTTGGAGGAAGCTGTCAAGCTATGGGCACTGTCAACAGTGCTGGCATGCAGTGCTGGAGGAAGCTGTCAAGCTATGGGCGCTGTCAACAGTGCTGGCATGCAGTGTTGGAGGGCCACGTCGAGCTATGAGTGCTGTCAACAGTGCTAGCATGCAGTGTTGGAGGAAGGTGTCAAGCTATGGGCGCTGTCAACAGTGCTGGCATGCAGTGTTAGAGGCGCTGTCAAGCTATGGGCGCTGTCAACAGTGCTAGCATGCAGTGTTGGAGGACCATGGCGAGCTATGGGTGCTGTCAACAGTGCTAGCATGCAGTGTTGGAGGAAGCTGTCAAGCTATGGGCACTGTCAACAGTGCTGGCATGTAGTGCTGGAGGAAGCTGTCAAGCTATGGGCACTGTCAACAGTGCTAGCATGCAGTGTTGGAGGAAGCTGTCAAGCTATGGGCACTGTCAATAGTGCTAGCATGCAGTATTGGAGTGCGCTGTCAAGCTATGGGCACTGTCAACAGTGCTGGCATGCAGTGCTGGAGGAAGCTGTCGAGCTATGGGCACTGTCAACAGTGCTAGCATGCAGTGTTGGAGGAAGCTGTCAAGCTATGGGCACTGTCAATAGTGCTGGCATGCAGTGTTGGAGGAAGCTGTCGAGCTATGGGCACTGTCAATAGTACTAGCATGCAGTATTGGAGTGCCGCGCTGTCAAGCTATGGCACTGTCAACAGTGCTAGCATGCAGTGTTGGAGGAAGCTGTCAAGCTATGGGCACTGTCAATAGTGCTGGCATGCAGTGTTGGAGGAAGCTGTCAAGCTATGGGCACTGTCAATAGTACTAGCATGCAGTATTGGAGTGCCGCGCTGTCAAGCTATGGGCACTGTCAACAGTGCTGGCATGCAGTGCTGGAGGAAGCTGTCAAGCTATGGGCGCTGTCAACAGTGCTAGCATGCAGTGCTGGAGGAAGCTATGGGCACTGTCAACAGTGCTAGCATGCAGTGTTGGAGAAAGCTGTCAAGCGATGTACACATTCCAAGGGGAATTTCCGCCGTGAGATGGCCTTAGTCGCCTGCTCGGCGTTAAACCCTAATAACTAACTCCAAGGGGAATTGATGGTACATCAAGGGGAAATATCCCTTGGGCTATGGCCGCTGTCAACAGTGCTAGCATGTAGTTTTGGAAGAAGGAATGTATATGATGGTCGTACTATACCTGCGTATTTCTCTGTGGGTTGGCGATTGGGTGCCGATAGGCGGGGGCAGAGGGTCTAACTGTTTGTCCAGCGCTGAGTAATTACCCTTGGCATGTGTACAGTTCTACCAGCGCTAGCCTCACCTATCTGGTTTGTGTCAAGCTATGGGCGCTGTCAACAGCAGTGTTAGTGGCACACACCAAAAGTTGTGGCTTCACTGTGTGTGCGTATTTTGGAAGCCAAGACATCTGTAAAGACAATTCGATGAAGTGTATATTTACCTGTATGTTTCAATCCAACTTGAAAAATTATTTTGTATTTTTATCGCTCAGTATTCTTTTACCTGTGATTTTGTATTAATTAGTCTCTTTTGCTGAGGCGTATTTTTTTTTATACAAGTTTACACACACCATGTTGGGCCTATGAGATTGACTATGCGCATTGTGTAGTTGACTGTTCACGTTATTTTGTACCAGGGCAGGTACATGTAGCAGGTACAACATGTCTGCTGGTCACAAACAGCTGGTACAACATGTCCACTGGTCACGGACAGCTAGTACAACATGTCCACTGGTCACAAACAGCTGGTACAACATGCCCACTGGTCACAGACAGCTGGTACAACATGTCCACTGGTCACAGACAGCTTATACCCCATTGCCTTAGGTCACAGACTGGCGGGGAAATGTGAATAGCTACTAGCTACGATAAACTATATTTTAGAGGGAAGTCCTAGGAATTTATTATTAAATTTTAAAATGGGCTAAGAGAGCTCATTGGAATTTGTAAAAGTAAGAAAATCGCTAATTGAACTATGGTGGTCATAAAATCACTAAACACAGAGCATATGAGTAGAAGGGTAGTTGCATGAGGAAACTGATGTGAGTTAACAGCATTGCTATGGTACACTGATGGTACAATATTGACACGGGTCACAAACATCTAATACAGACCTGTCATAGGTCACAAACAACTAATACGGACGAGCCATGGGTCACAAACATCTAATACAGACTAGCCATGGGTCACACACATCTATTACAGACTAGCCACGGGTCACAAACAGCTGATACAGACTAGCCATGGGTCACAAACAACTGATACAGATACAGACTAGCCATGGGTCACAGCTGATACAGACTAGCCATGGGTCACAAACATCTAATACAGACTATCCATGGGTCACAAACAACTGATACAGACTAGCCATGGGTCACAAACATCTAATACAGACTAGCCACGGGTCACAAACATCTAATACAGACTAGCCACGGGTCACAAACAAATGATACAGACTAGCCACGGGTCACAAACAATTGATACAGACAGGTGATAGCAGCACATAATGATTGTACTGCAATTACTGAACATACATTTACAAGGTCAGTTTCTGTTTAGCCCGTGTCTGGGCGTTGTTATGATTATTGTTATCATTATTGTTGACGGTGTCCGATGGGACATAATTCTGATGTGATCTTGATCTTGAAGCGGGGATTTCTGGCTAGTGTTCAGAAATCACTGTGGCATCTTTGCCAAACTGACCAATGCCATATACTACTGACCTCGACTTATGCAGAAATAAAACATATTATCACCTCTGAACTCGATGTGAACTGTTTGTCTTGTGTCTGCCGAAGGTGATACGAGTGAGGTACCGGTTGACACAAACGACTACCGACAACGAGCGAGACTGCGCGAGGTCACGGCGGACAGCCAGCTTGTCAGTAACTAGAGCATAGACAACACTTCAAACCGATTTTCAAGATGCATAGTTCCCAAGAGGATATGCTCACAAACCAGATAGGTGAGGCTAGCGCTAGCAGAATTGTACACAAACCAAGGGGAATCGCTCAGCGCCGGACAGACAAACAGTTAGATCCCGCCTATCAGGCACCCTTTCGCCAGCCCACAGAGAAATACGCAGGTATAGAACAATCTGGTTTGTGAGTATCTATAACTCGAGGCAAATTTGTGTCGTTACATTGTTGTGTAATGTTCTGTGCATCTACTGTGGGAAATCAGGGTATTTACCCGACCACATTGAGTCAATGCACCTTCATGTTTGTGTATGTATGTTTCTCCTGCCTACTTCCTAAGTTCCGGAGAAAGACATGGGTTATAAGCGAGAGTATCCTTTTTAGGAATGTAGATGATCGTCTTGATCTATACCTGCGTATTTCTCTGTGGGCTGGCGAATGGGTGCCTGATAGGCGGGGGCAAGAGATCTAACTGTTTGTCTGTCCAGCGTTGAGTGATTCCCCTTGGTTTGTGTAAAAGAGGATATGACATACCTCCACTTGGAGATGCGTGATGTGTTGTCATTATGCGGCTTATGGCACAAGCAATTTTGCTCTCGTTCGTTGTCAGTTGTCGTTCTTTGTCAGTTGTCGTTCGTTTCAAACGAAACCTGTGACTGGAGTTTAACTGTTGTTGTGTCTCCTGCAACACTCACAATACTCAGGGCGTAGGTCATCAGTCGATCCTACATCAGTCGCTGACTGGGTAGCAAGTTGTTTTATCCGTTCCGGGAGAGGCGGAGCTGGGAGGCCGGCCAGAGTACCATCCACACCCACCCTGCCACTAGAGGCCAGGCCAGTAACATCAACACCAACACTGCCACTAGAGGCCAGACCAGAGTACCCTCCACACCAACACTGCCACTAGAGGCCAGGCCAGTAACATCCACACCAACACTGCCACTAGAGGCCAGGCCAGTAAGATCCACACCAACACTGCCACTAGAGGCCAGGCCAGTAACATCCACACCAACACTGCCACTAGAGGCCAGGCCAGAGTACCATCCACACCAACACTGCCACTAGAGGCCAGGCCAGTAACATCCACACCAACATTGCCACTAGAGGCCAGGCCAGTAACATCCACACCAACACTGCCACTAGAGGCCAGGCTAGAGTACCATCCACACCAACACTGCCACTAGAGGTCAGGCCAGTAACATCCACACCAACACTGCCACTAGCGGCCAGGCCAGTAACATCCACACCAACACTGCCACTAGAGGCCAGGCCAGTAACATCCACACCAACACTGCCACTAGAGGCCAGGCTAGAGTACCATCCACACCAACACTGCCACTAGAGGCCAGGCCAGTAACATCCACACCAACACTGCCACTAGAGGCCAGGCCAGAGTACCATCCACACCAACACTGCCACTAGAGGCTAGGCCAGAGTACCATCCACACCAACACTGCCACTAGAGGCTAGGCCAGAGTACCGTCAACACTGCCACTAGAGGCCAGGCCAGAGTACCATCCACACCAACACTGCCACTAGAGGCCTAACCAGAGTACCATCCACACCAACACTGCCACTAGAGGCCAGGCCAGTAACATCCACACCAACTCTGCCACTAGAGGCCAGACCAGTGACATCCACACCATCCCTGCCACTAGAGGCCAGGCCAGTAACATCCACACCAACACTGCCACTAGAGGCCAGGCCAGAGTACCATCCACACCAACACTGCCACTAGAGGTCAGACCAGAGTACCATCCACACCAACACTGCCACTAGAGGCCAGGCCAGTACCCTCCACACCAACCTTGCCACTAGAGGCCAGACCAGAGTACCATCCACACCAACACTGCCACTAGAGGCCAGACCAGAGTACCAGCCACACCAACACTGCCTCTAGAGGCCAGACCAGAGTACCATCCACACCAACACTGCCTCTAGAGGCCATGCCAGTACCCTCCACACCAACCTTGCCACTAGAGGCCAGACCAGAGTACCATCCACACCAACACTGCCACTAGAGGCCAGACCAGAGTACCATCCACACCAACACTGCCTCTGGAGGCCAGACCAGAGTACCATCCACACCAACACTACCACTAGAGGTCAGGCCAGTAACATCCACACCAACACTGCCACTAGAGGCCAGACCAGAGTACCATCCACACCAACCTTGCCACTAGAGGCCAGGCCAGAGTACCCTCCACACCAACACTGCCACTAGAGGCCAGGCCAGTACCCTCCACACCAACACTGCCACTAGAGGCCAGGCCAGTACCCTCCACACCAACACTGCCACTAGAGGCCAGACCAGAGTACCATCCACACCAACACTACCACTAGAGGCCAGGCCAGTAACATCCACACCAACACTGCCACTAGAGGCCAGGCCAGTAACATCCACACCAACACTGCCACTAGAGGCCAGGCGTAGTTTGTTTCTGAAATCTTTGCTCACACATAAAACAAAAACCCAACAACCACGGGACATGGCTACTACTTGGTCTCTGCAAGAGGCATAGACCACCATGGGGCCGCGCAGGCACGAGGGCTCCATAGATCATCATGGGGCCGCGCAGGCACGAGGGCTCCATGGGATCTATACCTCTTGCAGTTGCACCGTGTTCACTTTTTTCCTGGCAGTAAAGGGGTTAGCCCAGCCTTGTCCACTGCAACAGTCCAGGGATCCGAACCCAAAAGGGTGGTCGCCAAGCGTGTACAGTGCACGACAATCTGAATGAAACACGCTTAGAAAGACAACTACAAACAATACTGGTTCCTGGCTCGACAGTGACACTCACAAACCAGATAGGTGAGGCTAGCACTGGCAGAATTGTACACATACCAAGGGGAATTACTCAGCGCTGGACAGACAAACAGTTAGATCCCCTGCCCCGGCCTCAGTATCAGGCACCCAATCGCCAGCCCACATAGTGATAGTTGGACAACACGCCAATCGCTTTGTTCCGCTAGCCTCAACTCATGACTTGCTGTTACGTTTGTGGTTGTGTTATTCTCTTTAGGGCGTGCGTGTGTTGATCATAGGGCCTGTGTGTGTTGATCATAGGGCCTGTGTGTGTTGATCATAGGGCCTGTGTGTGTTGATAATAGGGCCTGTGTGTGTTGATCATAGGAAAAGAGCCGGTGTTCAGTTGAGCTATTTTCCATATTATGAGAATCACGTACCTTTTACTATAATTCGTTTGTTTGTTTGTTTGTTTGTTTGTTTGTGTGTGTGTGTGTGTGTGTGTGTGTGTGTGTGTGTGTGTGTGTGTGTGTGTGTGTGTGTGTGTTTCATGGAGAATTGCGATCGATTTTTCTTGTAAAGCTAGAATGATGCACATTTCGGTAACTTGTTGCTAAAGTCCGACCTAGATTAACCTGGAAGGTTCTAGAAGATGCACGATCGTTCTAGTGACCTCAAAAGTGACGTCAAAGTTTTATAGTACACATGTTGGCTACATTTCGCAACATTTACGGAAAGCGCCTAGATGTTGGTGGAAGATTGCTGGTAGATCTAGAGTGTTCTTTTTAATGAATATTAATGAGTTTTTGGTTACGTTTTCTTTTCCGATTGGTTGAGTTGTGTAATTTGCGGGATTGTACTGGAAATCTGTAGTAGTATAAATGAGGCTGTTAGGAACTGTGTGCGTGCATTGTATAGTAGATACATTGTATCAAAACTGCGGATGCATTGTAGAACTTTAGAAGAGTCAGTGTATCAGTGGTGGTGTATTGTATGGGAGACACACTGTATCAAAATTGTGAATGCATTGTATGAGACAGTGTATCAAAATGTGTATGTATTTGTGCATGCATTGTGCTAAGAGTGTCTCGTGAGAATAAAGCACTGTTGGAACTGTTACTCCAGTCTGGTCTACATCCTTGTGCCACGTGTGACGATTTGCAACTGAGTAAGGTTTCTTTACAAGAACCCTACGTGAGTGTGTCTGGTGTGATTGCATCATACTACGACCACGACTACCACGTAACATTTGGCACATGCGACGGGACTTCTTCAGTTGGCTCAGTGGAAAGGGTAGCCGCCGGAGACAACAGCCAGCAGTGAAACGCAGAGATGGCGACATCGGAAATGGAGACATTCCTGAGAATTGGGAAGTTATGCGGACTGAAGGGAGTTCATCTCCTGGAGTTTATGAAGAAGAGAGAAAATGAGAGATTAGAGAGAGAAGAAAGCCGGAGCCACAGAGCGTGAGATCGTGAGATCAAGAAACTCGAAATTCAAGCAGCAGAGGCAGAGAAACAGCGAGCAGACAGCGAAACAAACGAGAAGAAGCAGAGAAACAGCGAGAAGTGGCAGAGAAACAGCGAGAAGTGGCAGAGAAACAGCGAGAAGTGGCAGAGAAACAGCGAGAAGAGGCAGAGAGGCAGCGACAACACCAGAAGGCCCAACCAAGACCTCAGGACAGCACGCAGAAGTGGTACCACGCCTCAACACAGAGCCGCCGCTGTACTGGCTAACGATGTGACGCCACCTGGTGACTTTGAGTCTGGAGAGATGCGAACGACACCGGAGCAGAGGAGTCTTTTAAGAGGGGTTGTCGCATTCCGGTTGGTGATGGGGCAACATTCTTACCAGTTTCCAATATCGTACTGCCTGAGAGTGAAGTGCCCAACATGCCGGTGGTGTCAGGATTCGTCGGCAACACGTCATGAGAGTGCTGAGACACGGGTTGTAGCGGTGTCATCTTGAGAGAGGACCTATAGCTGAAGTCCAGAAGCTGCAGGAGTGGACAACCCTCATCCTGGCAGACGGAACTGTGAAGATTATCCATCTTGCCAAGGTCAGTGTCAACACCCCGTACCGGATAGGAGAAGTTAAGGCATTATGCGTGAAGACCCCAGTCTACGACCTTATCATCGGAAACATTGACGGTGCCAGAAACGCAGAGGATCCAGATCAGGAGTGGAGACCTGAAACGTGCGCTACCACGAGAAATCAAGCAAAGAAGAGTCACCATCCCTCTAAAAGTAGCTGAAAACACAGAAGGTGTCGTGGTGAACAGGGACAAGCTGGTGGACCTACAGAGCCGACCCTACGCTTGACACACAGAAGGTGTCGTGGTGAACAGGGACAAGCTGGTGGACCTACAGAGCCGACCCTAAGCTTGACACACAGAAGGTGTCGTGGTGAACAGGGACAAGCTGGTGGACCTACAGAGCCGACCCTACGCTTGACAAGTACCGAGGTTGGACTGAGCCCGTGACACGAAGAGGGAAGGAGGTAACCTTTCGAAACCAGAAAAGACATTCGGTACCAGGTATTTAACATCCATAGATACACGCCTGTTCGTCAAGTGGTGGTTCCTGAACCCCTGAGGATGCAGGTGATGAAACTGGCCCATGATTCAATCTTAGGAGGACACCTGGGAATCAGTTAGACCGGCCCTCGGCAGGATCCGAGCGTTCTACTGGCCAGATGTGGGGAGGGGGGGAGAGGGGGGCGGGGGTGGAGGGGGCGACGTCACTCGATTCTGCAGGTCGTGTGACATATGCCAGAAGACAGTCTCCAAAGGCCTAGGGAAAGGTGCCTAAGGTTCCTCTCGAGAAGATGTTACTGGTCGATATGCCTTTCAAGCAGGTAGCTGTGGATCTGGTGGGGCCAATATCTCCTCCAAGCGAAGATGACCATCGCTACATTCTGACCCTGGTGGGGCCAATATCTCCTCCAAGTGAAGATGGCCATCGCTACATTCTGACACTGGTGGGGCCAATATCTCCTCCAAGTGAAGATGGCCATCGCTACATTCTGACCCTGGTGGGGCCAATATCTCCTCCAAGTGAAGATGGCCATCGCTACATTCTGACCCTGGTGGGGCCAATATCTCCTCCAAGTGAAGATGGTCATCGCTACATTCTGACCCTGGTGGGGCCAATATCTCCTCCAAGTGAAGATGGCCATCACTACATTTTGACCCTGTGGGGCCAATATCTCATCCAAGTGAAGATGGCCATCGCTACATTCTGACCCTGGTGGGGCCAATATCTCCTCCAAGTGAAGATGGCCATCGCTACATTCTGACCCTGGTGGGGCCAATATCTCCTCCAAGTGAAGATGGCCATCGCTACATTCTGACCCTGGTGGAGCCAATATCTCCTCCAAGCGAAGATGGCCATCGCTACATTCTGACCCTGGTGGGGCCAATATCTCCTCCAAGTGAAGATGGCCATCGCTACATTCTGACCCTGGTGGGGCCAATATCTCCTCCAAGTGAAGATGGTCATCGCTACATTCTGACCCTGGTGGGGCCAATATCTCCTCCAAGTGAAGATGGCCATCACTACATTTTGACCCTGGTGGGGCCAATATCTCATCCAAGTGAAGATGGCCATCGCTACATTCTGACCCTGGTGGGGCCAATATCTCCTCCAAGTGAAGATGGCCATCGCTACATTCTGACCCTGGTGGGGCCAATATCTCCTCCAAGTGAAGATGGCCATCGCTACATTCTGACCCTGGTGGGGCCAATATCTCCTCCAAGTGAAGATGGCCATCGCTACATTCTGACCCTGGTGGAGCCAATATCTCCTCCAAGCGAAGATGGCCATCGCTACATTCTGACCCTGGTGGGGCCAATATCTCCTCCAAGCGAAGATGGCCATCGCTACATTCTGACCCTGGTGGATTACGCTACAAGATATCCTGAGGCCACACTACTAAAGAAGATCGACACTCCAACAGTGGCAGTGGCGCTCGTAGACATGTTCAGCCGTCTAGGGATTTCTGAGGAGATCCTGAGTGATACAGGGACCCAGTTCGTCTCCGACTGTATGGAAGAAGTCAATCGGCTGTTGAACATCCGGCACCTCACTACGACCCCATACCACCCCGTGTGTAACGGGTTGGTTGAAAAGTTTAACGGAACATTGAAGGCTATGCTGAAGAAACTGTGTGCTGAGCAGCCAAGATTGTGGCATAGATACATCAATGCCTTGCTCTTCGCATACCGTGAAGTTCCTCAAGATTCGACAGGGTTCTCCCCCTTTGAATTACTGTACCACTGTGGACCAAGGATATCGACGCGCCTGAGGTGAAGATCAGCTACCAGTACGTCTTCGACCTGAGAGAGAAGTTGGAGGATACCCTCAGGATGGCTCGAGAAGAATTGGAGAAGGCGCAGAACAAGGGGAAACATTACTATGACCGTAACGCCAAACCTCGTCGGTTCCAGCCAGGTGACCAGGTGTTGGTTCTTCTCCCCACCAACAACAAGCTCCTGATGCAGTGGAAGGGACCGTACATAGTTGACACAGTGGTTGGTATCACCGACTACAGAGTCAAGGTCATTAGCAAGATAAAGACTTACCACGCGAATCTGCTGAAGAAGTACATCAAGAGAGGTTGTCAGGACAAACCACAACAAGCGGCATCAGTGCGTCTGGCTGCTGACGAGAGACTAGACGACGAGAACCTGTTCGACGTTAATGAACTCCGCCACCAGGAGGGTGTAGAAGACATCTATTTCGGTCAAAACTTGACCCAGGCACAACAAGAAGAGCTGAGAGTCCTAACTACGGAGATCAAGCGTCGGTTTACGCCTGACCCGGGGACAACAGACACCATCCAGCATGAAGTTAATCTGAGGTCCAACGAGCCGGTTCGCAGCAAGCCGTATCGTCTACCTTACAACACGAGGAAAGAACTGAAGAAGACATCGAGGAGATGCTGGACCTGGAAGTCATCAGGGAGTCCAAGTCGGCAGTGGTCATCGTGAAGAAATCTGATGAATTGATTTGGTGTGTGTGGACTATCATACACTCAATAAGCGGACAGTATTCGACCCTGGACCATCAACCCTTGAACTATATTGGTATTATGAACTGTGCCCATCTCATGATTTGGCGATGTTCTTGCAGAACTTTGACATTAAGTTAGAGTCTATCAAGGGTTCGCAGAACTTTGGAGTGAAATTCCTGAGTAGAGCAGTTTATCTTTGTCCAGGACAGTTAAAGAACTGTGAGACGATTATTACAGAGCAGTTTATTTGATTTAAGTTTTGATGTGAGATTGTTAGTGTTTATTGTTCTGTGAAGTTTGACCGTAGCCACAACCGTGTTTTGAGATTTGAGAAGACATTTTGTGAAATTTGGTTCTAAAGAGGGGGGTAATGTTACGTTTGTAGTTGTGTTGTTGACAGCATGTTTGTGTTAATCATAGGAAAGAACCGATATTCATTTGAGTTGTTTTGGATAAGAATTACGTACCTTTTTAGTAGGATTCATTTTCTTTTGCACGGAGTATTGCGATATATTTCTTGTTGTGACGCATAGTTTCGCTAAGATGTTGTAAACTTTGACCTACATTAGACTGGAAGGTTTGAGCAGTGTCGCGATCTTTCTAGTGACATATATGACGTCAAAGTTGTCGACAACATTTCGTAACATTGTATCAAAGGCGCTTAGATGGTAGTGGAATTTGTAGTAACTTCTAGAGAGTTCTTTTTTTTAAATGAATATTAATGAGTTTTGGTTACGTTTTCTTTTCTGATTGGTTGTGTTGGGCGAATTTGCTGGATTGTTCTGGAAATTTGTAATAGAATAAAAGCCTGTGTTAGGAAGTTTGTGTGTACATTGTATGAGAGATGAAGTGTCAAAAGTGTTGATGCATGGTAGAGGAGACAGTATATCAGTGAGTGGTGCATTTATGAATGCATTGTGTGGAGATCGCAAGAAATTCACACTGAGTCTTTACGCATAGATGACACTGATATTCCATTTTAGTCTTCGGTCAAATATCTTGGTGTCAAGCTCGATAAGACTTTGAGTATGCAGGATCACGTCGGTGAAATCTTGTCGTGGTGCTTCATACTCTCTGAGACGCATCGCCTCTGTCCGACACAGTCTTTCTGAATCTGCCACTGCAAAGTTAGTGAATGCTTTAGTCACGAGCCGTCTTGACTACTGCAATTCTCTGCTTTTTGGTCTTCCATCTGAGCAGATTAGCCGCCTTCAGCGAGTTCAAAATAATGCCGCAAGACTTGTGAAGCGCAGGCGAAAACGAGACCACGTAACCATTGACCCTCCAAGGAAAACCCCGATAGCCCTGAAAGAGCTCATCAAGAAGGAACTGGACTCCATGGAGGAGAACGGCATCATCCGCAAGGTTACTGAGCCATCCGACTGGGTTTCCAGCCTAGATTACTCGAAGAAGAAAGATGGCAGCCTTCGCATATGTCTTGACCCCAGACACCTCAACTCGGCCCTAAAGCGCCCACACCACAAGACGACAACCCTTGAAGAACTAACACACCAGTTCTGTGGGGCCATAATATTTTAAAAGTTGGACGCCAAATCTGGATACTGGTCGATCCAACTCGACGAGGACAGCCAGCTCCTGACGACATTTCATTCTCCGTACGGCAGGTACTGCTTTACGAGACTACCATTCGGTCTGTCTGTCTCGCAGGACATATTCCAGAAGAAGATGGATCAGATTTTAGAACAAGTCGACGGTGCAACGGGGATCACTGACGATGTTGTTGAATATGCGACAACAGAAGAAGAGCACGACAGAACATCCACAAGCTCATGAAAGTCGCAGCAGACAGTGGTCTTGTTTTCAACTCTGACAAATGTAACATAAAAACAGACTCCATCACATTCTTCGTGCAACGTAATCAGCATGTGGTGTGCAGCCTGATCCCCGGAAAATCTGTGACCTCAAGGCCATGCCTGCACCCACATGTAAGAAGGAGCTTCAAGAGGTCATCGGCTTCATCACCTACATGTCACCGTTCATCCATAACCTGACCGAAGAAGCAGCACACCTGTGTGACCTCCTCAAGAAAGATGTACCCTTCATCTGGAAGGACCACCACCAACGCTGTAACAACATGCTGAAAGAAGCTGTCTCTGTGAGCTCTACGCTGGTCTACTTTGACACAAGTATCACCCCTGTCCTGCAAGTAGATGCCAGCATAAAAGGCCTTGGTGCAACTCTTCAGCAGAATGACAAGCCTGTGGCATTCGCATCGAAATCCCTCTCTGATGCCGTAAAGCGTTATGCCTGCATTGAACGTGAGCTACTTGCCATTGTCTTTGGTATTCAGAGATTCCACACATATCTGTATGGCAGACCCTTCAAGGTACTGACTGACCACAAGCCACTGATCATGATCCTGCAGAAACCCCTGGTGAATGCACCACCGTGACCTCGATTACAGAGAATGCTGCTCAAGCTGCAAGAATACAACTTCCAGCTAGAGTACAGGCCAGGCACTGAGATGGTCCTTGCAGACACTATCCAGACTCCCATGCAGTGACAAGCAGCCAATCGACCTTGACATCAGAGTGGACCTAGTCAGGTTCAGCACTGAAAGGACAGCAAACATACCAGCAGAGACTAAGCGAGATGTCACACTCAGCAAGATCACCGAGATCATTGTCAGTGGTTGGCCCTCTACCATCAAAGAAGTTCCTGAGACCATCAGATCATTCTGGGCCTACAGAGATGAACTGTCTGTTGAAGATGGAATCATACCTGAATCACTTTAGAAAACCATCCTTGACCAGCTCCACTACGGACATCAAGGCATCGAGAAGACCAGACTCCGAGCCAAAGAAGCAGTCTTCTGGAACTCAATCCACAAGGACATTGAGCAGATATTGAAATCGTGTCCAATCTGCCAGGAGCACATGCCATCACAGTCTCCAGAGACCCTACTGCCCCACGAAGTCCCCACACACCCATGGGAAGTCCTTGGAGCCGACTTCTTCACACTCAACAACTCTGACTACCTCATTGTTGCTGACTATTACAGTAAATTCCCCATCATTAGAAACTCCCGTACAACTCCACAGCAACCACCACTGTGAAGGCCATGAAGCAGATCTTCAGCGAGCATGGGATTCCCAAGAAGCTCGTGACAGACAATGGGCCTCAGTTCCCTGCTGAGATTTTCCAGACTTTCGCTGAGGAATGGGGCTTTGACCATATAACATCTTCACCCCGATACCCGAAATCAAGTGGGCTCATTGAGCGCCAAGTCCAGACAGTCAAAGCAACCCTTCTGAAGGCGCACCAAGACCAACACGATCCTGACCTTGCCATGCTTTGCCTGCGCACCACGCCCCTATCCCCCAAACTTCCAAGCCCAAACGAGATGCTGACAGGCAGGAAATTGAGATCCAACCTCCCTGTCAAAATTCCAGTCCGCCGCCAGGATAACGTCATCCGGCGGGAAGAACTCCAAAGCCGCCAGGACGTGCAGAAGATGTACCACGACAGGCATGCAACTGATCTGCCTCCCCTCATCCCAGGACAGAAAGCCCGAATACTGACAGGACCAACAGTGGGGGAAACAAGTGCAGAGCCGTGGTCATACATTGTGACGACACCAACCGGCCAACAGCTCCGCCGCAACCGGGTTTACATTCGTAGTATTCCTCAAGATGACCCAGTGCAGCCGATTCCACCACAAAAAGTCCCCCCAGCACCACCTGAGAACTGTAATCAGATGACGACCAGGTCAGGTCGTGCAATCAAGAGGCTCGAAAAACTGGACCTTTAGAACTGCGCTAAACCATATATCGCTCAGTGTAATGTGTAGTACTGTTTCTGTACTTTCTGTCTTTGTAGCCGCAATGCAGAATGAGAATTTCCACAGGACTGTACACTCGTTTACCAGATCATTAGTCACTCAGGAATGTGCCACTTCCGTTTTCCACCAGTCGCAGAACTCTCACATAGTGCAAGACTGGACCCAAGACACGTAGACCAGCCACGCTATAGGTTAACAAAAACAAGTTGACACTGACCTATACATTGTAAGGTGATTGGACATTAATATGACCTGGATATACACCTATATATCAACTGGTGACAGTTCTTGACGTTCCCTAATATTTTAAATCGTGTTTGATATGCATAATCATCATCATCATCATCAGTCCCTTGCCCGAACTGGGCGTTGGGGGGGACTGAAAGGCAGCAGCAACAGACAGTGCTCTCCACTGAGTTCTATTTTGGGCGGTGGCAAGCAAGTCTGGCATCTCGAGTTCGGTCCATTCTTTTATGTTTATAAAAGAATGGAATATGCATAATGCCCATACATAAAATGTCAGCCAGGACAGTGAAAGTGATATACAAGTTAAATTTGGAGACCTATAGAGCCAGTAGAAAACAGATGCCTGCCCCAGCAACTTCTTTATGGAAAGGGAGATGTAATGAGTTGACTCTTAGATCTCTTGCCTGTATATCACCCCTACAGCATAATGAGCTGCACCCTTGCTACATCCGCCAGCATGCTCTCTACCCACTCTCTTCTATCTCACTCATGTAAACGCTCCAGTTCTGCAATAAATACTCTCAACACGAGACGCCTCCAGTATC
Organism: Semisulcospira habei; assembly: GCA_036245525.1. Taxonomy (NCBI): domain Eukaryota; kingdom Metazoa; phylum Mollusca; class Gastropoda; family Semisulcospiridae; genus Semisulcospira; species Semisulcospira habei. Next base: position 82,186,573 of record BTPG01000007.1, on the reverse strand, counting down.
ATCATTTTACACATATGCCGCCGCTTTCCTTCCCATAATCCCTTGCAGACCAAAACGATTCAAGCATAGATTAGAAGTTTCATGTCCAAATATAGCGGACAAATATATATAGAAATTGACCACTTCAGCACCAATGGCGCTGAACAGATTGACTCTGGTAAACCGCGTTTTGTTTTGAACTGGGTACATACATTATATTGAGCAACATTTTGCTTGATATACTGCCGATAAACAGACAGATGTGATTACTTGATCCGAATCAAATAATGTCCTCGTCCTATGTCTCGGACACTTGATTCGGGTCTCGTAATCACATCTGCCTGTTCATGATCGGCACTACTGATATCAAGCAAAATGCTGCTCAATACAATGATGATAATCTAACACATATTATGCAAACGGCGGCAACCACACAGGGAAACTCGATAATATCTAACTTGCTTCCCTGCCATGTGCCTGTGTTCACTTAGCGTGACGCTTAACGACACAAGATGTCAAGATAACTCGGCAGTATATTGAGTAATCAGCTCGCGTCGGGAGCGACCTTTGACACCATCTCGCCCTTCCCGCACTCTCAAAACGCAAGAATACAAAGGCGGCCGGCCAGTGAACTTTGACCCAAGCTAATAACTCGGTGCTCTCAAAGCCCTTCTCGCTGACCCTGACCTGTTTATCTGACTTTGCTCCGCTCCTTACGTCCGGAAGGTAGCCCCTGAGCAGACGACAATATCACTGCGCATGCGCGATTGTTCTCATTCGGCTTGGTGGAGGAGAGGGTGTTAGAGCGAGTCCATTTATAGTCATCACGGACGGTGGCAACACACATAGAGGCAGGCGCTGGCACCATCACGCCACTCTGAAAGCTTCATTATGGCAGACTTTGCGGCAGGCAGATGGAACCTCGTGCACACAGACAATTTCGACGATTACATGAAAGCCGTCGGTAAGCCACAGTTTTGTTGATGAGAAAGGTTTCATTCAGGTATCCTAATCGATTCCCCTGCCCAGAAATAGGTCTGGCATAGCGTTAACGCGTTTTTACGTCCGACAACAGCGCGTCATTCACGGTCATTGTAACTGCGTGACCACACCATTTGTAATGGTTACAGTGATCGTATTTCTTTGAAACAAAACAAGTATGCTATGTTTAACCCCTGTCATTCGGAATACACCAGTGTGTGAAATAAGTTTGACTTGTATAGTTCAAGGGTAGTGTCACTGTCACAGTGTCAGAATAGCTTGGCGCCTCAATACGCCAAGCTATTAATTTATGGCACCACCCTTGAACTAAAGCCATTGGTCTATATCCTTATCTGTAACTTTTGTAGTACTATAATATAGCTTGCATATAGCACAAATTTTGAAGCTTTTAGAGAAGAAACACTCGGTCTCGCTCTCTCATAGTACAATACAATAAAATAATACTTTATTAATCCCTCATGGGGAAATTCACTGTGTGCCCATACAACACATGGCATCATCATTCACTCATAAAAATAATCAAATAACCCATAACTCTCAATTAAAGAAATGAACTGTACAGACATATTGTTACCTTTGTAACACACTTGGAAAAAAAAAAATACTGAAAGGGCTAGTACTGAAGAACTGAAGAATGTTGACCGACACTATCTACTGATATTACTGTTGAAAAGGGTAACAGCCTGAGGGACAAAAGAGTTGGCATAACGTGATGTACGACTTTTGGGTACTCGAAGTCTGCCACTATGTTCGATACGTCTGCTGGAAAAAATTAAAAAAAAAAAAAAATAATAATACTGAAAGGGCTAACTAGTAGTAGTACTAAGGAACTGAAGAATGTTGACCGACACTACTTCACTAGTTAAGGGAAGCTGGGTAGCTCGGTGGTAGAGCATCTGACTTGTCTGAAAGTTGCTGGTTCAGTCTAGGTGGGATCAAAATTTGTTCTGACCATGTTCCGTGACCCGTATTAGAAATCACAGTGGTGGTGAACAAAAGACCTTAAACCCTGAACGTTTAATGTTTTGACTAGTCCGACTTAGAAGGTAATATATGTATTGAGTCATGCTGTTATCTACCCTGTTGACCCTTATCATTCGGAATACACCAGTGTGTGAAATAAGTTTGACTTGTATAGTTCAAGGGTAGTGCCAGAATAGCTTGGCGCCTCTAGGCGCCAAGCTATTCTGGCACCACCCTTGAACTAAAGCCCTTGGTCTATATCCGAATCTTTAAGTACTATAATGTAGCTTGCATATGGCAGTGTACACATCTGAAGCTGTTTTAGCCTCGGTATGATAAGGCTTAACTGATGTTGATAAATGTACTGATAGACCAGTAAACCATTTAGCCCTGCCACACTTCAGCAGGGGAGAGGTCAACCATGATAATTCAAGGGTAGTGACTGATTAGCTTGGCCTCTGATGGCACCAAGCTAATCTGGCACTACCCTTGAATTATCATGGTTGATCAAAATTTGGAGGCGTTACTATGAGGTTAAATGTTAAAAAGTAATATATATTTAGCCATGCTGTTAACTAGTGTGTTATTGGCACAGTACAGTCCATTAATCCATATCATACTGCTCAGGTTAAAAGCTTCAAATTTGCACACTGTCATGTGCAAGCTACATTACAGTAATTACAGATAAGGATATAGACAAAAGGCTTTTGTTCACGGGTGGTGCCAGAATAGCTTGGCGCCTAGAGGCGCCAAGCTATTCTGGCACTACCCTTGAACTATTTTAGTCAAACTTATTTCACACACTGGTGTATTCCGAATGATAAGGTTAAAATGGTCACCAACCCACCAACACTGCCATAGCTGGGCAAGGAGGGAGTGTTATGCAAATAGAGTTGTTTGCTGGCAGCTCGATGTATGCAGTGTGTGCATGTCTGTAAATTTGTATAGCTGAGTGTTTGTTGGAGAGGACCACGCTGAGTGTGAGCTGTAGAAAGTTCTACAAGCAATTGCCAGCCCTCCTTCCCATTGACTGTAAAGTTTGCACACAGGCACACTGATGCACACAGGTACATGGGTGCCACAAGCAGGCACACATCCTCACACTGGTGCACAGCTACAAACAGGCACACACAGGCGCAGTCACACTCGTGCACACAGACACACTCATGAACACTGTCTACACACAGTCATGCTCCTGCATACAGGCACACAGCCACACACAGGCGCACAGTCACACTTGGGCACACAGACACACTCATGCACACAGCCAAACACACTTGCACTCATCCACCACCGTGAGATGGCATTAGTCGCCTGCTTGGCGTTAAACTCCACAGTAACACACACACATGCAAACAACCACACACAGTCACACGCATGCACACAGACACACAAGCCGGCCACAAGTAGACTGTGCAGTGTAGATACACTTGTTACTTGAGAAGCACAGATCAACTGTTTTCACATTGTGTCTGCACTATCCCTTCACCTGCAACTCATGGCCTCACAGAGTTTCAGTTCATTAGTTTAATCTAGTTTAATCTTTTTGTTTTATTTTGTTTTGGCTCACGTGCGATAGCAAAAGTGAGTCCATGTAATGGGCCATCTGTAGTCTGTGGTAAATGTTAACGTTGGCATTTTTTCAGAGACCTTTCTCAAAGGGCCGACAAATGTGTGAAAAATGTGTACCTAAACTAAAGATGTTCATATCGTACATTTTGAGAAAATATGGATTTCTCTGCCAACCCTTTACTTATGTTTAGACACAAGAACACACAAGGTCACACTGATTATGTGGATTGGTCGTACACGTGAGCCATAAGGGCTTTGCCTTTCTTGTTTCTCAAATACTATTGACAACTTCAAAACCAGACTTGGTACAAAAATAGCCATATCTGCCCCCCCCCCCCCCCCCCCCCCCACACACCCAACAAAAAAAAAAAAAAATTACTTTTTGGTTCATGTGTGATAGCAAAAGTGAGTCTATGTAAGGGGCCATCTGTTGTCTGTGGTAAATTTAAGCCTCCGACTTCAAACTTGGCCCAAAGGTACTTTGTGGTAAAACCTCTTTAAACATACCAATTTTTGTGATGTCTCTCAAAGGTCAAGATGAAGGTCACAGGAGGTCCAGAAAGGGGTAAAAATTAGCCATATTTTGACACAAATTTATTCTCCTCACATACTTTTTCAACTTCAAAGCTAAACTTGGTACAGAAATGCCTGTCGGTAAGACCTTTCTATGCATACTAATTTGGATGACCCCTTGAAAAGTTGAAGAGTCTAAGGAGGTCGGCAATTGAGTGAAAAATGTGAGTTTTTGAGAGAACTGTAGTTTTTAATCAAAGTTTTGGCACAAAGGTAGCTGATGATTAGCATTCTATTTGCTGGTCCCCTCTCAAAGGTGAAGGGTCATGGGGTCCAGAAATGGGTCAACAATAGCCATATTTTGACAAAAACGTTTTTCGCAAAATACTATTTTCAACTGCATACCCAAACTTGGTGTAGAGATACCTGATGATAAGGCCTTTCTATGCGAAGTAATTTGGATGACCCCTTGGAAAGGTCAAGGGTCACAAGAGGTTGGCAAGTGTGTGAAAAATGCCAGTTTTTGATAGAAGTTTAGTTTTTATCAAAGATAACACCTTTCTATGCATACTAATTAATCGACCCCTCAAAGAGATCAAGGATCACAGAGGCTTGACAAATTTATGAAAAATGCATACTTTTTGAGAAAACTCTGATTTCGCTGGTACAAAAGCCAACCCATATGTTTAGATGAACACTTGCTCATTTCACCTGTTGGAAAGGTGAAGGTCACAAATGTCACACTTATCATGTGGATTGGTCATACACGTGAGCCATAAGGGCTTCGACTTTCTTGTTTGTCAAATACTGTTCACATCTTCAAACTCCAACCCAAACTTGGTACAGAGATACCTGGAGGTAAGACCTTTCTATGCATGCAAATTTGGATGTCCCCTCGTAAAAGTCAAGGGTTACAAGAGATCAGGAAATAGGTCACAAATAGATATTCTTGGTTATGTATGTGAGCCATGAGGGCTTTGCCATTCTTGTTTTTTTCCTCTGTGTAACCCATGGCCACATTTCCCAAATTTGGTTTGTTTCCCCTGACGACAGTGTATCAGTTAGATCAGATGAATTAACCATGATAATTTGGGTCGTGTCTCTTAACGACAGTGTATCAGTTAGATGAGATAAATTGACCATGATAATTTGGGTTGTGTCTCCTAACGACAGTGTATCAGTTAGATCAGATGAATTGACCATGATAATTTGGGTCGTGTCTCCTAACGACATTGTATCAGTTAGATCACATGAATTGACCATGATAATTTGGGTCGGTTCTCCTAACGACAGTGTATCAGTTAGATCAGATGAATTGACCATGATAATTTGGGTCGGTTCTCTTAAAGACAGTGTATCAGTTAGATCAGATGAATTGACCATGTTAATTTGGGTCGTGTCTCCTAACGACAGTGTATCAGTTAGATCAGATGAATTGACCATGATAATTTGGGTCGTGTCTCCTAACCACCGTGTATCAGATCAGATGAATTGACCATGATAATTTGGGTCGTGTCTCCTAACGACAGTGTATCAGTTAGATCAGATGAATTGACCATGATAATTTGGGTCGTGTCTCCTAACGACAGTGTATGAGTTAGATCAGATGAATTGACCATAATTTGGGTCATGTATCCTAACGACAGTGTATCAGTTAGATCAGATGAACTGACCATGATAATTTGAGTCGTGTCTCCTAAGGACAGTGTATCAGTTAGATCAGATGAACTGACCATGATAATTTGGGTCGTGTCTCCTAACGACAGTGTATCAGATCAGATGAATTGACCATGATAATTCCAGGATAGTGCCAGGTTAGTGTCATCAGGCACCAAGCTAATCTGGCACTACCCTTGATTTACCATTGTAAATTTTAAAGACTATCTTTTTTCTTTCTTTTTTTTTTTTTTTTTGTTCACATTGTTAGTAATCATAATTGGTGCCCTCCATTTTGCCTTATCCATCTCTTTTTGAACGACTTGTTATATTATGTGCACTTTCATGTTAGTAGCTTTGTACTTTTGTATCTTAGTAGCTTTGTACCTTTAGCAGATTTGTACCTTTGTAGTTTAGCAACGGCAAGCGTGAAAAATGGCACATGTGCTAACTGCTTCTTCCGTTCAGAAATAAAGTTTAATTTCATTGTTGATCCATCTCCTGCTGTCATGCGTTGGGGCTAAATGGGTTAGATAAAGCGTGGCGTGGTTTGTGACAGGGGTGGGGCTGGTGACGCGCAAGCTGGCCGGGAGTTTGAAGCCGACACAGGAGATCAGCGTGGAGGGAGACAGCTGGCACATCAAGACAATCTCCACCTTCAAGACGTCCGAGCTGAAGTTCACGCTGAATGAGCCGTTTGAGGAAAGCACCATCGATGGCCGCACTGTCAAGGTAGATTTTTGTGATCATACAGCTCAATACCTGATTACACTAACCCATAAAGCCCAGGTGATGTGCTCAATACCTGATTACACTAACCCATAAAGTCCAGGTGATGTGCTCAATACCTGATTACACTAACCCATAAAGTCCAGGTGATGTGCTCAATACCTGATTACACTAACCCATAAAGCCCAGGTGATGTGCTCAATACCTGATTACACTAACCCATCATAAAGTCCAGGTGATGTGCTCAATACCTGATTACACTAACCCATCATAAAGTCCAGGTGATGTGCTCAATACCTGATTACACTAACCCATAAAGTCCAGGTGATGTGCTCAATACCTGATTACACTAACCCATAAAGTCCAGGTGATGTGCTCAATACCTGATTACACTAACCCATCATAAAGTCCAGGTGATGTGCTCAATACCTGATTACACTAACCCATAAAGTCCAGGTGATGTGCTCAATACCTGATTACACTAACCCATCATAAAGCCCAGGTGATGTGCTCAATACCTGATTATACTAACCCATCATAAAGTCCAGGTGATGTGCTCAATACCTGATTACACTAACCCATCATAAAGCCCAGGTGATGTGCTCAATACCTGATTATACTAACCCATCATAAAGCCCAGGTGATGTGCTCAATACCTGATTATACTAACCCATCATAAAGCCCAGGTGATGTGCTCAATACATGATTATTCTAACCCATCATAAAGCCCAGGTGATGTACTACAACAAGATGTGGATCAAGTATGATAGTTCAATGGTTGTCAGAATAGCTTGGCACATGTAGGCGCCAAACACCACCCTTCAGCTATCGTGATTGATCTGTCTCCATAACTGTGATTGGACCTCAAAGGATCTATCTAAAACAGTTTGATAATTTCATCATTAGACTGTAATGAGCTACTGTACATTTTATAGTTGCACCCCAAAACCACTTGCCCATGGCCAAATGGCAAATTGTGGGGCTAGGCAAAGTTGTATGTTTCTGGAGCCCAAATGGCGGATGCAAATTTCACAATACATGCACACACAAGATTGTTCCAGCTACTGGAAACATTTTGAGCTCCGTATTTAACTTGGGTGGCAGTCCTCATGGCTACTGGGGTCTTGGAGCATTTGGTCTTTCCTGCCCCCCCCCCCCCCCCCCCCCCCCCACACACACACACACACACACACACACACGTCTCATCCATCTTTATGAGAGGGAGAGGGGCATAGTGCAGGTTTAAAATTAACTTTTTCAGCTTGGCAAAAAAAAAACCAAAGATCTTCTCATTAATAATCACATGATATTTCATATACGGTGTTTACATAAGCCTACAGTTTGTCTCGGCTGTCGGGTACGATTAGGCCAATTGTAACCTGTATGCTCTAGGTGTGAAAATCAGACAATGTTCTGCACCACTTTTTAGGAGTCATTTGTAAAACAGCTACCATAATGTTAATTTTTTTTTACGAAAAAAACTATCTTCTCATTAATACCTGCATGATTTTTTTCATAAACAATGTTTGCATTATAATCCTGCTGTTTGTCCTGGCCCTGTCGTAGGATTAGGTCAAAATTGTGACCTGTAAGCCCCAGGCGTGAAAATCAGCAAGAAAGTTGTAAAGTTGATTCTCCGATATGTCACTGTTAGTATTAGTACTGCAATGAGTCCCTTATAACATCGAGTCATCACTATGAACACGTCGTCATGGGACTAATGACAATACGGCATAGACTTTGGGATGAAATCCTCATCTTGTTTTAGAGGATAATAGATCTATGTGTGCCAGTGTGTGATTTTTTTAATTTTTTTATTTGCTTTTAGCAAAATGATTGTCAGTCTTGTTTAAGTTATATTCTTAATGAAGTAAAGGCGTTTAAAGTGTATGTCAAATCAGGTCAGGTCAAGTCAGGTCAGGTTAAGTCAAGTCAGGTCAAGTCAAATCAAGTCAAAAAACTTTATTTATCCCACAAAGGGGCAATTCCAATCTGGACGGGAGCATATAAATGTATCAGCTGAAAGTAAAAATGGATAAGACAGACACACACACACACTCACACACACACAGACACACACACACACACACACACACAGACACACACACACACACACACACAGACACACACACACACACACACACAGACACACACACACACTCACACACACACAGACACACACACCCAGGCTCACAGGCACCCACACATGCAGAATTAAGAACTATGCTAATACTGATGCACTAAACTTATAAGTTATATGTTAAAATACTGTTATCACATAAACCTGATAACCTGATATTTAGCTTCTAAGCTAATACAAGAACAAGACTAGCACTTTCCATCCCCCTCATGCTCGAGTACAAATGTCATAGCTGAGTACATTTTAATAAATAGCTATACCACTTTGTTCTAAAGAACAACAGCAGTCGGAATAAAAGAGAACTTACTTCTGTTTGTCTTACAGCTGTGACATCTGTACCGGCGGGCTGAGGGCAACAGCTCAAATTCTGTGTTTAGAATATGGTCTTTTCGGCTAATAATGGACATTGCCTTTTTCAATGGTAAAAAAAAAACTGCATAATTGTCTGAGGCTCACCAATGATCTTGGAGCAGATTTTCACGGTCCGTTCAAGGCTGTTAATGTTTTTGGCACTTAAAGAGCTGAACCAGCAGATGAAAGAAAATTCAAAACACTTTCCACAAATGATTTGTAAAAGAGCCTTACAAATGTTCTATCAACAGAAAAAGAATTTAGCTTCCTGAGGAAGTACGACCTTTGGTCACATTTTGTCACTACTGCATCTGTTTAAAACTTATCATCCTATCGCAGCTTTTCATCAAAGACTGTACCAAGGCATTTAAAGGCCCACTACCACTGTAACTGTTCAAAGATATACTTCTGTAACAAACGGTTATAAAACGCTACACACAGGTCTAGTTATGGTTCATTTGGACACGCTTGGGTGGGGTTAACTACTGTTTAGTTCCCAGGGTCACCCTGGTCAGCCCCACAGGGTGGATTTTCCCCTCTATTCTGGGGCATGTGTTTCTGTCTACCCTTGGTCCATTCACCTGTCCCCCACCCGGGTCTGCCCTGGGGGACTTGGGTGGGGTTAGGTATTTTTTAGTTCCCAGGGTCACCCTGGTCAGCCCCACAGGGTGGGTTTTTCTCTCTATTCTGGGGCATGTGTTTCTGTCTACCCTTTGTCCATTCACCTGTATTTGCCTTTTTAAAACTCTCCCTACTGTCTGCACTGCCTGTAGCTCTTGATATTGGATGTGTGTTGCTAAATGGTCTTAGCTTTATTTAGGCCCATGTGTTAGGTTTATTTAATGTATTTGACCGGCTGGCGACACACATTCAATGTTCTGTTTATTTATTTTGTTTTGACAAGCAGTGCAGGCACGTCCTGAGAAAGCCTTGTTGCTGTCGGGACGTTAAGCAATGTACAATCAATCAACCATTCACCTGTATGTTCCTTTTAAAAATTCTCCCGACTGTCTGCGCTGCCTGTAGCTCTTGATATTGGATGTGTGTTGCTAAATGGTCTTGGGTTTATTTAGCGTATTAGACCGGCTGGCGACATACATTCAATGTTCTGTTGAGATTTTTTTTTTACAAAAGCAGTGCAGGCATGTCCTGAGAAAGTCTTGTTGCTGTCGGGACGTTAAGCAATGTACAACCAACTAACCATTTGGACACAGGAGAATCCAGTTAAGCACACATCATCTTAATATCCAGTAAGCTGACAATGACTCCGCTCCTTTCTATAAATACAGTGTTACCAGTACGAGAAACAGCTAAAAATCGTTTGAAACGCTAACGGCTGCACAGAATAAATAAGTGTGATTACGCATGTGCTGTTGCTGCCTGTCCAAACTGCTGTAAAGTTCATTAGGTGTGTCGACAAAGACATAACAAACACAAATGGTGCAGAAACGTGTCTTTGGATTTATGCAAAATGGTACTTTAAACTGGCTAACTATTTCAACCTCTTGGCCATGAATGACAGTGTTCACCAGGACAGGATTAATTCGTCTAAAGTCAACAGGCAACTCCCTGGTCTTAGAAACATTTAGTTCAAGATATGATCTATCAAACTCATTTAATGACTGCTCAGAGCCAAACAAGAAACTAAGTTAGTAGGGCAGTGTCATCTGAAAACTTGACAAGGTGATGGTTCTCAGGCACACTTCTGCAGTCATCTGTGTACACAATGTACAAAAGGGGAGATAATACACATATTTGAAGGGAGCCCGTGCTCGTGTACAAGCATCTCAAAAAATGGTCATTGGAATACACAGTTTGTGACCTTTGAGTCAATAACTCGGTGATCCAAAGAACAAGCCTGTTTTCAAGACAAAAATCTGAAATTGGTTTAGTGGCCAGGATGTGAGGCTGGATTGTCTAACAAGCAGACAACTAATCTGCAGAGAAAATTAGCATGAGCATTTGGTTTTTCCAGGTGCTCGTACAGAGTATTTAGTATGAACAGCTTGGCATCCTCCACATCCCTTCCAGCTCTGTGGGCAAATTGCAGTGGGTCGAGGCGAGGCTCAACTACAGACAGAATAAAGGACATGATGATTTTCTCTAGAGATTCATAACAAGCAAGGTGAGCGCTATTGGCCGAAAGTCATTGAGTTGTGTTGGCTTGTCTTTCTTGGGGATGGGTACAACAGTAGAGAATGTCCACAGGCGGGGTATAAAAATTAGAACATGAGGCTAGTGAGAGCTGAACAAGGTGGTAGGTACAACAGTGGGGAATTTCATAGACGAGGTATAGTACAAGAATTGAGTGAGAGCTGAACAAGGTGCTGGGTACAACAGTGGAGAAAGTCCATAGACAGGGTATAGAACATGAGGCTAGTGAGAGCTGAACAAGATGGTAGGTACAACAGTGGGGAATTTCATAGATGAGGTATAGTACAAGAATTGAGTGAGAGCTGAACAAGGTGCTGGGTACAACATTGGAGAAAGTCCATAGACAGGGTATAGAACATGAGGCTAGTGAGAGCTGAACAAGGTGGTAGGTACAACAGTGGGGAATTTCATAGACGAGGTATAGTACAAGAATTGAGTGAGAGCTGAACAAGGTGCTGGGTACAACAGTGGAGAAAGTCCATAGACAGGGTATAGAACATGAGGCTAGTGAGAGCTGAACAAGGTGGTAGGTACAACAGTGGGGAATTTCCATAGACAGGGTATAGTACAAGAATCTAGTGTGAACTGAACAAGGTGGTGGATTACACCACTCAGGTGATCAGCACAAAACCTCAGGGTTCTGCCACAAATCCCATCGGGGGGCCAGGGCTTTTATTTATGTTGGTACGCTTCAGACATCCCAATACGTCATCATGGTTAATAACAATCTGTTCACCAGGAATGAGTGATTGCTTCAGACTTGAGATATTGGAGGTGAAATCATATGTCTCAAACCTGGTGAAGAAAGTGTTTAGTTCATTTACCATATTGTCACCATTCATGTCAAACAAGTGGATTCTAGAACCACAAGCTCCTCATGCCTCAAAGCAGTGACTACAGTCCCCCTAAGATAAATTTAGGTGTTTCTGGAGAATTCCACCCAGTCCGTTGATAGTGTTGGAAATGAGTTCTGTTGCCTTGCGCTTACTGTTCTGTCTTTGTCCTTTGCTCCTTGTGTCTGAGCCATTCTCTGCACAGTTCACTGTAGGCATTTGTCCTTTGCTCCTTGTGTCTGAGCCATTCTCTGCACAGTTCACTGTACGAATTTGTCCTTTGCTTCTTGTGTCTGAGCCATTCTCTGCACAGTTCACTGTAGGTATCATGTTCCATGGAAAGGCAACTGTAGGTATCATGTTCGAACATGCTTGAACCTTTTTAACCATACAATAAAATTCAACCTCTGCCTTGTTGTCTGTTGTATTGAAAATACGGTAGACTTTGAAATGGGGCTGGTGGGAGCGCATTCCGGAGCATGCAAACAACGTTTTTGGCGTGCGGGGCAGAAATTCTGGCAAAGAAGTAACAAGATACAAATGATGTCACATCTAGCTACGCAAACCTTGCTAGAGAATGTCTCTTTTGCGCCAAAGTGCCGTGTGTGTGTGTGTGTTTGTGTGTTTGTATGTGACAGCTACTAGAGCCCGCGTTTGAGGATGGACAAGCTTGAAATTGTATGAAGTTGTCCGTAAAGAAATAATCTCGAGACCTTTTTTTACAATGTTTGTTAACCCATATCATTCGGAATACACCAGTGTGTGAAATAAATTTGACTAAAATAGTTCAAGGGTAGTGCCAGAATAGCTTGGCGCCACTAGACGCCAAGCTATTCTGGCACCACCCTTGAACTAAAGCCATTGGTCTATATCCTTATCTGTACGTACTATATTGTAGCTTGTGTATGGCAGTGGACACATTTGACGCTTAAGACTCGGTATGATATGGGTTATGATGTTCATTGGCGAGAAAATGGCTATTTCACAAAACGGTTGATCCACACTGGAGTCTGTAATTTTTCTTATTTTTACTAGATATTTTTGCATATAGCTAGTTAAAAGGGAGATATTGATATGAGTTCATTAACCAGCATTGTACCTGTAGAACGTTTTGAGTGATAATTAAATATTTAAAAAATATATATATTTTCACGTTTTGGGGATTACTTTAACAAATTATATGGGTTAATCTTAAAACAATTGAATCTTTTTGTTATGAAAAAACAATCTTCTCATTAATAATCACATGATTTTTCATATACGGTATTTACATAAGCCTACAGTTTGCCTCGGCTGTCGGGTACGATTAGGCCAATTGTGACCTGTAATGCCTAGGTGTGAAAATCAGACAATGTTCTGCACCACTTTTTCGGAGTCATTTGTAAAACAGCCAACATTAGTTTAATTTTTCTTTATGAAAAAAAATCTATCTTCTCATTAATACCTGCATTATTGCTTAAGCCTGCTGTTTGTCATGGCCCTGGGGTAGGATTAGGTCAAATTGTGACCTGTAAGCCCTAGGCGTGAAAATCAGCAAGAAAACTGCAGTTGATCCTCTAATAGGTCCATTTTAATGTCAGTACTGCGATGAGTGACGTATAACATCGAGTCATCACTATGAACATGGCGTTGTGGGACAAATGATGCCATGATGTGAAGCTTGAAGTTACGTCATTTCGCTGCTCGTGCTATTATTCTTCTTCAGAATAGCTATGCTACGCCAGATCAGAGGGCTTATGAATGGCGGGAATCGCTGTGTGTCCGTCTTTATTTCTGTGTGCCAGTGTTTGTGGATCAGAGGGTGGGTTGGGGTAGAAGATGGATTCCTGTCGCTACACGAGCCCATAGAGCGTACTAATGGTGGGAAGCGCCGTGTGTCCGTCTTTATTTGTGTGCGCCGACGTGTGTGTTGATCAGAGGTTGGCTTAGAGAGGAGGAAAATGGATCAGCATAATAAGCCTAAAAATATGAAAAACTCTGAATGTTCCTAAAAGATAAATGCATCTGAGCTCCAAACAATATGGCAGACTTGGGATGACACCCTCATCTTGTTTCTTCTTCTTGTGATTGTGGTTTTGGTGGTGGTGCTACTGCTGTCATTTCTCACCAAGTTTTCTGCTACTGTAACAGTGTAAGTAGTCTTGCGTCCTGAGTAACTTAATGCCCTTTGGATAACAGCTAGAAGAGAAATAAAATACTTTTTGAAAACAAAATCCAGCAAGTTGAGACATGCTGTGTTTCCTGTGACAAGCAAAAACTAACGTTACTGTCACTGGTCACATGAGTCACGAATGACATTACTATATCATCTCTGCTCATGATTGTTTTATTCCCATCTACACTCCCCCCATCTGGGTCTGCCCTGGGGGACTTGGGTGGGGTTACCTACCTTTTAGTTCCCAGTGTCACCCTGGTCAGCCCCACAGGGTGGGTTTTCCCCTCTATACTGGGGCATGTGTTTCTGTCTACCCTTGGTCCATTCACCTGTATTTTCCTTTTTTAACTCTCCCTACTGGCTGCGCTGTCTGTAGCTCTTGATATTGGATGTGTGTTGCTAAATGGTCTTAGGTTTATTTAGCGTATTAGACCGGCTGGCGACATACATTCAGTTTTTGTTTTGTTTTTTTCACAAGCAGTGCATCCCCACCTGGGTCTGCCCTGGGGGACTTGGGTGGGGTAACTACTTTTTAGTTCCCAGGGTCACCCTGGTCAGCCCCACAGGGTGGGTTTTCTTCTGTATTCTGGGGCATGTGTTTCTGTCTACCCTTGGTCCATTCACCTGTATTTTCCTTTTTTAAACTCTCTCTACTGTCTGCGCTGCCTGTAGCTCTTGATATTGGATGTGTGTTGCTAAATGGTCCTAGCTTTATTTAGGCCCCATGTTGTAGGTTTATTTAACGTATTGGACCGGCTGGCGACATACATTCAATATTCTGTTTGTTTTTTTTCACAAGCAGTGCAGGCACGTCCTGAGAAAGCCTTGTTGCTGTCGGGACGTTAAGCAATGTACAATCAATCAATCAATCAACAAGCAGTGCAGGCACGTCCTGAGAAAATCTTGTTGCTGTCGGGACATTAAGCAATGTACAACCAACCAACCAACCACATTTCCACTGAAACTTTTGTGTCGGTTTGCATTAGTATTCCACAATGAATCCATTCCAATGAGTTCAAAATATTTTGTTTGGTCCAGGTTTGTTGGTTGTCTATATATATGGTACCTTTTGAGACTGAGTCATATTTACAGTGTGCTATGTCACTATGTGTAATCTGTCACTGTGTCAGTGTGTGTACTTGCATACGTGTATAGACACTGTGCAACGTGCCACTGTGTGTACTTGCAGATGTAGCACATAACTGTGTGTGTAATGTGTCACTGTGTATGTAATGTGTGGCTGTGTGCATAATGTGTGGCTGTGTGTGTAGCTGTGTGCATACTGTGTGGCTGTGTGTGAAATGTGTCACTGTGTGCATACTGTGTGGCTGTGTGTGAAATGTGTCACGGTGTGCATACTGTGTGGCTGTGTGTGTAATGTGTCACTGTGTGCATACTGTGTGGCTGTGTGTGAAATGTGTCACTGTGTGCATACTGTGTGGCTGTGTGTGAAATGTGTCACGGTGTGTGTAATGTGTGGCTGTGTGTGTAATGTGTCATGGTGTGTGTGTGTAGTGTGTCACTGTGTGCATAATGTGTTGCTGTGTGTGTAATGTGTGGCTGTGTGTGTACTTGCAGACAACTTGTCGTCTGGATGGGCAGAAGCTGGTTCAGGACCAGAAAGGAGATCCGGACTCCATGATCACGCGCGAGTTCAGCGGCAATGAAATGAAAATGGTGAGTGGGCAGTGGCTGCTGCTGCCTTCTTTCTGCCTGTGTGAGTGGGCAGTGGCTGCTGCTGCCTTCTTTCTGCCTGTGTGGGCAGTGGCTGCTGCTGCCTTCTTTCTGCCTGTATGGGCAGTGGCTGCTGCTGCCTTCTTTCTGCCTGTGTGGGCAGTGGCTGCTGCTGCCTTCTTTCTGCCTGTGTGAGTGGGCAGTGGCTGCTGCTGCCTTCTTTCTGCCTGTATGGGCAGTGGCTGCTGCTGCCTTCTTTCTGCCTGTATGGGCAGTGGCTGCTGCTGCCTTCTTTCTGCCTGTGTGAGTGGGCAGTGGCTGCTGCTGCCTTCTTTCTGCCTGTATGGGCAGTGGCTGCTGCTGCCTTCTTTCTGCCTGTGTGGGCAGTGGCTGCTGCTGCCTTCTTTCTGCCTGTGTGAGTGGGCAGTGGCTGCTGCTGCCTTCTTTCTGCCTGTGTGGGCAGTGGCTTCTGCTGCCTTCTTTCTGCCTGTGTGGGCAGTGGCTGCTGCTGCCTTCTTTCTGCCTGTGTGAGTGGGCAGTGGCTGCTGCTGCCTTCTTTCTGCCTGTGAGGGCAGTGGCTGCTGCTGCCTTCTTTCTGCCTGTGTGAGTGGGCAGTGGCTGCTGCTGCCTTCTTTCTGCCTGTATGGGCAGTGGCTGCTGCTGCCTTCTTTCTGCCTGTGTGGGCAGTGGCTGCTGCTGCCTTCTTTCTGCCTGTGTGAGTGGGCAGTGGCTGCTGCTGCCTTCTTTCTGCCTGTGTGGGCAGTGGCTTCTGCTGCCTTCTTTCTGCCTGTGTGGGCAGTGGCTTCTGCTGCCTTCTTTCTGCCTGTGTGAGTGGGCAGTGGCTGCTGCTGCCTTCTTTCTGCCTGTGTGAGTGGGCAGTGGCTGCTGCTGCCTTCTTTCTGCCTGTGTGAGTGGGCAGTGGCTGCTGCTGCCTTCTTTCTGCCTGTGTGAGTGGGCAGTGGCTGCTGCTGCCTTCTTTCTGCCTGTGTGGGCAGTGGCTGCTGCTGCCTTCTTTCTGCCTGTGTGGGCAGTGGCTGCTGCTGCCTTCTTTCTGCCTGTGTGAGTGGGCAGTGGCTGCTGCTGCCTTCTTTCTGCCTGTGTGAGTGGGCAGTGGCTTCTGCTGCCTTCTTTCTGCCTGTGTAGCCTGCAAGAAACGTGAAAAGTGTAGACGGTTTGTCAAACCGCGAACGGCACGCACTTGGACCTTCACAATTTTGCATGCATTAGGTTTTCTTGTTCAGGAATTCATGGTGTATGTGTCACTAGTGTGCCAGAAAACCAATTTAACCCCGCGGCTGTTGTCACCAAACACATGCACGACAGCAGGAGATGGGTCGATCATGATAATTCAAGGGTAGTGCCAGATTAGCTATGCACCTGTGGCACCTAGCTATCTGGTACAACACTTAAATTATCATGATGGACCCCTCTCCTGTAAATTATCATGATGGACCCCTCTCCTGTAAATTATCATGATGGACCCCTCTCCTGTAAATTATCATGATGGACCCCTCTCCTGTAAATTATCATGATGGACCCCTCTCCTGATGTGGAACGTCGGGGTGAAATAGGTTAATTGTGCCAGAAGCCTGCTGCATCCTTAGAACCAATGTGGTTAATGTCTGCATGGTTACAGCACTCTACAAATGTTGTTAATATGACGATGATCAGTTTTCTTCAGTGTTCAAGTCATAGGTACTCATTCACATACATAGGTACTCATTCACATACATAGGTACTCATTCACATACATAGGTACTCATTCACATACATAGGTACTCATTCACGTACATAGGTACTCATTCACGTACATAGTACTCATTCACGTACATAGGTACTCATTCACGTACATAGGTACTCATTCACGTACATAGGTACTCATTCACGTACATAGTACTCATTCACGTACATAGGTACTCATTCACGTACATAGGTACTCATTCACGTACATAGGTACTCATTCACATACATAGGTACTCATTCACATACATAGGTACTCATTCACGCACATAGGTACTCCAGACCTGCCTACCATAACAGATTTTGCGTGATTTTCCCCCATTTCAGATCTGATTCACGCATTTCCCCATTTTGATCCCGATTATAATAATAATTACGGTATTTATAATGCGCTTATCTTATAATAATTATAACTCTAAGCGTGCACTCACAACTCGCACACGCATGCGCACGCTTTAGACAATGACTCACGTACCACAAATAGTGAAAATACATTACGACGGTCAGCTTGGGGTGGGGAGTGTAGTGATATAGTGCTAGAACTGTTGAAAGAGGTGAGTTTTGAGGGCGGACTGGAAGGAGGAGAGAGAGTGTTTCTGACGGAGAGAGAGTGGGAGAGTGTTCCAGGTGGATGGACCGTAGACGGAGAAGGAGCGGGGGCTGAAAGTGCTGAGTTTGGTGCTGGGGATGAGGAGGCGGAGAGAGGCGGAGCGGAGGGAGCGGGAAGGAGTGTAGGGGTGAAGTAAGTTGGAGAGATAGGTAGGAGCGTAGTTGTTCAGGGATTTGTAGCAGAGAAACAGAATCTTGTATTGGATGCTTTGGGGGATGGGGAGCCAGTGAAGGAGCTTGAGCAGGGGAGTGATGTGGTCGGATTTTTTCTTTCTGAGGACGAGGCGGGCAGCATTGTTCTGGACGCGCTGAAGAGTGAGAGTGGTAGAGTGAGGAAGGCCGGAAAGGAGAGAGTTGCAGTAGTCGATGCGAGATAAGATGAGAGAGACAGCGAGTTTGGTGGCAGCTTCGGTAGTGAGGTATTTTCTGATCTGACTGATGCGGCAGAGGTGGAAATAACATGCCTGGGCCATGGCGTAGACGAAGCTGGTCATGGAAAGAGAGGAATCTAGGATAACGCCGAGGTTCTTGACCGAGTCAGAGAGGGAGATGGGGGTGCTGTCGAGTTGAAGGTGGAGAGAAGGGGGGAGCTGGGAAAGTTTCTGGCGAGTGCCTACCAGCATGGCTTCCGTTTTGTCGTCGTTCAGTTTGAGCTTGTTTGCTGTCATCCAGTTTTTCACGTCTTCGTAGCAGTCAGCCGTGCGAGTCAGTAGTGACTGAGTGTTGTCGAGTTTGTCTAGTAGTTGTGAGTCGTCAGCGTAGAGGTGGTAGTGTATGTGGTGAGACTGGATGATGTTGGACAGGGGAGAGGTGTAGAGTGTGAAAAGGACCGGACCCAAGACGGACCCCTGTGGAACGCCGCAGGAGAGCCTGAGTGGGTTGGAGGAGACGCCGTCGATGGTGACTGATTGCTGTCTGTCGGAGAGGTAGGAGAGAAACCAGGAGTGAGCAGAGTCAGTGATGCCAAAGGAGTGGTGAAGGCGATGGAGGAGGATAGAGTGGTCTATGGTGTCGAAGGCGGCAGAGAGATCGAGTAGCGTAAGAAGGGAGATGTTGCCCGAGTCGGTGGAGATCAGCAGGTCGTTTAGGATATGTAGAAGGGCTGTTTCAGTGCTGTGATGTTTGCGATAGGCAGACTAGAAGGGACTGAGGAGGTTGTTGTCGGCGAGGTGGAGGTTGAGCTGGTTGAGGGCAACCTTCTCAAGAAGCTTAGACAGGAAAGAGAGATTGGAGACTGGGCGGTAGTTTTTGAGATCGTTTGGGTCGAGGTTGTGTTTTTTGGACGATGGCGGACTTGAAGATATCGGGGATGGAGCCATTTTCTAGAGATGTGTTGATGATGTCAATAATGAAGGGCAAAAGTTTTGGAAGGCCGTCCCGGTAGAGAGAAGCTGGGAGGGGGTCTAGTTTGCAGGTTTTGAAAGTCATGGACTTTATGGTCTTGAGGACTTCATCCTGAGAGACGGGGCGGAAGGACGAGAGGGGAGTGCCGAAAAAAAGGGGGGTCAGGAAGGCAAGGTGGAGAAGGCAGAGTGTCGAGTGTGTTGCGCAGAGTTTGGATTTTGTCGGAGAAATATGTGGAAAAAGCGGACGGAAGTTCTTCTTTGCTGTGTGTGTTGGGAAGAGGAGAGTCTTTAGAAGTGCCTAGGAGTGTGTTCATGGTAGCGTAGAGGGTTTTGGATGAAGTGGATTCCAGGATTTTGTTTTGAAGATGTTTACGTTTGGAGTCGAAGTCAAAATCCAGCAAAATCGCCGAGATGTGTTTTTGCGTGTTGTTTACACTTTAGAATTATTCAGTCTTCGCTGTCTTCCCTCGGTGTTCTCAGTCTTTAAGTGAGACAACACCAGAATTCCGTCCGCCAAATTTACTTGTACATGTTTACACTCGGCCTCATGTTGCATGCTCTGCCGGCGTCATGTCGGAAAGACACAACAACTGACGATGGAAAGAAGAAAAAGCCGAAGCTCATGACTTGCTTTAGTTCATCATACACAGAGCGATGGTCGTTAATTACTGCCTCATCAAGAGGTGATGATTTTGCTTTTTGCAGAACTTGACATGCGACCACCATTTCTGGCCAAGGAACACAATAGTGTCGTTTTCGTACTGTCCAGTCTCTTAGCCTTAGTCAGTCCCAGTCATCCCCTAATTTTTCAATCCCCTAAAAAACACTACCACCCTACCATCTGCACATTTGCCGTGCACAAAATACAAAAAAAAGAAAAAAAAAAGACACAGCACATTGACTAGCACATTGACTGTCTCATTTCTTGGCCCCCCACCCGGGTTTGCCCTGGGGGACTTGGGTGGGGTTAGGTATTTTTTAGTTCCCAGGGTCACCCTGGTCAGCCCCACAGGGTGGGTTTTTCTCTCTATTCTGGGGCATGTGTTTCTGTCTACCCTTTGTCCATTCACCTGTATTTGCCTTTTTAAAACTCTCCCTACTGTCTGCACTGCCTGTAGCTCTTGATATTGGATGTGTGTTGCTAAATGGTCTTAGCTTTATTTAGGCCCCATGTGTTAGGTTTATTTAACGTATTTGACCGGCTGGCGACATACATTCAATGTTCTGTTTATTTTTTTTTTTTTTCACAAGCAGTGCAGGCACGTCCTGAGAAAGCCTTGTTGCTGTCGGGACGTTAAGCAATGTACAATCAATCAATCAATCAATCATTTCTTGGCATTGAACCCGATCCCTTACCAACCCCACACCCAACCACAGCTGAAATCAGCATGCCCCTCAAATCACTATGGCAATGGCAACTCAACATAGGCCCACAAATGTCCACTGGATAAGCTCAGGATGGTATAAAGCAAAGCACCAAACATGTCTCCTCTTATCTAACCAAAAATGTCCAGCAAATTCCAACATTCAGCCCTACCACAAATTTTCAAACAAGGCAAAAAATTATTTTTAAAAACACCGGTCCTCTTAATGCCTAAACTGCCCAATTTGAATATGTAACATGACCTTCCAATGCGGACACAGTGGTGCCTACGATGTGCAATGGCACATCGAAAGGCAAAACCACAAGCGGCGGAAAGAGATTTTGCGATCGGTGTATTCCCCCATTTTAATGTCAAATCTCACATTTTGGCCTTAAGGGAGTAGGCAGGTCTGGTACTCATTCACATACATAGGTACTCATTTATGTACATAGATACTCATTTATGTACATAGGTACTCATTCACGTAGGTCAGAAACAGACAAGATTGCTTTTGAGCACATTTTTGGTTCACGTGTAAATCAAAAGTGAGTATGTTCTCGTGGTTGTCTATGTTCTGGGCCATTGGTTGTCCGTAGTAAACTTTAACGTTGGCATTTTCTCAGAGACTATTCAAGCCACAGTCTTGAAACGGCCTAAGTATACTTTCTGGCAGGACCTTTCAAAACATACCACTTTGAGTAAAATCCCAATTGTTGATAAAATTGTAGTTATTATACAGTTTTGCAAACTTTTCAATCAAATGAGGCACAAAGGTAGCACATCTTCAGTACACATCATAGTATTCTAACAGACTGAAACGTTAGTGATTGACGTCATTCTGTCAGTTGGACCTCATAGTATCCTGACTGATATTAAGTGATCAACATCACTGTGAAGTGGACGTCATAGCATACTGATGCTGAGTTGGTATATCTCGCCCTTTGTCTAGGTTAAATGCACCAGCAGCGCCATTGTTGCTATTTTCGCTGCAGACCAGTCGCTCGGACTGGTCATGTACACCAGATCGATGGCTTTGTCAGCGACCTGTAATGAGCGATCTCGGAGAAAGAATCACATGGCGTCATTTGATTGCTGCAAAATGTATATCCTTTCCCATATGCAATCCGGCACCTCAACAATGGCGCCGCTGGTGCGTTTAACCTATGTACAGGGCGAGGTATACCAACTCAGCCATACTGACAGACTTTAAGTGATCAATGTCATTGTGTGGACGTCATAGCATACTGACTGACATTAAGTGATCTACGGCACTGTGTAGACGTCATAGCATACTGACAGACATTAAGTGATCAATATCATTGTGTGGACGTCAGCCATCATAGTATACTGACTGACATTAAGTGATCAATGTCATTGTGTGGACGTCAGCCATCATAGTATACTGACTGACATTAAGTGATCGACGTCATTGTGTGGACGTCAGCCATCATAGTATACTGACAGACATTAAGTGATCAACGTCATTGTGTGGACGTCAGCCATCATAGTGTACTGACAGACATTAAGTGATTTACATCATTGTGTGGACGTCAGCCATCATAGTATACTGACAGACATTAAGTGATCAACGTCATTGTGTGGACGTCAGCCATCATAGTGTACTGACTGACATTAAGTGATCGATGTCATTCATCATAGTGTACTGAAAGGCAAAAGTTCTGCAAATGCTTTCATGTGATATAATTTGTAATCTATCAAACGTGGAGACGAACAAACCAGAGAGTCTATTGATGGGAGTTGGCTTGACTTTTTAGTGGAAACACATTGCTCGATTTGAAACTCGTGACTTTGGAATTTTGCAATTTGTATCAATCCATATAGTGTCTATTAACAGGATAGAACAGGACTTTTTGGAGTATCTTGTGTGCACGATATGTCTAATACTGACCAGTTATGAAAATTTAAACAATTCTGTTGGTTGCTTCTGGAGAAATCACCTGCAAAAAACCCAGCTACAGTGACACACAGGATGACTCCAGTAGACCCCCTCTCACAGACACCCAGTTACAGGGATACATAGGATGACTCCAGTAGACCCCCTCTCACGGACACCCAGCTACAGGGATACATAGTATGACCCCAGTAGACCCCCTCTCAGGAACAGAGTAGGGGGAAGTAGAGGTATCTTCAACAAGAAACACGAGGCAGATAACCACATTGCTTGTTTCCATAGCCACCAGACGTCCTGTAGCTGGTAAATTTGAAAAATGATGGAAATTCATTCAAAATTTGGTTATGAGATATAGCGCTAGAATGCAAGATATTATTTAAAAAAAAAATATTACGGTATTTATAATTCGCAATTATAACTCTAAGCGCACACTCACAACTCGCACACGCATGCGCATGCTTTAGACAATGACTCATGTATCACAAATAGTAAAAATACATTACGACGGTCAGCTTGGGGTGGGGAGACGGTATTTATAATTCGCAATTATAACTCTAAGCACACACTCACAACTCGCACACGCATGCGCATGCTTTAGACAATGACTCACGTATCACAAATAGTAAAAATACATTACGACGATCAGCTTGGGGTAGGGAGTGTGGTGATATAGTGCTAGAACTGTTGAAAGAGGTGAGTTTTGAGGGTGGACTGGAAGGAAGAGAGAGAGTGTTTCTGACGGAGAGAGAGTGGGAGAGTGTTCCAGGTGGATGGACCGTAGACGGAAAAGGAGCGAGGGCCGAAAGTGCTGAGTTTGGTGCGGGGGATGTGGAGGCGGAGCGGAGGGAGCGGGAAGGAGTGTAGGGATGAAGTAAGTTGGAGAGATAGGTAGGAGTGTAGGTATTCAGGGATTTGTAGCAGAGAGACAGAATCTTGTATTGGATGCTTTGGGGGATGGGGAGCCAGTGAAGGAGCTTGAGCAGGGGAGTGATGTGGTCGGGTTTTTTCTTTCTGAGGACGAGGCGGGCAGCATTGTTCTGGGCGCACTGGAGAGTGAGAGTGGTAGAGTGAGGAAGGCCGGAAAGGAGAGAGTTGCAGTAGTCGATGCGAGATAAGATGAGAGAGACAGCGAGTTTGGTGGCAGCTTCAGTAGTGAGGTATTTTCTGATCTGACTGATGCGGCGGAGGTGGAAATAACATGCCTGGGCTGTGGTGGAGATGAAGCTGGTCATGGAAAGAGAGGAATCGAGGATTACGCTGAGGTTCTTGACCGAGTCAGAGAGGGAGATGGGGGTGCTGTCGAGTTGAAGGTGGAGAGAGGGAGGGAGCTGGGAAAGTTTCTGGCGAGTGCCTACCAGCATTATGTCAAATTCTTGTGTTCATATCAGAAATGTGCTTGTTTTAATACAAAATTATCACACAGAAGGGGATTTGTCATGTTTTTGTGTACATTTTAGTGTCTGATTCATATGCCTATGATGAAAATTACCTAAGATACAAAGTTTTTAGTGAAGGGTGTATATGCCATGTAAACCCTCATTTTGAC
Organism: Semisulcospira habei; assembly: GCA_036245525.1. Lineage (NCBI taxonomy): Eukaryota > Metazoa > Mollusca > Gastropoda > Semisulcospiridae > Semisulcospira > Semisulcospira habei. The sequence goes on along the minus strand of BTPG01000007.1, from coordinate 82,162,335 downwards.
ACGTTCAAATTGCATTTTGGGTCATTTTAGAGGTGCTGTAATTGCAAACGTATCAATGTGTGGGACTAGAAAAAAAATTCAGGACAGTCTACATGTTGTTTTGATCCGTGAGTAAAAACCACACAATTCTACCTTCACGTTATGATTTTATAGGTGTCTAAAAATAGCACTTTCTTAAAAATGCAAAAAGGAGTAATTTTAGGTCATCTTCAAATGCACATATCTCGTAAGCCAATCAACATAAAGTTCTGATTTCTGTTTGCATGTGCACTTCTTTGAACGTGTACTTCCGAGTGGTGCATTTGTTTGGTGGCAGCTTGTAGAAAATAAAAATTGAGTGGACCTGCCTAATAACAAGCAGATGAACTTGATATAATGTCCTTGCCAAAGCCTTGTGCAGGCCAAGAAGAGACAATGCTTGCATTTGTTAAAATGAAAACACAAAATATACTCCTGCTGCCACATTAACCAGCTCATTATGCCCCGATGTAATGAAATACTTAGTGTCTACAAATCTTAAACTGTTTTTCCCATACACACATAAACGGAGAACAGACAACAGCAAACATGCAAAGTGAATCTCCGCACCAGTGAAATTGATGAGCATTTCTCAGGAAACAATAACCTGTGGAGAGAGGATTAAAGTGACGGACCAGTTGGCATTTTCCGTCATTACTCTTGATACAATTACACGCAGAATTGACTCAATAAGACATGATTATTCTGATAACTACATAGTTTGTTCAAATTGCGGCACGCGGTTGACAGTCCGATATGCAGTCATCTGCAACCTTTTTGTCTGAACACTGCAAGCGGCCACAAAATGACGGTCTCTAGGTAGTTTTCCTTTGGACCGGGTACTAACTACGTCTATTGTATTGAGCCAGATTTTGTTTGATGTAGTGCTGATAACTGAGAGATGTGGCAAGAATCAAAATCTCCTTGGACATATTGATTCGGGTGGAGTAATCACATCTGGCGGTTATCCGCACTATGTGGGACAAGATAATATAATGTTCTTACTCATAAACAGTGTGATGTTGCCTGGTTTTCAGTTGCTGACAGCCAAGGGTGTGACGTGCACACGACTGTACAACAAGGCCAGTGATGGCGCGGAGGGACACAGCTGAGTGCAGGCAATTCAAGCCACCCACGTAACACAGCATTATCGTTTTGTTTTGTTTCTGTTTATGCACATTTGTGACTGTAGTAGTTGAGTGTAGTGCTCTATTGAGCCTTATGTGCACGGTTTATTGTTCTAAATACCAACAACTTGTATGGCTGCTTTTCTTGATAATTATTTGTTGATTGACAGTATGAGGGCATGCGAGACGCAGTCTATATGCTGAACGACAACTACTTGTATGGCTGCTTTTCTTGATAATTATTTGTTGATTGACAGTATGAGGGCATGCGAGACGCAGTCTATAGGCTGAACTACAACTACTTGTATGACTGCTTTTCTTGATAATTATTTGTTGATTGACAGGACGTAGATGTGTGAGACGTAGTCTACAATTATTTGTTGATTGACAGTACGTGGATGTACAAGACGTAGTCTACAGGCTAACCTACAACTGTACAAGTACTTGGTTATTTTTGTTGATTGACAGTACATGGATGCGCAAGGTGTAGTCTACAATTATTTGTTGATTGACATTACGTGGATGATTGGGGTATAGTCTGTATGGTAATCTACGGCTGGGAAAGGGAATAATAGATTTCTGATGGAGTTGTCACTGTCCTATATTATAGGACACTGTATGTGACAGTGTATGTTACAGTGTATGTGATGTACAGTGTCTTGTGTTACAGTGTATGTGAGATACAGTGACTTTACAGTGTATGTGACATACAGTGTCTTGTGTTACAGTGTATGTTACATACAGTGACTTGTGTTACACTGTGTTCCGATTTCAAATCTTGCTAGGGAGCCACGTGACCAGATGATGATGAGATAGCAAAGTGAACAGTCCCTACATGAAGTCCCTGTTATAAGCACTAGGTCCCTACATGAAGTCCCTGTTATAAGCACTAGGTCCCTACATGAACTCCTGTCATAAGCACTAGGTCCCTACATGAAGTCCCTGTCATAAGCACTAGGGGTCCCTACATGAAGTCCCTGTCATAAGCACTAGGTCCCTACATGAAGCCCCTGTTATAAGCACTAGGCCCCTACATGAAGTCCCTGTTATAAGCACTAGGTCCCTACATGAACTCCCTGTCATAAGCACTATGTCCCTACATGAAGTCCTTGTCATAAGCATTAGGTCCCTACATGAACTCCCCATCATAATAAGCACTAGGTCCCTACATGAACTCCCTGTCCTAAGCACTAGGTCCATACATAAACTCCCTGTCATAAGCACTAGGTCCCTACTTGAACTCCCTGTCATAAGCACTAGGCCCCTACATGAACTCCCTGTCATAAGCATTAGGTCCCTACATGAACTCCCTATCATAAGCATTAGGTCCCTACATGAACTCCCTGTCATAAGCATTAGGTCCCTACATGAACTCCCTGTCATAAGCACTTGCGCAATAAGGGTGTATCTTTGTCTTCATGGACCTGGGCAGTCTGAGATATCCTTGTGAGCCCCTGCACTCTGTGTTGCTTCATGAGCCCCTGCACTCTGTGTTGCTTCATGGGCTCCTGCACTCGGTGATATCTTCATGGGCCCCTGCACTCGGTGATATCTTCATGGGCCTGTGCACTCTGATGTATTCATTGGCCTGTGTAGATCTGCAGGTCTTCATCACAGTTTTTCAGGAACTCTTAGAACTCAGGGGCTTTTGAGGATCTCTCATTGAGCATGCACTGATGAGGATCACACCGGGTGCATGACCTCATGAGGATCACACCAGGTGCATGACCTTGTGAGGATATTTCAAGGTGTTTGAGTACACTCCACATGAGTATGCATTTTTAGCTGGGAGTTTACTGTATTTCCCACCTCACAATCCCGCAGTATATATAGGGAGATCGTACACAGTGTAACACAAGATTTTATACATACACTGTATTACAGGACACTATGTCACATACATTGCCCTAAAATATATATGACAGTGACCAGCTCAGCAATAGTTGGTGTGCACACAGTCACATGTGCGTCAAGTGCAGATGGCCTCAGTCAGCCAGAGATCCTCGTTCTGACATCGGCGGTAGTGGGCCTACACACACACACATACACACGCAATACACAGCCGTGCGTACACACTCACACACAATACACAGCCGTGCTCACACACTCACACGCAATACACAGCCGTGCTCACACACTCACACGCAATACACAGCTGTGCACACACAAAATATACAGCCGTGCACAGATACTAATGCACACACATTACACAGCCGTGCACACACACACACACAATACACAGCCATGCACATACAATACACAGTCATGCACACACACTCACACAAAATACACAGTCGTGCAGACACTTGCACTTAATATGCAGCTGTGCACACGCACTCACACACAATACACACCCGTGCGTACACACTCACACACAATACACAGCCCTGCAAAAACACTCGCACACAATACACAGCTGTGCACACACAAAAACACAGACGCCATCACACACACACTATACAGCCGTGCAAAGACACACACAACACACAGCCATGCACAGACAATCACACACACTGTCATGTGCAGTCCTATTGCGGTCGATGTCAGCCAGAGGACCCCTGTACCGTAAGGCCAACCCTGTACCGTAAGGCCGACCCTGTACCGTAAGGCCAACCCTAATACCGTAAGGCCAACCCTGTACTGTAAGGCCAACCCTGTACCGTGAGGCCGACCCTAAACCGTAAGGCCAACCCTAATCGTTGTCTTATGAAGGGAGACATACAGGAGACAGATCAACCATGATAGTTCAAGGGAGGTGCCAGCTTGGCGTCCATAGGCGCCAAGCTATTCTGACATCACCCTTGAACTATCATAGTAGCTATGGTGTGTCAGGGTTTAGTGAGTGACTGGGGCGTCGGCCTCATGTCTGCAATTTGTATGCTGACTGGTGAAATGTGCTGGCCATTATTTGCACAAGAGGGGAACAAACTGCTGACAAATTAGCTGTGGCAGAAGCAGAACTGTTTGATTTTTTCTGGCCACACTGACAATACCAAAGTGAGCCTGTTTACCAAGCTACCCTTTGTTTTGTGTTTTTCCTTGTCACACATGCGATACCAAAGCAAGTTTGTTTACCATCCTTTGTTGTTGTTTTGTTCTCCCACATTGGAGTGCAGGCACATCTTGTTCCATGTCTTTACAACCGTCATGACGGTAAGCCAGGTAGACATGTTATTGTGGCTGGCTGATACCATACATCCTGGGTATGTCTTTACAACCGTCATGACGTGAAGCCAGGTAGACATGTTATTGTGGCTGGCTGATACCATACATCCTGGGTATGTCTTTACAACCGTCATGACGTGAAGCCAGGTAGACATGTTGTGATGTTAAGCTAGGTGGTCATGTTATTGTAGCTGGCTGATACCATACATCCTGGGTATGTCTTTACAACCGTCATGACGTGAAGCCAGGTAGACATGTTGTGATGTTAAGCTAGGTGGTCATGTTATTGTGGCTGGCTGATACCAAACATCCTGGGTATGTCTTTACAACCGTCATGACGTGAAGCCAGGTAGACATGTTGTGATGTTAAGCTAGGTGGTCATGTTATTGTGGCTGGCTGATACCAAACATCCTGGGTATGTCTTTACAACCGTCATGACGTGAAGCCAGGTAGACATGTTGTGATGTTAAGCTAGGTAGTCATGTTGTTGTAGCTGGCTGATACCACACATTCTGGATATGTCTTTACACTTGTCATGACATTAAGCCAGGTAGTCGTGTCATGACAGTAAGCCACTGCCAGGTAGTCATGTTATTGTGGCTGGCTGATACCAAAACACAGGAGCGTCCGTGCAGCAGAGAGAAGTTCTACTCATGGGAGGGCAAGGGAAGGTTAGTTATGTTATGGTGGGTGGTTGATGCCAATCTAAGCTAATCTGGCACTACCCTTAAGTTATCATGGTTGATCCACCTCGTGCTGTGCGTCGGGGTTAAAGGGTTCAGACAACTATGATGCCCTCGCCGCTGTAGTGTCTTTATTGTACAGTGGGTGTACATTAGCACCTGCGGATGGTGTGTGAGCTAGTTGAGGCACCCCCACCCGGGTCTGCCCTGGGGGACTTGGGTGGGGTTGACTACTTTTTAGTTCCTCTCTATTCTGGGGCATGTGTTTCTGTCTACCCGAGGTCCATTCACCTGTATTTGCCTTTTTCAAACTCTCCCTACTGTCTGCGCTGCCTGTAGCTCTTGATATTGGATGTGTGTTGCTAGGTGGTCTTAGCTTTATTTCGGCCCCATGTGTTGGGTTTATTTAACGTATTTGACTGGCTGGCGACATACATTCAATGTTCTGTTTAGTTTTGTTTTTATTTCACAAGCAGTGCAGGCTCGTCCTGAGAAAGCCTTGTTGCTGTCGGGACGTTAAGCAATGTACAATCAATCATTTTATTGAGGCAAATGTTAAAGCACGCCAAACAAGGGATGATTTGATGAGAAAACTGTGCTACATATAAACAAGGTATGATTTGATGAGAAAACTGTGCCACATATACACATGAGCCACTGCAGCAATTGAATAATTTGGACATTCCCAGAGGGTGAGTTTTGTCCCCTTGGAAAAATGAAGGGTTGGGCCATCTAGAGTTGAGTTTTTGTGGGTAGAATTTATAGTGCGTTTGAACGCTTCAAGCCATTGCTGATGTAGTGCATTGATTGTGGAATGGAGGTTCGTTTTTACCTGCAAATGTGTGTAAGTACAGCCATGCTAGTTATGGTAACTCTTTGTACCCTAAGGCTGACTTCCTGATTTGGGAGTTGTCCTCTGAAGACTGCATTACAATCCCTGAGACAGAGCGAACATGATAGTTCATGGGTGGTGCCAGAATAGCTTGGTCCATTGATATCAAGCTATGGTCTGTGAGGGTTACACGAGTCAAGTGCATCCTGCTATAGTGTTAGGGCTATAGTGCATGAGGGCTACACGAGTCAAGCGCATCCTGCTATAGTGTTAGGGCTATAGTGCATGAGGGCTACACGAGTCAAGCGCATCCTGCTATAGTGTTAGGGCTATAGTGCATGAGGGCTACACGAGTCAAGCGCATCCTGCTATAGTGTTAGGGCTATGGTTCATGAGGGTTACACGAGTCAAGCGCATCCTGTTATAGTAGTAAAACTGTTGCCGCTAGGGTTTCACGTGAAAGAAAAACAGAAGATAGTGGTAGAAAACCCTTTAAAATAGTAACAGATAACGACGTGTTTTGTGCATGTGTATTTGCGTCACTATGTGTGTGTGTTTTTTTTAATTTTTTTTTTTATATTTTTTTTTTTTTATGTCATTCTAAATTCTCTCTATACAGGATGCCGTCTTTTCTTTCTGTCGTGTTCTTTTCTGTTCTACGTTTGTTTCCATGTCACCTGAGGAAGGATCTTTGATCCGAAACGTCGTTCGCGTTATCTGTTACTATTTTAAAGGGTTTTCTACCACTATCTTCTGTTTTTCTTTCATCCTGCTATAGTGTTAGGGCTATGGTGCGTGAGGGCTACACGAGTCAAGCGCATGCTGCTATAGTGTTAGGGCTATGGTGCATGAGGGCTACACGAGTCAAGCGCATCCTGCTATAGTGTTAGGGCTATGGTGCATGAGGCTACACGAGTCAAGCGCATCCTGCTATAGTGTTAGGGCTGTGGTGCATGAGGGCTACACGAGTCAAGCGCATCCTGCTATAGTGTTAGGGCTGTGGTGCATGAGGGCTACACGAGTCAAGCGCATCCTGTTATAGTGTTAGGGCTATGGTGCATGAGGGCTACACGAGTCAAGCGCATCCTGCTATAGTGTTAGGGCTATGGCTATGGTGCATGAGGGCTACATGAGTCAAGCACATCCTGCTATAGTGTTAGGGCTATGGCTATGGTGCATGAGGGCTACACGAGTCAAGCACATCCTGCTATAGTGTTAGGGCTATGACAATGTGCGTGAACGTTACACGAGTCAAGCGCATCCTGCTATAGTGTTAGGGCTATGACAATGTGCGTGAACGTTACATGAGTCAAGCGCATCCTGCTATAGTGTTAGGGCTATGACAATGTGCGTGAACGTTACACGGGTCAAGCGCATCCCGCTATAGTGCACTTGCCTCAGGCGCACACAGTCAATGTGTCTGCATGTGTCATGGGTAGGACGGACCACAATCAGTTTGCTATTTTTGTTATACATTCCCTATGGACTTTAAACAAGCCAGTAGGACAGACCACAATGAGTTCTGTAGTTTGTTATACATTGCCTGTGGACTTTAAACAAGCCAGTAGGACAGACCACAATGAGTTCTGTAGTTTGTTATACATTGCCTGTGGACTTTAAACAAGCCAGTAGGACAGACCACAATGAGTTCTGTAGTTTGTTATACATTGCCTGTGGACTTTAAACAAGCCAGTAGGACAGACCACAGTGAGTTCTGTAGTTTGTTATACATTGCCTGTGGACTTTAAACAAGCCTGTAGGACAGACCACAATGAGTTCTGTAGTTTGTTATACATTGCCTGTGGACTTTAAACAAGTCAGTAGGACAGACCACAATGAGTTCTGTAGTTTGTTATACATTGCCTGTGGACTTTAAACAAGCCAGTAGGACAGACCACAATGAGTTCTGTAGTTTGTTATACATTGCCTGTGGACTTTAAACAAGCCAGTAGGACAGACCACAGTGAGTTCTGTAGTTTGTTATACATTGCCTGTGGACTTTAAACAAGCCTGTAGGACAGACCACAATGAGTTCTGTAGTTTGTTATACATTGCCTGTGGACTTTAAACAAGCCAGTAGGACAGACCACAATGAGTTCTGTAGTTTGTTATACATTGCCTGTGGACTTTAAACAAGCCAGTAGGACAGACCGCAGGGCTCGAAATTAGCGGGGGCCCGGGGCCAAAAACCCGCAAAGTTGATTTCGGGCTCGGAAAGTTGAAAAACGAAGGGCCCGCTTGGCCCGCAAAATAATTCGTCTGCTACAGCTAGCTCTACTCAGCAGTTTCGTATTTGGGCCAAGGGAAGCAACCCACACCGGTGCCCTCACTCACAGTAATAGTATTGTGTTCTTTTTTTTTTTTTTTTAATTGTATTTTTAGTTTACTTCTGTTAACTCAAGTGCACATAAGTGTAATATGAATAGATGATTGAAAAAAAGAAAAGAAAAGGCAAAATCTGTTTGTTTCACTTTAGTTTATCAGGAAGAGTACTGTTAAGTTTAGTCATGGTTTTGTTTTGTTTTGAACTTTTGTGCATTGAGGTCAGATTTTTTGTTAGGTTACTCATATTAAAATTTTAATGATGTGTATTGTGCAATACTCAGTCACAAAACTGAAAAGTATTATACAAGAGACTCACTTGATTTTTTTCTATTTTGTTTAATGGCCATTTCAGGCTCACTAGTCACTGGAATATGTGTGTCACTGAATGTGTGTGTGTGTGTTTTTTTCCCCTTTTTTGTTGGTAATGTTTGAAAGTGAAAGAAAAGGCAAATAAAAATGACATCACTCAGCAAAATTGGAAATTCAATTGTTTTTATTTTAGATTATCAGACAAATTGTACTTTCTACTTATTATATTGTCAATAATTCTTTTGTTTTTTGTTTGCATTATTTTTCAAAGTTGGGCCCCGAAAGTTGCTTGTGGGCCCTTAAATATTTCAATCAAGGGGCCCGGTGGCCCCCAAAGAAAAAAGTTAATTTCTAGCCCTGGACCACAATGAGTTCTGTAGTTTGTTATACATTGCCTGTGGACTTTAAACAAGCCAGTAGGACAGACCACAATGAGTTCTGTAGTTTGTTATACATTGCCTGTGGACTTTAAACAAGCCAGTAGGACAGACCACAATGAGTTCTGTAGTTTGTTATACATTGCCTGTGGACTTTAAACAAGCCAGTAGGACAGACCACAATGAGTTCTGTAGTTTGTTATACATTGCCTGTGGACTTTAAACAAGCCAATAGGACAGACCACAATGAGTTCTGTAGTTTGTTATACATTGCCTGTGGACTTTAAACAAGCCAGTAGGACAGACCACAATGAGTTCTGTAGTTTGTTATACATTGCCTGTGGACTTTAAACAAGCCAGTAGGACAGACCACAATGAGTTCTGTAGTTTGTTATACATTGCCTGTGGACTTTAAACAAGCCAGTAGGACAGACCACAATGAGTTCTGTAGTTTGTTATACATTGCCTGTGGACTTTAAACAAGCCAGTAGGACAGACCGCAATGAGTTCTGTAGTTTGTTATACATTGCCTGTGGACTTTAAACAAGCCAGTAGGACAGACCGCAATGAGTTCTGTAGTTTGTTATACATTGCCTGTGGACTTTAAACAAGCCAGTAGGACAGACCACAATGAGTTCTGTAGTTTGTTATACATTGCCTGTGGACTTTAAACAAGCCTGTAGGACAGACCGCAATGCGTTCTGTAGTTTGTTATACATTGCCTGTGGACTTTAAACAAGCCAGTATGGAGGAAAAACCAAAGCACATTTTGCGACCACATGAATTTTACAACGTTAATAATTTGTTTTTTAATGTTCATACATGTATTTCCAATGAACTAGTGACTTGTTGTTTTGTTGGTAGATATTGGTGTTAATCATGTATTTCCAATGAACTAGTGACTTGTTTTGTTGGTAGATATTGGTGTTAATCATGTATTTCCAATGAGCTAGTGACGTTGTTTTGTTGGTAGATATTGGTGTTTATCATGTATTTCCAATGAGCTAGTGACGTTGTTTTGTTGGTAGATATTGGTGTTTATCATGTATTTCCAATGAGCTAGTGACGTTGTTTTGTTGGTAGATATTGGTGTTTATCATGTATTTCCAATGAGCTAGTGACGTTGTTTTGTTGGTAGATATTGGTGTTAATCATGTATTTCCAATGAGCTAGTGATGGTAGATATTGGTGTTAATCATGTATTTCCAATGAGCTAGTGACGTTGTTTTGTTGGTAGATATTGGTATTTATCATGTATTTTCAATGAACTAGTGACTTGTTGTTTGTTGGTAGATATTGGTATTTATCATGTATTTCCAGTGTGTTTCTGACTTCTTTTTGAATAAATATCGGTGTTTATCATGTATTTCCAGTGTGTTACATTTTTTCCAACAAATGTCAGTGTATATCATGTATTTTCATGCTGCTGCTGCGTCACAGTACACTTTATGTCATGACTAGCTGGCATCATGAGGCAACATGTTGTCGACTGAAGTTACATACATTGGCCATATGGAACAGTGTCATGTCTAATGACCATATATACTCAACAGTGTCATGTCTAATGACCATATATCCCCCACCCGGGTCTGCCCTGGGGGACTTGGGTGGGGTTAGGTATTTTTTAGTTCCCAGGGTCACCCTGGTCAGCCCCACAGGGTGGGTTTTTCTCTCTATTCTGGGGCATGTGTTTCTGTCTACCCTTTGTCCATTCACCTGTATTTACCTTTTTAAAACTCTCCCTACTGTCTGCACTGCCTGTAGCTCTTGATATTGGATGTGTGTTGCTAAATGGTCTTGGCTTTATTTAGGCCCCATGTGTTAGGTTTATTTAACGTATTTGACCGGCTGGCGACATACATTCAATGTTCTTATTATTTTTTTTTTTTACAAGCAGTGCAGGCACGTCCTGAGAAAGCCTTGTTGCTGTCGGGACGTTAAGCAATGTACAATCAATCAATCAATGACCATATATACTCAACAGTGTCATGTCTAATGACCATATATACTCAACAGTGTCATGTCTAATGACCATATATACTCAACAGTGTCATGTCTAATGACCATAATATACTCAACAGTGTCATGTCTAATGACCATATATACTCAACAGTGTCATGTCTAATGACCATATATACTCAACAGTGTCATGTCTAATGACCATAATATAAACTCCTCACTGCACTGTCTAATATATAAAACTCCTCACTGCACTTAATGACCATATAAACTCCTCACTGCCCTATGTAATCAATCCAGACCAAAAAGGTGACTGCCAAGCGTGTAAAATGCAAAGAAGTACCCAACAGAGAAAGAAACACGCTTAGAAAAGAGGGGTACAACACAATTTATTAATATTAATAATCGCAGAAGGAATGTGGCAACTGAAAGATTAGCCGCTACTTATTTTCATTCGCAGAAGGAATGTAGCAAGCTTCAGTTGCCACATTCCTTCTGCGACTGAAGATAAGTAGCGGCTAATCTCTCTGTTTGTTTGTCTATTTTGACAAAGGGTATGAAATATTTATAAATTGTGTTGTACCCGTCTTTTCTAAGCGTGTTTCTTTCTCCGTTGGGTACTTCTTTGCCCTATGTAATGACCACATAAACTCCTCACTGCTATGTCTAATGACCATATAAACTCCTCACTGCCCTATGACCATATATACTCCTCACTGCTCTGTCTAATGACCATATAAACTCCTCACTGCCCTTTATAATGACCATACAAACTCCTCACTGCTCTGTATAATCATTTAAACTCACTGCCCTATCTAATGACCATATAAACTCGTCAGCGCCCAGTCTAATGACCATATAAACTCATCACTGCCCTGTCTAATGACCATATAAACTCACAGACCTGTCTAATGACCATATAAACTCCTCGCTCGCATGCCCTGTCTAATGACCATATAAACTCTTCACTGCCCTGTCTAATGACCATATAAACTCCTCGCTGCCCTACCCCACCCGGGTCTGCCCTGGGGGACTTGGGTGGGGTTAGGTATTTTTTTGTTCCCAGGGTCACCCTGGTCAGCCCCACAGGGTGGGTTTTTCTCTCTATTCTGGGGCATGTATTTCTGTCTACCCTTTGTCCATTCACCTGTATTTGTCTTTTTAAAACTCTCCCTACTGTCTGCACTGCCTGTAGCTCTTGATATTGGATGTGTGTTGCTAAATGGTCTTAGCTTTATTTAGGCCCCATGTGTTAGGTTTATTTAATGTATTGGACCGGCTGGCAACATACATTCAATGTTCTGTTTATTTTTTTTCACAAGCAGTGCAGGCACGTCCTGAGAAAGCCTTGTTGCTGTCGGGACGTTAAGCAATGTACAATCAATCCTCGCTGCCCTGTCTAATGACCATATAAACTCCTCACTGCCCTGTCTAATGACCATATAAACTCTTCACTGCCCTGTCTAATGACCATATAAACTCTTCACTGCCCTGTCTAATGACCATATAAACTCCTCACTGCCCTTTATAATGACCATACAAACTCCTCACTGCTCTGTATAATAACCATTTAAACTCACTGCCCTATCTAATGACCATATAAACTCAAGAGCGCCCTGTCTAATGACCATATAAACTCATCACTGCCCTGTCTAATGACCATATAAACTCACTGACCTGTCTAATGACCATATAAACTCCTCGCTGCCCTGTCTAATGACCATATAAACTCTTCACTGCCCTGTCTAATGACCATATAAACTCCTCGCTGCCCTGTCTAATGACCATATAAACTCCTCACTGCCCTGTCTAATGACCATATAAACTCTTCACTGCCCTGTCTAGTGAACATATAAACTCCGCACAGCTCTGTCTAATGACGATATAAACTCCTCACTGCTCTGTCTAATTACCATACATACCATACAAACTCCTCACTGACCTGTCTAATGACCATATAAACTCTCCAGCGCCCTGTCTAACGACTATATAAAGTCACAAGCGGCCTGTCTAATGGCCATACAAACTGACCAGCGCCCTGTCTAATGACCACACAAATGCATCAATGCCCTGCCAAATGACCATATAAACTCCACATTGCCCTGTCTAATGACCATATAAACTCCTCATTGCACTGACAAATGACCATATAAACTCCACATTACCCTGTTATTAACTCCTCACTGCCCTGTCTAACGACCATATTAACTTCTCAGTCCTACAGTCTGATCGTCAGTATTGACGGCCACACACCAACTCCATTGTCCAGTCCTACATTCCTATTGTCAGTATTGACAGCCACACACTGACTCCGTTGTCCAGTCCTACATTCTGATTGACAGCCACACACCGACTCCGTTGTCCAGTCCTACATTCCTTTTGTCAGTATGGACAGCCACACACTGACTCCGTTGTCCAGTCCTACATTCTGATTGTCAGTATTGACAGCCACACACCGACTCCGTTGTCCAGTCCTACATTCTGATCGTCAGTATTGACGACCACACACCGACTCTGTTGTCTAGTCCTACATTCCTATTGTCAGTATTGATGGCCACACAATGACTCCGTTGTCCAGTCCTACATTCTGATTGTCAGTATTGACAGCCACACACCGACTCCGTTGTCCAGTCCCACATTCTGATTGTCAGTATTGACAGCCACACACCGACTCCGTTGTCCAGTTCTACATTCTGATTGTCAGTATTGATGACCACACACCGACTCCGTTGTCCAGACCTACATTCTGATTGACAGCCACACACCGACTCCGTTGTCCTGTCCTACATTGTGATTGTCAGTATTGACAGCCACGCAGCGACTCCATTGTCCAGTCCTACATTCTGATTGTTAGTATTGACAGCCACACAGCGACTCTGTTGTCCAGACCTACATTCTGATTGACAGCCACACACCAACTCCATTGTCCAGTCCTACATTCTGATTGTCAGTATTGACAACCAAATTTCGATTGTCATTATTCACAGTCTGGTATATTTGCTTTTCAGATTGTATTACTAAAAGTTCTCAGAATGGGTGTAAAACCGGGTATATACATGATCAGCCGTCCAACTGGACTACAATTTCACAACATTGGTGTGACATACAGTGCTCTCAAAAAGGAAAGGATGTCATACGTTCAGCTTGAATTACTGAATTGTGTTTATTTTTTTATAAAGAGTGAACACAAATCACACTAAAAGGATGAATGCAGTCTTCAGATGTAAGTTTTTGGGGACATTCTAGTAATTCAAGCTGAAATTTATGACCTCTTTACTTTTATGAGCACTATATGTCGCACTCTGACCAATGTTGTGAAACCTATCTTCAAGAAAGGTGAGAGCTACGACCCTACTGACTACAGGCCTGTGTCGCTCACAAGCATCCCGTGTAAGCTGCTGGAGCATATCATCGTCAGCGGCATAATGGATCACCTTGAGACCAACAGTATCCTAAATCCATACCAGCATGGCTTCCGAGCAAAACGATCTTGTAACGAACCTTGAGCAGGGCCTGCAGACAGACGTCATTGTGATGGACTTTGCTAAGGCGTTCGACAGGGTGAACCATAGTCTTTTGGGCTACTACGGTCCCCCATCAGGGACAACACCAACAGATGGATTGCTAACTTCTTCCGAGGCAGACGTCAAGTGGTGGTAGTTGAGGGTGCTAGGTCTACCCACACCGCTGTGCGTTCTGGAGTACCCCAAGGATCTGTTGTAGGGCCCTGCCTGTTCCTGCTGAATATAAACGACATGCCAGAAAGAGTCGGCTCAAGAACTCGCCTGTTTGCGGATGTCACCGCGGTATATCGCCCCATTGCCTCACAGTCCGACCACAACACGCTACAAGAGGACCTAAATGCCCTGTGATAATAATAATAATAATACCGTTATTATATAGGCGCTTTTTCTCAATTTTGGGGAAATCGACTCAAAGCGCCGCGCCTGAAACCCAACACACACACACTCACGAAACAGACACGGATTTACGCCATTTAAGACAAACACAGTACAAGACAAACGAAGGGCCAGTCAGCTACTGAAGTTACAGAGATTTTTGATCGCTTGTATTTGAAATTTGTAAAGTGGCCTGAGACCGGTACCAAAAGTGGGGGGGGGGGGGGGGGGGGTGGAAGAACCGGAGTACCCGGAGAAAGAACCCCCGACGGTCCGCCCGAATTAACGGTGACACTTACCAGAGGAGAAAAGTCCAACGCCGGAACCCGGTATCGAACCGCGCACCTTTGGAATTGGTGGCAGGCGCCTTAACCACTGCGCCACGGACCGCCCCAAATGAGAAAGCGAATGGGACATGCAGAAATGTTTTACTCTACCAGTATCACTTAGCAGAGTGAACAGAAGTCATCAGTACTCCCTACACGGACACACCCTTGATGAGGTAAGCTTCACGAAGTACCTGGGCCTGACCATACAAAAGGATTTCAGCTGGGACACCCACATCAACCAGATATGCAGCAAGGCAAACCAGATGCTGGAGTTCCTGCGGAGAAACCTGATGATCGGTTTAGTTGCAGTCAAGGAGCTTGCCTACAAATTGCTAGTCCGGCCCATCCTGGAGTATGCGAGCTGTGTGTGGGACCCGCATCAGCACAAAGAAATTGCCAGGATTGAGTCAGTCCAGAGACGAGCAGCCCGCTTTGTCCTGAACAGACACAGGAACACATCCAGTGTGGGGCAAATGCTGCAGCACCTGAACTGGCAGATTCTCCAAGAACGCAGAAAGAGGGCGCGCTTAGCAATGTTATATGACCTATTGCCAAAAGGTGTTACTGAAAAGGCAACAAGGGTGCTTGAAAATGAAAAGTGATAGAATTACATGAAAAATCCGTGTTGGACAGTGTATAGCATGTGCAAATATTATGTAAAATTGGAATATAGTCTGTTCCTTAGTTTCAGAGAAATCTCATTCGGAAGTTTTTATATGACATTATGTCGGAGGTCAGGTATTACAACACAATGATGTACGTTTGGGTTTTTTAATTGATCCAAGTTGGAAAATGTTTACTTGAACAGTTAAATGGATTAGTAAATGTGAATTTCTGTTGCAAAACTAAATCATTAAGGTTTTCTGAGTGTCACTGAAAGAGGTGAATTGTTGTAATACCTGACATCCGACACAGGTGTTTCTTTCTGTTTGTTGTAAATGTGAAATGCAGCCACATTCTCTTTCAAACCATATTCTCAGGGATGTAAAAAACACAAACAGGATGAAAAAAGAATTAAGAGAGACAACAGCAACATTTCCTATGATTATTTTATTTCAGGTACAGGAAGAATAAATGCAAATTCAGGAAAACAGATATTATGTCGAACGTCATAATTACAACAAACTGAACGGAGGTTTAACATTTATCCATCCAAAACCAAAGTCACTTTTCTTTGGCTACAAACACTGCATATACACATTTCCTCATTTACCTGAACTGCTGATCAATAAGCAATACTGCTAAATCACATATCGTTCTGCACTATTCTTCATGTATTTGAACTGCTCATCAATCCCTAAAACTGTAGATCACATCTCGTTTTACACTTATTTCTTCCCAAAAGTTTCTCACCACAATGAAGGTTAAAACAGTGTAAAATAAATTCATACATTTATATGAATATATGTTATTTTGTATTTTTACACTAGGGCCAAAACCCTTTCATAGGTCTCTCGGGGCTCCCCTCAGAGAACTATTAATATAGTGACAGGTGGTCAGTATGGGTCTGCAAGCAACTAGAAATTGCAGGAGAAACAGACAAATACAGTGATGTCACGTTTGTTTTGCTACACATGTCAGTAATAATACAAAAATGTGTAGGAAAACACAAACCCCTTGACATCACTGATTTAATTTTATATCCGTTTCTTCTGCAATTTCTATGCAGTATCTGTCCTAAATTACTGTGAAAAACTGACGCCTCTGACTGGATGTGCTTTTATCGACGTTGAGAGAGACCATCCTCAAAAATGAATCAAATGGTTCCCACGAGTAGTCAAAGCGGATAGGCCAAAAGTACAAGCGCCGGCACTTTGACAAGAAACTCACACAGGCAACCTGCAGAAGTTCGTCAACGTCTTTAACTTGCCCAACATATTCAGTTCCATTCCACTGAACAAGATGGAAGGTTACAACCACTGGAGCTTGAGTGTGTTTGCGGGGAACGATAGGCACAAAGGGGTTTGGCACCCAGTGATCAGCAACCATGTCACTGCGGAGTGAGAACCACATGATGAACAATTTTTGTCCATCCTCACAACCCGGAGCGTAAAAACAGAGCTGCAGTGAAGCCTGTACATCTCCCAACCAAGACTCTGGAAAAAACGACTGGTTTGGACGCTTCAGCACAAAACTGGCTGCACAAAACTCCCACAACCCTGACAAGCTGCAGTTTTTAACCACTGACATCACTTCAGCTTCAAACGACAGACGCTCTGAAGCATCATGTGAAACTGAGGTCAGCACAGCCATTTGAATAACTTCAGCTGGTGACACAGAGTCATGAGGATAGAACCATTCAGAAAACTGTCTGGTTACAGTGCCATACAAATAACAATGCGACACCTGAGCTCTTCATGGCACATTTCTGTGCCAAATATTAGAAGGCTCAGCGCTCTGAAAAAAACAAAAAACCAGTTGCCATCTGCATTTACACGTTCATGTATCATGTACACTTTCAACACTTCATCTGCATGTTCTATTATCAAACATGACACTCTCCCTCTCAAGGCCTTTCACACGATTCCATACGAGATGGAAAGTGCCAACAATGGCGATCTGAGTGCGAAAGGCGTTCTAACAACACCACCATTTGACAGGTGATTTCACATCAGGTTTACAACATCGGCCGTGTTGCAAATTTGACGGTCGAGGCAACGCGCCTTGAAAAGGGTGATTGTCAACAACTACAAACACGTGTGATGGCATTTTGTCTGAATCGGTTTTACATTCTACAGATTAGCTGTTTTCTCCAAACACGACGTTCCAGAGAGCGGTCTAGACAAAGATGCTGCACCACCAAATATCACCTTTCTTTGATCGAACGTCATGTTTACCACACACGCATTGTGGTAATGTAATGACGTACAACTCGCTAAATCATCTTCAACGCACATGGGTGGCGACAACAAACTGCCCAATTCATTTCAATCTGCTCAGCTTGTATATCCTATCGGTACAAATGCCATATCAATCTTTTGTCTAGGTAACTGTTATGCAAAAACTATACAGAAGGTATGTTGAACGTAGATCTTATGTCGAACGTCAGACAAAGGCGAATGTTACAACATACCTTTCTCGAGTTCCGTCGATTTGAAGCTTGCCGCAATTATCGATCCAGCATAGCGCCTATGCATCACGTGATACGAAGAAACGATAGGTAAATTTTCAAAAATGAAATCGGCAGCAGTTGAGGAAGAAAAAACAGCTATGTCTAACGTCGATTATGACAACAAAAACCGGTAGAAGAAAACACGCCTTTTAAAAAAGGCTGTTTGTGTTTTTATCTAGAAACATCCGAAGTGGGTGCATTATGCAAGTACAGGAGAGGAAGTGATGTTCATAATTCGTCTGCTATCAGGTTCACATTGTGCGAAGTTCAGGGATGAGACTTTATGTCGGAAAATTACAACACACCTGACGTTCAACATGCCGTTGTTTACTAGGCAATACCGCAATATTTCGCACATGAAAATATATGTTCTTAACTGGTAAATATTTATACATGTCTTGCCTCACAGAATTAATGATATGAAACCAGTAGGTTGACTTTTCTTTGCACACTCATCACATCGCTCACACGAGGTCGATTAGTGATGCTTTCTGGCAAGGGAAATTTTCAGCCTTGGCCAACATTTTAATCATACAGTCAATAAACCTCTAAAAATGTGTCTCCCATGTTATTTCTAGTGTATATCCAGGAATTTTACCATGATCTTAACTACTAAAAACAGATGAATCAGGACTGAAAGTGCTTTTATTGTGCATACAGTTTGGTCAACCATTTTAGTAACACCTTTTGGCAATGGGTCATATAAGATCAAGAACGGCTTAGCTTTCGCCCATTGCAAGCAGCTCATCCACTCCAGTGTGTGAGCTCGACGCCGTCACACACAACAGTTCCAGCGGATCATATGCCGGACAGCCTACAGGAACGAATCCTTTTTCCCAAGGACCATCAGAGACTGGAACGCCCTCCCTGGAGAAGATATGCAGTCTTCTTTGCTTGATGCCTTCGTAGCGAGGGCATCAAGCCTCAATCGTTGACCCCAATTATGGCCTGCCACCTGCTAAAGTAGAGCTGATGATGGCTAGGGCTACACTGGTCGGGGTTTAAACCCGGGAGACCGCTACAGTAGTCAGGCAGACCTAGCCGGAGGAACCGAAACAGCAGGTGGCCCCCAACACCTTTCTCACCCTCCCCCCAGCCCAGCACAGTAAAGAAGTACCCAACGGAGAAAGAAACACGCTTAGAAAAGACGGGTACAATTTATTAATATTTCGGGTATATAAGCGTGTTTCTTTCTCCGTTGGGTACTTCTTTGCATTTTACACGCTTGGCAGTCACCTTTTTGGTCTGGATCACTCACAGTAAGAATTAAGTTACTTTCTTTTTTTTTGGCAACCCAGCAATAATGGTCAATTGGTTGAGCGTGGTAGGAAAACAAGAAGAAGAAGAACTCTAGGCCAGTGGTATGGCTAATGACTGATATACCCGTTGAGATGGGACGCCTGCAAGCTTTACATTGGAGCCAGCCGCTGTTTTTAACCCCTTAACTGCCGGGGAAAATCGAGGGACATCAATCTGCAAGAGACATAGATCCTCATGAGCCCCCGCAGTAGCACTAACTACCTCAGTGGCACTAACTCACCGCAGTCACACTAACTTACTGCAGTCACACTAACTTACCGCAGTCGCACTAACTTACCGCAGTTGCACTAACTTACCGCAGTCGCACTAACTTACCGCAGTCGCACTAACTTATAACTTACCGCAGTTGCACTAACTAATAACTTACCGCAGTCGCACTAACTTACCGCAGTCGCATTAACTTACCGCAGTTGCACTAACTTACTGCAGTCACACTAACTTACCGCAGTCACACTAACTTACCGCAGTCGCACTAACTTACTGCAGTCGCACTAAGTTACCGCAGTTGCACTAACAACTTACCCCAGTCGCACTAACTTACCGCAGTTGCATTAACTTACCACAGTCGCACTAACTTACCGCAGTCATTCTAACTTACCGCAGTCGCTCTAACTTACCGCAGTCACACTAACTTACTGCAGTCGCACTAACTTACGGCAGTCGCACTAACTTACCGCAGTCACTCTAACTTAAAATAATAATAATAAAAATTACGGTATTTATAATACGCATATCTTATAATAATTATAACTCTAAGCGCACACTCACAACTCACGCAAGCATGCGCACGCTTTAGACAACGACTCACGTACCACAAATACACATTACAACAGTCAGCTTGGGGTGGGGAGTGTGGTGGTATAGTGCTAGAACTGTTGAAAGAGGTGAGTTTTGAGGGCGGACTGGAAGGAGAAGAGAGAGAGTGTTTCTGACGGAGAGAGAGTGGGAGAGTGTTCCAGGTGGATGGACCGTATACTGAGAAGGAGCGGGGGCCGAAAGTGCTGAGTTTGGTGCGGGGGATGTGGAGGCTGAGAGGGTCGGAGGCGGAGCGGGGAGGAGTGTAAGGGTGAAGTAAGTTTGAGAGATAGGCAGGAGCGCAGTTGTTCAGGGATTTGTAGCAGAGAGACAGAATCTTGTATTGGATGCTTTGGGGGATGGGAAGCCAGTGAAGGAGTTTGAGCAGTGGAGTGATGTGGTCGGATTTTTTCTTTCTGAGGACGAGGCGGGCAGCATTGTTCTGGACGCGCTGGAGAGTGAAAGTGGTGGAGTGAGGGAGGCCAGAAAGGAGAGAGTTGCAGTAGTCGATGCGAGATAGGATGAGAGAGACAGCAAGTTTGGTGGCAGCTTGGGTAGTGAGGTATTTTCTGATCTGGCTGATGCGGCGGAGGTGGAAGTAGCATGCCTGGGCCGTGGTGGAGACGAAGCTGGTCATGGAAAGAGAGGAATCGAGGATAACAGCAAGTGAAGACAGTGATCCCCTGTATATAATACATCAAGTCAAAAGACAGTGATCGCCTGCACATAATACAAGTTAAGACAGTGATCTCCTGCACATTTTACAGCAAGTGAAGACCGTGATCCCCAGCACATAACACAGCAAGTGAAGACAGTGATACCTTGCACGTAATACAACAAGCGAAGACAGTGATCCCCTGCATATTTGACATCAAGCCAAAAGACAGCGATCCCTTGCACATTTTACAGCAAGTGAAGACAGTGATCCCCTGAATATTTCACATCAAACCAAAAGAGAGTGATCCCCTGCACATACATGCAAGTGAAGACATTGATCTCCTGTACATAATACAGCAAGTGAAGACAGTGATCCCTTGCACATAATACAGCCAGTGACGACAGTGATCCCCTGCACATAATACAGCAAGTGAAAACAGTGATCCTTTGCACATAATTCAGCCAGTGAAGACAGTGATCCACTGCACATAATACAGCAAGTGAAGACAGTGATCCCCTGTACATAATACAAGTGAAGACAGTGATCCCCTGCACATAATACAGCAAGTGAAGACAGTGATCCCCTGCACACAATACAGCAAGTGAAGACAGTGATCCCCTGCACATAATACAGCAAGTGAAGACAGTGATCCCCTGCACATAATACGGCAAGTGAAGACAGTGATCCCCTGCACACAATACAGAAAGTGAAGACAGTGATCCCCTGCACATAATACAAGTGAAGACAGTGATCCCCTGCACATATTACAGCAAGTGAAGACAGTGATCCCCTGCACATAATACAAGTGAAGACAGTGATCCCCTGCACATAATACAGCAAGTGAAGACAGTGATCCCCTGCACATAATACAAGTGAAGACAGTGATCCCCTGCACATAATACAGCAAGTAAAGACAGTGATCCCCTGCACATAATACAGCAAGTGAAGACAGTGATCCCCTGTACATAATACAGCAAGTGAAGACAGTGATCCCCTGCACAAAACACAGCATGTGAAGACAGTGATCCCTTGTATATAATGCATCAAGTCAAAAGACTGTGATCCCCTGTACATAATACAGCAAGTGAAGACAGTGATCCCCTGCACATAATACAGCAAGTGAAGACGGTGATCCCCTGCACATAATACAGCAAGCCAAAAGACAATGATCCTCTGCACATAATAATGTGCTTTGGATCACTGTCTTCACTTACTGTATTATGTGCAGGGGAGCACTGTCTTCACATAATAAAGAGAAAATCACTTGGCCGGACGGATGTCAGACAAATGGTCAGTCTGCCTGCATGACTGATTAATTAATTGATTGATGAATGGATGGATGGATTGGCTGATTGATTGATTGATTAGTTGGTTCGTTGATGTGTGACACATCCTACAGAGTACTGTAGAGCTCTAAGCAACAACTAAACGTCATACTGACCAGAAGAAACAACGAGCGAATACACCTAGCTGTCATTTCACCTACAGAGTGATCACACCTAGCTGTCAGTTCACCTACAGAGTGATCACACCTAGTTATCAGTTCACCTACAGAATGATCACACCTAGCTGTCAGTTCACCTACAGAGTGATCACACCTAGTTGTCATTTCACCTACAGAGTGATCACACCAAGCTGTCATTTCACCTACAGAGTGATCACACCTAGTTGTCAGTTCACATACAGAGTAATCACACCTAGCTGTCAGTTCACCTACAGAGTGATCACACCTAGCTGTCATTTCACCTACAGAGTGATCACACCTAGTTGTCAGTTCACCTACAGAGTGATCACACCTAGTTGTCAGTTCACCTACAGAGTGATCACACCTAGTTGTCAGTTCACCTACAGAGTGATCACACCTAGCTGTCAGTTCACCTACAGAGTGATCACACCTAGCTGTCAGTTCACCTACAGAGTAATCACACCTAGCTGTCAGTTCACCCACAGTGATTACACCTAGCTGTCGGTTCACCTATGGTGATTACACCTAGCTGTCAGTTCACCCAAAGAGTGATCACACCTAGCTGTCAGTTCACCCACAGTGATCACACCTAGCTGTCAGTTCACCTATGGTGATTACAACTAGCTGTCAGTTCACCCAAAGAGTGATCACACCTAGCTGTCAGTTCACCTACAGAGTGATCACACCTAGCTTTCAGTTCATCTATAGAGTGATCACATCTAGCTTTCAGTTCACCCACAGTGATTACACCTATCTTTCAGTTCACCCACAGATTGATCACACCTAGATGTCAGTTCACCCACAGTGATTACACCTAGCTGTCAGTTCACCTACAGAGTGATCACACCTAGTTGTCAGTTCTCTTGGCTTGACTTCGCGAACGAAGATTTTATAGGAGTTGCCCACGACGTCTGCAGGCTTGTTCGTGGCTGCGGAGGCCAATCCGAGACAGGCAGGTTCGACCGCAGTGGCTGCAGGGGAAGGTATGGCCGGGGTTCTGAGCTGCGGCATCTCTGTTTTTTTCTCCTGAGCCGCTTGTCCTTAAGGCTAGCTCTGTGAGAGTCCTCAAAGGAGACAGCTGCCTTGTAAATGGTGGAGCGCCAGGTGTCACGGTCCGCAGCAAGCGAAGACCACTGGTGGTGGTCGATTTGGCAGGCACTAAGTGACTTCTTGAGACAGTCTTTGTATCTCTTCTTTGGTGCCCCTCTGTCACGGTGTCCAGTAGCAAGCTCGCCGAACAGGGTGATCTTTGGTAGGCGATGATCCTCCATCCTGGAGACATGCCCCGCCCAGCGGAGCTGTGTCCGCAACAGCAAAGCCTCGATGCTCACAGTTTCAGCCTGTTCAAGGACCTCGACGTTGGTGACATAGTCACTCCAGTGAATGCCCAGGATGGTACGCAGGCAGCGCTGGTGGAAGCGTTCGAGGAGTCGTAGTTGGCTGCGGTAGAGGGCCCAGGACTCGGAACCATACAGCAGGGTGGTGAGGACCACAGCTCTGTACACGCTGATCTTGGTGCCTGTTTTCAGCTGTTGATTGTGCCACACCCGCTTGAAAAGTCGCCCGAAAGCGCTGTTCGCTTTTGCCAGCCTGCTGTCAAGCTCCTTGTCCAGCTTGGCGTCTGACGTGATAATGCAGCCAAGGTAAGTAAACTGGTGCACTGACTTTAGTTCAGACTCGCCAATGGTGATGTGAGGAGGGCGATACACTGTCTTGGGTGCCGGCTGATGGAGGACCTCTGTCTTTTTCAGACTGACCTCGAGTCCAAAGAGCTGGGCAGCATCTGCGAAGCAAGACGTGATGCGCTGCAGGGCTCTCTCTGTGTGTGCAACGAGGGCAGCATCATCAGCAAAAAGCAGCTCACGAATCAGTTGGTCTAGGGTTTTCGTGTGGGCCTGCAGTCGTCTGAGGTTGAACAGGCTGCCATCGAGACGATACCTGATGTACACTGCATCGTCATCATCAAGGTCCACTGTGGCCTGCTTCAACATCATGCTAAAAAAGATGGTGAAGAGGGTCGGTGCCAGCACGCAGCCCTGCTTTACGCCGTTGAGAATAGGGAATGGTTCTGAGAGGTCATTGTTGAGTCTGACCTGGCCTTGCTGGTCCTCGTGTAGCTGGACAATCATGTTGAGGAACTTTGGGGGACAGCCAAGTCGCTCCAGGATCTGCCACATGCCTTGCCTGCTCACAGTGTCGAACGCTTTTGTTAGGTCGACAAATGTTACGTACAGCCCTTTGTTCTGCTCGCGGCACTTCTCCTGTAGCTGTCTCAGCACAAAGACCATATCGGTGGTGCTCCTGTTTGCTCTGAAGCCACACTGGCCCTCTGGGAGTTGGTCTTCAGCGATGGCAGGTACCAGCCGATTCAGGAGCAGCCTTGCAAGGATTTTCCCAGCAATGGACAGCAGGGTAATTCCCCGATAGTTGGAACAGTCAGACTTCTCGCCTTTGTTCTTGTACAGGGTGATAACGACTGCATCACGGAGATCTTTTGGTAGTGTTCCTTCCTCCCAGCAGCAGAGAAAGAGGTCATGGAGCTTGTTGTGCAGTGCTGTGCCTCCATGTTTCCAGATCTCTGGCGGTATTCCATCAATGCCTGCTGCTTTGCCACTCTTGAGCTGGTGGATGGCTGTGAGGGTCTCTTCAGCGGTGGGCGGTTCGTCCAATTCAACCTTTACTGGGAGGTGTGGGATTTGTATGACGACTGCTTCTTGAACAGTGCGCTCAGCGCTGAAGAGGCTCTGAAAGTATTCCGACCAGCGGTTCAAGATGGAGGTATTATCTGTGAGGAGTGCCTGGCCATTCGCGCTTCGCAGGGGACTTTGTACCAGGTGCCTGGGGCCATACACTGCTTTCAGTGCTTCGTAGAAGTCCCTGTAGTCACCATTGTCAGCACAAAGCTGGGTCCTCTGTGCAAGTCTGGTCCACCACTCATTCTGGAGATCTCTGAGCTTGCGCTGGAGACTGCTGCAGACGAGGCGGAAGGCAGACTTCTTCACAGGGCAGGAAGGCTGGGCTAGGTGGGCCTGATGGGCGGCTCTTTTTTTTGCTAGGTGTTCCTGGATCTCTACATCGTTTTCGTCAAACCAGTCTTTGTTCTTCTTTCTGGCGAAACCCAAGACTTCTGCAGAGGATTTTGTAATAGCAGTTTTCAGTTGTTCCCAAAGTGTTTCAGGGGAGGAGTCTACTGGGTCCGCTGTGTCTTTGAGCCTGCGCTGTAAATCTGTCTGAAAGGCGGCTTTCACATCGTCACGCTGAAGGCTGGCAACATCAAGCTTTTTCTTGGGGGGCCCCCATTTCTTGGGTTTTGGCCTGAAATGGAGCCTGAGTTTGCAGCGGACAAGGCGGTGGTCAGTTCACCTACAGAGTTATTGCACCTAGCTGTCAGTTCACCCACAGTGATCACACCTAGATGTCAGTTCACTTACAGAGTGATCACACCTAGCTGTCAGTTCACCTACATAGTTATTGCACCTAGCTGTCAGTTCACCCACAGTGATCACACCTAGCTGTCAGTTCACCTACAGAGTGATCACACCTAGCTGTCAGTTCACCTATAGAGTGATCACACCTAGCTGTCAGTTCACCTATAGAGTGATCACACCTAGCTGTCAGTTCACCTACAGAGTGATCACACCTAGCTGTCAGTTCATCTACAGAGTGATCACACCTAGCTGTCAGTTCACCTACAGAGTGCCGTAGAGCTCCAAGCAACAGCTAGCCGCCATATTGACAAGCAGAAACAACGATTGATTACATGCTTGTCAGTTCGTCTACAATGCTACGTTTCACCAGGCAGCAGTCACAGGAGACGTAGGGACCGTGACAGCTCAAACACGTCCCAAATCTGCAAAAGTCATAGACACTCATGGGTGCTGACGACTGCAGGCAGGGGTTCGTGACAATCTGTTCCGCGCAGTCTAAGGCTCAATTGTTTCCGTCTTAACTCCTCCGCCCTCGTAGATCTTGGTGGTTTGTGCGTGTGACTGTGCCGGCTGTGAGGGGGAAGATGTTTTGTGTTGGCGCCGGCAAAGTTATAACGCTGTACGTGTCTGTCTCCTTATCAACACCGATAACACGCCACCTCTCACTTACCGCCCGGCCAGCTACACGACACTGGGCAAACGCAGTTTTACATATATCAGTAGTTGTCCTTAGAAGACCTTTGGCTGACCGCCGTTTCAGTCTGTTTTACTCCCCCGCCCCCCCCCCCCCCCGCCTCCCCCCCCCCGCCTCCCCCCCCCCCCCGCCACCCCCCCCAACCCCCACGTGGATGTGCAGTGTTGTGGAGGTCATCCCCACCTGTATGTACGGTCTAACCCCCCCCCACCGCCCCCTCCCCCCCCCCCCACAACTTCTCCGCGTGGATGTGTAGTGTTGTCACGGTGGAGGTCATCCCCACTATTACGGCATGTACACCCGTCCTACTCCCCCCATCCCCACTATTACGGCATGTACACCCGTCCTACTCCCCCCATCCCCACTATTACGGCATGTACACCCGTCCTACTCCCCCCATCCCCACTATTACGGCATGTACACCCGTCCTACCCCCCCCCCCCCCCATCCCCACTATTACGGCATGTACACCCGTCCTACTCCCCCCATCCCCACCCCATCCCCACCCCACCACGTGGATGTGCAGTGTTGTGGGGGTCATCGACCCCACCAGTATGTACACCCGTCCTACTCCCCCCCCCCCCCATCCCCACCCCACCAAGTGGATGTGCAGTGTTGTGGAGGTCATCGACCCCACCAGTATGTACACCCGTCCTACACCCCACCCCTCCTCCCCCAACCCCTCCACGTAGATGTGCAGTGTTGTGTACACCCGTCCTGCCAAACATCCCATTTACAAGAGACATAGATCCTCATGATGCCCCGCAGTTACAGGGGCTAACGGGGACCGACGGCTTTTCCTGTCTCATTTACGTCCGAGTTTTTCTAACGGAGAGTGACGATGCATGAACCTCGCTAGCTCGGACGGAATGTCCCACAACCCGTGTAGGACTTGTGTGGATTGAGATAACAAGGGTATTGTGGTGTAGTCTATACCCCGCCTCAACAAAAATGGCCACACATACAGATGCTGCCGCCCTCGGCCACTCTCGGTTAGACAGGTGTACGGCGGGTGATATCTCGGACGAAACAAACCGTGAGTACATGGCTAGAGAACCGTGAGTACATGGCTAGAGAACCGTGAGTACATGGCTAGAGAACCGTGAGTACATGGCTAGAGAACCGTGAGTATATGGCTAGAGAACCGTGAGTACATGGCTAGAGAACCGTGAGTACAAGGCTAGAGCATCGTGAGTACACGGCTAGAGAACCGTAGGTACACGGCTAGAGAACCGTGAGTACACGGCTAGAGAACCGTGAGTACATGGCTAGATCTTTCCTTGGACAGGACGCGTCACCTGTCTACCAACATCATTCTTTCAATGTCCGACTTTGGGACAGCTGCAACGACACTAGACGAGCGTTCAATGCACACGGTAACACCTGGCATTGTTTGTGGCGTGTCTCACACAGTTACACCTGGCATTATTTGTGACGTGTCTCACACGGTAACACCTGGCACTGTTTGTGGCGTGTCTCACACGAGAGATAAAACAATAGAGTCCCGATAGACAATGAATTCAATAGAGCCGCATCAGTCATTAATTTACATCATTTTTTAATATCAAAATTTTGACCCCAATTTTACCCCCGTTAATTCTGAATCAACCCTTTGATTTTAAAAAAGTGATGAGTATGACTGATGCGGCTCTATTGATCTGATTATCTATCGGGACTCTATTGTTTTATCTCTATAACTATTGTCTCTGTCAACACCTAATGACCTTAATTAATTACTAATTACGGTCATTAACTTTTACATGACCGTTTCTCTCAATACTGCCAGAGTCGATTTCCGAAAAACTCACATGCTATGTCCCACACATATCATTTCAGTTCACGCATGACAAGACTCAATGCCAAACCCTCTTTCAATGAGTTGGGTAAAAGCTTTCACAGCGCCATTCACACGTCACGCGTCTAAAGGTCTATAGAAGTGTGTTTGTGCAGGCAAGTTCACAGGAGGGCCGCTCAGTGCTAACTTTATTCAATTGGCTCTGAACATAACAAAACATACACGCACACACACAGACACGCCAGTTGCAAACCAAGATAATTCAAGGGCAGTGCCAGATTGCCATACAAGTTATATACACATACACATACACACATACACACACACACACATACACACACACAAACACATAAATAAACATACACGTACACACACACAAACACATAAACACACACACACACACTCACACACACACATACATATACACACATATACATATACACAAACACATATATATACACTAACACAGACACAAACAAAATAGGCACACATACAGCCAACTACTAACCGGTATGACAGAGCAGCCGCCATTGCTCAGCCGGATATTTTTGAAATTCCATGAATGGATTAGAGCACTATGTATGGATTAAAAGAATCGATCCGGTTTTATCTGAGCATGAAAAAGGTTTCTGACTTTTCAGAACGTGAAATTTCTAGCGCTCCAACACGTAGACACGTAGACTCGTAGAACAGGTTCTGTGAGGTGTCTCGGTTTTCTGCGTACTGCAGTGCCGGTACGGCGTGCACACACGCACACGCACGCGCACACACGCGCGCACACACACACACACGCGCGCACACATATGTACACGCGCGCACACACGCACATATGTACACACACGCATGTACAGACACACGGAAATACCTCGGACACACACAATAGCTCTCTCTCTTTCCACCTCACACAGAGAGAGGCCCGTCATAAAGACAGTAATCATAATACCTTTTACCCTTGCTGGTTTAGGTCTGTGCTTATGTCAACTGGCAAACACTAGTAAATCTCTGCCCTTAACGCCACACACCACATGTCACAGTTGAGGTAAGGGACATATCTTTTTAAATGCAGCACGCTTATAGCTGAGAGGTGTCAGCTTAATACATCCCGTCGTCAACAAGTCATGCATTTGTGGAGTGACGCATGCGGGTAAACCCACCTGTGGCTGAGACTTGAGAGCCCTCATACAAATCACTCAAGTACACAATCCACGCTAGTTAGCCTCAGGCTTTAAGAAAAAAGCCATTTATACCATTATTTCTGAGTCAATACCCTAAAAACATGGCTATAGAAACATTGTTAGCGAGTGTGTTCATGTACTTGAAAAAACATTTTTAAGCAGGTGTTAAAGTGACAAAAAGTAATTACAAAATAATGTTTAATTTGGTTTTATAAAAAAATAAATCACTCATTGTTTTAACAAAATCAAATAACATTATTTTTATTCTATTATCTATTGTAATTATTTGCACAATTTGTTATTTAATTTTGACAAAAAATGTACTTTAGTCAAGAATTAAAGCATAATTTAATAGAGCAAGGGAAGTAACTTTTTTGTCTTGCTGAAATTTTTACAAAATTACTTCCCTTGTATTAACTTGTACTCAGAAAATTTTGTTATTGAACAGGAATGATTTCTTTCTTTTCTGGTGCTCAAGTCATGGGTAAAATTAACAAGTTACTATCTATGTTACTGCCTAGATGTTTCATTTGGCTCTCACTTGACCAGGGTGTGTGATTTTTAATTTACTGCAAAGCCAATAATCTCCAATACTGTGTCAGGTATGCTTGCTTAAAAAGACAGGGTTATTGTACATGACATTACAATTGAAATCTGTGAAACATGTCATTTATAAGCCCACTGAGAGAGACACAATATTGGTCTGGGGTAAACTCAAAAACTATTGGCTACATTTTGCTGAATGGTACAAACGTATAAAGTTACTATTAATGTACTTCCTAGGAAACATGATTTTGCTTGATAACAATTTTTGTTTTTTGTTTTTAATTTTTTTAATTACATTATAAATGAACCAAGACGAACTCCTTCTATTAAATGATATCAATGCTGTAGAGAACAAAGACTTAGACTCAAAAAAACAGCAGCTTTTGTCTGTGATTGTCTCAGGCAAATCAAAGGCTTATCTGGGTAGACAATACATGACAGAGGATATTGAATCTCTAAGCTCTGATGAACTAATCAAGCTTCATTCTAAATATGAAAACCACATTGCCTCACTAATGACTCGTGATTTGAGTCGATCTCTTGTATGCCTATACACAAAAGCAGTGAGTCACTTTCTACCTGTGGATAGTGACAGTCTTTCACACGACCTTGAAAGCAATCCTATTGTTTCAAGTTCAATTGGTAAATTAGCATGTGTAATGTTTTACAAGTTTGGAAATTACCTTGCTCCTGTCGTAACATTACTAGTTACTGGGAGCCATATTGATTTCTCAAAAATAAATTTTACTGCAGAAGAAAATGGACGAAACCCAGATGACTCCACAACCGAACCCCGACCCTGTTTTGACACAGGTTCAAACTGTGACTAAGGCTAAAAGTCCAGGAAGGGTTGAGGCTGGAAAGAGAGTAGCTGCATTGAACAAACAAAGAAAGTTAGAACTACTGCAAAAGGTACATGTAACTGATCCACAGTCAATAACATCATTGGTGTCACTACCGTCAGGACAGCCAGGATCAACACACCCTCATCAAAGTGAGAGACAAACAACTAAGTCTGACCCCCGCCCTGACCCTGACCCCGAACCTCAATCAACAAAATATATAATTGCCGGATTTGTTGTCGGTTTTGGTTACGTAGGTTATCAATTATACAAAAAATACAAACCACAGACTCGTACAGTGACCAAAAAATCAGACACTCCAAAAACAAAACCAGAAGTCGCCACATTACCAGTAACATCCAAAGCCGTTGACCCATTTTATATGCAGTAAATAAAAATATTATTTTAATTTTTCTTGCCTTAGAAAATGAATGACTCAAAGAACATGATGAACCTTGTGTATCACTCTGCCGTAATCAGTGGATTAGCAGTAGCTTATTCTATGCTGGGGAAAAGTCTACTCAAAATGAAATCAGCAGACTTGAGTAGACTTGATTTCGAAGACAGTGCTAAGCTAATTGTAGTTGTCACAGCGTCGATTGCGACAAAAGATTTTCTTGTCAAGCAGGGAATTATTCCAGAAAATGTTTCTATGTAAATAAAAATAATATGGCGACGATAGCTATTATGATTGGTGGGGCAGTTGTTAACGCATTGGCTTTCAGTGGCTCTAATTATCTCTTTTCAAAAATGGGTAGAGAGGAATCTGCAGAGGAAATGAAACGTCACAATGAGGCAACAGAAAAACTTGCTCAAGCCCAGCAGGAATATGAAAAGAATAGAATTGAGAAACTTGATTTCATCAATGAAAAACTCAGACTTGAAGGCCACGCACAACATACGTTTTCAAATACAGACGAAGCAATCCGTGAGTATTTTTTAGTCACGGGTGAAGACATGTCTATCCCGAAACCAAAACTAAGTGACTATTACAAACCAAGCACACAACAAAGAAATGGAGAGATAATCTTTGTTCTAGTGGGAATGACATTTGTTTATTTTACAGGAGTTTTCATTGCTAGAAAAAATGGCAGCCGAAAATAAACTATCAAAAATATATTACTCTCCATCAGGCTATTGGAAAGGAGCAACAGCTATTCAGAAATTACATGCCGCTGTGGGCGGAGATATAACACTCAATCAAGTCAAGCAATGGTTACAGAGACAAGCAATTTGGCAGATATATCTCCCTGCTCCAAGAAAGATAACGAGGCCCCATTTTGAGAACACAACACCTAATGACACACACCAAATGGACCTCCTGTTCTTACCCCATGACACAATAAGAAAGAAACGATACAAGTACGCATTAACTGTTGTTGACATAGCTTCAAGGTATAAGGATGCTGAACCCATATCTGACAAAACAGCCAGTACAGTTGCTACTTCTTTAACAAAAATATATGGTCGAGGCCCTTTAAGATACCCCAGACTAGTGCAGGTTGATGATGGATCAGAATTCAAAGGTGCTGTTAATCAGTTATTTGCGAAGCATGGCGTACTGGTCAGACGTGGTATTCCAGGTGTGCACAGATCACAGGCAATTGTAGAGAACTTTAACAAACAGTTATCAGAAAGACTTTTCAGTTACCAGTATTCTAAGGAACTCATGCATGTCACCCGTAACACGGAGTGGGTTAAGCGATTACCACATGTGATAAAAGCAATGAACAATGAAGGACATCCTAAGCCTGCTGATGCTATTAAATTGAAAACAATTACAGAGCCAAAAACAGGACCAACCCCGGCACCGCTTGCGCCAGACACAAGTTTATTTACTAAACAGGTGAGATATTTATATCAGCCAGGGGAGGCTGAGAACGACGACAGACGCAGGGCAACAGACCCCATCTGGTCAACATCCGTTCATAATATAAAAAAAATAGTCCCCGGCGCAGACGCAACAATATATTACCTGTATGAGCCTGCACCCCAAAGGGCATTTGTCAGAGAAGAATTACAGATTATTCCCCCAGACACCGTTACTCATTTCAGTAACTAAGTCGTCAATTAATTCATCAACCAGTTCATCAGCTATTTCTTCAGATAACTTGAGCCTGTAATGACCTGGTGCATAAGCTTTCTCTTTACTATGAAACACTCGTTTTGTGTCCCCAACTGCAAGTGACTTTTTGTGCGTTTGAATTATTTCAAGATTATGTTTGTTTGATCTCAGTGACTTGTTTGGATAATCAGGCATTAATGCACCATCTAACACTTGCTTGTAATGTTCATGACGAATGTCTTTATTTTTTATTGCTGTTTTTTTTTATTCCTTTGGCTTTCGACTGACTACCCTTCTGGTGCAGTATAGAATACATTTTGGATCTCAGTCCAACATACTCAACTATAGGCACACCATTCAGTTCATCTTTAAACTTACCAGGCACTTTCTTGTTTTGTGTGCTAAACAGCGGGTGATCTTTAGGGTAGTCAGACGTGTCATACATGTGTAACTCTGTTTTCATGTCTTCGTAAAAGTCTTCAGTACACACATCAATGATCATAGAGTCAGTGTCAGTGTATAACAATCGACACTCAGGATACTTCGGTTTGAAGTAATCATAATAAAATTCAAGCATCAACAGTTTTGACAACTCAAGAATTGCCATACCAATGAATACTGGCTTGTCCAGTTTGACAATCTTTTTTTTGAGTGACACTGCATACAATGATGCATGAAACTCTTTGTACCCTGTGTACTGTGGCTTGCCTGTAAGTTTAATTGCGCCCAATTCAGTTGTAACAAGTCTCACATCTTTTCTGTGATGAGGATTTTCCATTGTCTTGCCAAAACAGGCATTGTTCATAAGCTTAAAGAAGTCTTTGTCAAATGCAGTGTTGCCGTCCCTGGCACGAAGGGTTGTGTTCTTCATTATGTAATCTTTCATGAAAGCACTCTGATCAAATTGAATTCCTCTGTGAACTTTCTTTAGTACTAACCCGTGTCTGATGTAAAACTGCAACAAGCGGTAGTGACAAACATAATTGAATTTATCATTCAGATTAGGCACAAGTTTAGTGTCTTCTTTTTTTCCTGTCATACTCATTTTCTCAACAGCTAAGGGATAATCATTATGATAATCATGTAGATGGTGCGGGTACTCCAGGTCTACTTCAAAGCTCCAACCCTTCGCGTCGTTTCGATCAAGATTCATAATATTGTTTGTTAACCCTGACTCTGTTACATCATACTGTGACAAATCATACAGACAAAAGTTTTTCAAGGGCAATAATTCACACATCGCCCAGCCATACAAATTATTAGCGTCCAAGTACGTAATGAATGACCTTGACCCCAGGCTTGAGGGGTCAAACCCCCGGTCAAGGTCACCATGACCGTCCAGATATTTATTGTTGGCTCTGGCATAGTTGTTTGAAGCTATACTAATGCCTCCCCTCAATCCACGTTCTACCATTTCACCCATCGTACGATCAGACAACAGGTCTATAAATATCTTACTGGATTTCAAAAATGCATCCCACGTCATGCCAGGACTAGTTATGTAGCAGGCTGGGTCAAGTCTGTAGTGCAACAAACCCTTCTCACGGTAACTTTCAAATACGTCTGCTAGCAAGCAAACGTCAGCTTTCAAGTACTGATCGTGGTAGTCACCAATCGTCTGACACCCTAGTTTTTCCCACGCATCAAGTGCATGTTGATATTCAGAGTCAGAAATGCCTTTTCCAGTTAGTGTGGAATAAAATTTCTCTTTTGGTGGCAGTCTTGTTTCTTCAAACACAACCCAGTGATCAATGTACTCATACGGATACACACCTTTCTTAATCAAGTCTGGCTCAAAATATTTACTTGTTATTGGATACTCAGTCAGTCCTTCTGCCAGACTAGCCAATCCTAAAGACAAATGTTGCATGGAGTCATAAAATGCTAATTTGTCCAATCTAAAAGTCAAGTATTTCTCAGTTGTCTGGGCAATACAACTTATGTTTTTGTACGACTCGTCTACAGCCTGCATGATAATGTGTGAATCATATCCTTTGAGATTGTGGAAAAAGATTGGCAGTTTGTATGTCTTGGGATCTGTTTTTAATAATAAGTTACAATTGTTATGTGCAGCACCTCTGTAACGTCCAGTTATGTGATCGTGGTCACGAACTTTATCACATCCTAAAGGCTGTTCACAAATCCAACACGTCTCAGCTGTATCAAATTTCAGTTTGTCTTCTTCTGTCATCACCAAAGGCATCTGACATGTTGTGAGATATTGTACTACCTGACTGTACAGTTGTCTCATTTCTGTTAAAAACAGACATGCTGCATTTTCACCCCTGTAAATAACAGGTTCTGTATGCACACCGTCTGACCTAACAATAATGTATCCAAAAGAACACACCACTTGGTCACTCAATTTTATAGTCTTTGGTAATGATTCTGGAACAGGACCGTCATACGGAACTACTAATGATTCAAAATCTGCGTACACTACAAACGGCAACTTTTGTTGATTCCCATAGTTTTTAAAATACACTTGACTACCAGGATCTGGATACTTAAGTACAGTTTGTATGTCATCAGCTGACCTGCAGTGTAAAACATGTTTGTGTGCCACAGCAATAGAGGAAAACCTCTGTAAACATCTATTACAAAATTCCTGTTTGCCCTTGTGTTTTGTTGTATGATTATGAATTAGACGTGACATATTCCTAATAATTGTGTAGTGAAAGTTATTGTCATCTCCGATTAGCAACATGTCAACATGCTTATTTTCTGACTGACCATAGGTTGGTGCCAGTGGGGACACTCTAATTGGCTGTAACTTATCAACAGACTCATTATCCCACACATACACATTTACAGATATACCAGGATTTAGTTTTTCAAACAAGTCTATGTCCTCTATTTTAACAGGGAACTCAATGCCACTAAAATCAAGTTCGTTTACAAATTTGATGTAGTTAGATACACGTTCAGGTTTTATTTTTACAAAGTGTAGTTTAGCAAGCACACACCACATGAAACAATAGTTGTCATTGTTCTGAATGTTAACAACAGCCTTTTTGTTTACTACTTCTGTTGGCAGTGGTAACCATGCTTTACCTAATATGGGATGATACCTAGACTGCTTTAGTTGTAGTTCATGTACATGTCCTTCGTGCCAACCAGACCCCTTCATTCTTGCACTGTCAATTGCCTGTAGAAAGTCTGGTAATAGTCTGTCTCTAAACACTTTCTCCAATTCTCTTCTTGTGTTAACAGTGTGTTGTCTTGTTGATATGTACGAAACAATCACCTCACCGTCGACCCTAGTGAATTCGATTTTTGCAACAATTTGAATCTTCACACTGCCTGTCAGAAGATTTTGTTGTATGACAGAAAAAGAGTTTTCTATTGATTCGTAAACATTATTAGTATTGGATATGGGTAAGTTTGTTGTGTGAAACACGTTTCTTAAACCAGATGAGCCAGGGTTTGATGGGCCAGGGCTTTGTGAATTGTCCGTCATTTTTATTTGACCGACAAAATAATAAATAAAAAATATTAACGTTAACTCTGCTGGCTCACCTTGTGTAATACCACTTTATTAACTGTAACACTGTCAATATAAACATTTAGTTTGCGCAGTTGTTTAAATATGCTATAACAAACTTCCCCTAACCAACCATAGTTGGTATCATCAACTTTAAAAGTAGGTGTCTTTAAATCAACTGTCATGCACTCCACATCTGGATGCTCATCGACGTAATCTAAAGTCACACTATATGAAACATATATTTCTGATGGTGCTGAAAGGCTTATGTAAGTCTGTTTGGGTGATATTAAGTCAGTAAAGTGCATAACATCTTTGAAAAGGTGTGTGAGATCAAGCACTTGTATGATTTGTCCGTCTGTCATTTTTATTGGACAAACAAATGTATAAATTAATTTACATCAATTTACTAACCCATACCCTGTGGGCTGATCTGTCTTTAAAATGAGCTTTAGATGCTTAGTTGATTTCAGTTTATTTTTTACATCATCACGTTCATGCTTATTTGGGATGACATCATTCTCTCTGAGACAGTCTTCAAAGCTGTCACGATCCTTACAGTAAAACAAACAGATAAACTTTAACTGTTCTCGAAAATCTTTCAGTACAGCATTATATTTCTGAGTGAGAATCCATACACTGACATTTGCGTGTCTGCCACTGAAGGCAAGTTCTGCTAGAGTGTTTCTCTTCTTGACAATGTCTTTCTCTGCAGAACAGTCATCAACAATAAACAAGGTTGGCTGTCCTTCAAATTGCTTGTAAAAATATTGTAGGTAGTCATTCAGTTTTTTCTCAGGGTCGACTAAGTATATGTTGTTGTCAGTCCAAATGAATAAACGGTTGTGATAAGCTTTGTTGTGTTTAATAGTAGGACAAAATATTACAATGTTTTCAAAGTGGTGTATGTATCTTGTTTGTAAGAGGTTAAGTACAAATTCAGTTTTACCACACCCTGTGGCACCACAAAACAATCCACAGTGTGGGTCAAGGGTCATCAAGCTCAGGTTCATTTTAATACACAATATAATTTTAATATATGTGTCCACTCAGTCTGCTTTCTGCAATATTGAGTTGTGCGTCATATATCAGGTACAAATATATGTTTATGGCTGCAGCAGTTTCAACCTTCTTTTGTATCTGAATTGTTATTCCGTCACTACCGTTCTCGACAGTTCGTCCTGACCCATGAAGGTAATCATCATCTGTACTACGAAGGTCTAGCCACAGTGCATACTTGTTTGTAAGGTATTGTCCGATCCTAACATCATACAGATGTAGATCTTTGCACGCAATGTTTGCAGGTTTATCTCTAATCCTTCCACCCGCAAAATACTTTGTGGTTTCGTCATAGTGTTGGTATGGTAACATTCCAGATGCGTACACTTGATTAGGGCGGCCTTCGATTGTGCAGGACAAATGTGTAATCTTAGGATTGTAGAATTTTTCTGAATCTCTTTTGTATGGACTCACCGGTTCAACAAACAACATAAGAATACCTTTCAGTGACCTGGCAGGCGTGTTCAAGTTTATGTTCCACATTGGGTCGCTTTTGTCTTTGGGTATTAAACTATGTCTAATCACACGGTCATAATAAATTGGAAGTCTTGACTGATACTGATTTTGAATGAGTCTGGCTAGTTCAGTATGTGTAACAATTTCATATTCCAAGGAAATGTTAGAGATCTTGTATGTTGCATCTGTGGCAGATGATTTAATGACTTTGGAGTAGTCATTGAAAGTTAGTTCAAAACTTAGACGGTCATTCAGTGCTCCTTGATAATAAGGCAAATGAGCTGTGAGGATTTCAAACTCAAGTGGAATGTAAAATCTGGTTCCATATGTTTCTGCTATAATAACGTCATTGGCTGCTGACGTTGATTTATCTCCGGCATTGATTCGAAGTTTACCAACATTATCTGGCTGTATGCCTTGATAAATACGGTCCTCTCGTTCTTCTCTTGTGAGCCAAAGGTCTTTGTAACAGTAGAACACATCTGAGTCGTCAAGACTAAACACTTCCTGTCCTTCAAGTTTTACTTTAATAGTTCTAACAATTGCTCTGCCAAGATTGTCAACCAGTGTTCTGTTTACGTCTGCGTCTGATGAAAGTTCAATATTAAATGCAAGGCGTGCAGTGCCAGGAACAATAACGTCACTGGGTCCTAGGTTTGGAAACTTGACTGTAAGTGTTTGGTTCTGGTCTATGGTACTTGGATTGTTTGTGATGACGATTGATTGTCTTATGCCCTTAACACCCAGGGGCTCACGTAGTTTTCTGTATGGGTCTAACTTTGATCCGTAAGACTGTGTCATTTTTATTATGCACAATAAAAAATAATAAATTAATAAAACAATGGCAGCGGGAGGATTTAATCATGAAGATTTTGAAATGGATGACATGAATGATTTTGGTAATACAACAGATATGGCAGATATGGCAGATATGACTGGTACAAGAAATATTTACAGTTTACGTCATGAACTTTTAGAAACCAAAGTGAACTCGTTTTATGATCATGTTGGTGGCCGCCCAGACAACGTAGACCCTAATCAGTTTGAACTTGATGGCAAGGGTCATTTATATTTAAATACTGTTGACAAAGGAAAAGTACTATTGACTAACAAAAAAGACCCTAGTAGGTTTAGGGCTTTAAGTACAATAAAAAATGAAGGTGGTGTTGGTGCCTTGCGTCAACTTGGAATTGGAGGGTCTCCTGTCACGCCAAGACTGGCTAGTGTTCTTCACGACACGCAAACAAAGTTGACAACAGGGCAAGAGATTGAAATGGCACCAGTAACAAGCCTACCAGAAATAGCAAACACAGTGATACAAGAAACTTCATTTACTGAAGGGCAATTAAATGATGCTATGAAAACAATAGATGATCCACCTTTGTCAATGAGGGAGATTATGGGATTGGATAAATCACTGCAGACAATAAGAGGTGAGATGGTTAATAATCTTGCCAAACTAGGTGAGCTTGATAAACACATTGAACGTGAAAAAGAGAAACTGGCTACAGCAGACAATGGGAATCTTGACACAGAAATGAAAGAAAGAATACAACACAGATTAAATGATTTGCAGATAGAAAGATCAGGACGGTTAGAAACAATTAGTATTGGAAGACAAAAACTAAAATCACAGGTCAACAGAATTAGAGAAACTATTCAGAAAATACTTCACGAAGACACTACTCTGGCTGAGAGACTTAAAACACTTTTCAGAGAGCAGGGTATTACAATTGCTAGTTTAATTACAGCTCTGGGATTTATTATCAGTACTGTTGTATTAGCTGTCTCCGGCAGTGGTGGTGGAGCACCCCCGGCACCAGCAACACCAACCCCGGGCCCACCGGCTCCCACAGATCCAAAAGATTTACAGTCATGGGTAAAGAAACAGTTGTCTCACATATCAGACTTGCTTAAGAAATTGGCTCTGAAAGCAGTAGACGCGTTGCCTGGCATTATAGGCTCTGTTGTCAGTTGGTTGATTAGTACTGCAGCAAAGGTAGTTGGGTTTATGGCAGAGCATGTGTGGGTCTTTTTGGTTACAGTAGGAGGGTTGATGGTGGGTTATTTAATGAAACAGATAAAGAAGTAATACTCCTAGCCCTGTTAATCCTATTACCAATGCAGTTCTTTCCGACTCATGTGTGTCAGGGGTTGGTGTTGACTGTACTGGTTGTATGGGTGCCGGTGATGGGGCTGGGGCCGGGGCCGGGGCCGGGGCCGGGGGTGTTACCGTCTGTAATGATTTTAATGACTGTACATGTGTGGTTGTTCCTCCTAAGTTTACAGATTGATTGAGACCGAGTTTTTGACCAACACCTGCAACAATTATTTCATTATTATAATTTGTTATTGTTCCCATTTGGAGTTGAAGGTCAGATGGTAACATGTATAACCCGATGCCTACTACAAAGTCAACTTTTGATCTGGCATATCTGAGTACGTCTTGATAGAGTTGTATGCTTGATGGTAAATCTACTACTGAATTAATTGAGTCTTCTAAGTTTGCGAGAAACTGTTTTTGTGCTTCAAATTTGCCACTTCCATTCAAAATGTTTGATTTTGTTAGTGATTGTGCTCCTAGTATACACCAGACATATGTTCTGATAGACTCATTGACGCGCTCGACTCCTGCTTGAGTAAACCCGTCAGATTTATCTAAAATAAATGTGGTCCACGCATTAGACTGCTTTTGCTCTATTGATCCTATCCAGACTTCAGATTTTGATGAGAATGAAGTGTAACCAGGGTAATAATCTTGAGGGTATTGTCTGTGACTCATAGCGTAATACAATGTACCCATGCCTTTGTGATCATCAAGTTTTTGTGTAAAGTCATACTTAGTGCCAGGGTTAATGTTAAATTCATTACAGATGCGTTCAAATGCTTTCATATCCATGGGGTTGTTAAACCTGTTGAAACTGGATTCAGTGGGCAGTGGTGTATGAAGTTCTGACAGTATACGTCTAAGCTGGTAGTAAGTGTGAAAACGAAACACAGACCTAATCAGTTTGTTTGAGTGATTCAAATGATCTGTAAATGAAACACCACAGCCTGTAGTAGAACATAGTATGGCAAAGTTGAGTTGGTTTTGAAACATCTGTAGTGGACTTGAAGACCACTTTCTTGCAGTAGAGTCATCTGTTATTGGAGGGTTTAGGTAATGGTCAAACGGATTCGGTACTTTGACTTGAAATAGATCTTGTACGCTTGCGTCAGACACAGCTATGTCGAGTTGACTTAGTTGAATTATTTTCTGTTCATAAGTAGGTGCGACATTATATTTGGCATCCACATTAAATTGAAATGCGTTTGTTGTGGTAATGGTTGGTGATTTAAATTCCATCCTTTTTTATATGAGATAATAAAAATGTTTATTACCTTAACAAATCTTGACACAAGCAAACCAGTGTGGTTAACTAATGGGATTGATAATCGGGATGGTAGCAAGGCTGCAGCTATCCATGAAATGTTCTACACAGTAAAATGGTTTAATATAGAAGATGATATATATAATAAAGTAATTTTTGGTGGTAAGACTGAAGCTTTACCGCCTGGGTATTATGACTTTTGTACTATAGCTGAATGGTTTCAAAGTAATTTTAAAATTAAAGCAACTTTAAATCCAGCTAACCTACTTGTTACATTAGAATCTCCGACACAAGATTGGTTAAGGATCTCAGATAGATTTGCATATTTACTTGGATTTTATACTGATGAAGATTGGTGGAGATCAGATGATTTAGGTGAATTTAAGTTTGGTATTATAACAATGAAGACCAAAAAACTAAAAATAACTGGAAAACGTCCTGTCAATTTGACAGTACACACAGTGCTAAATGTTTATTTGAAAGAACTAAACACATCTGAGAATGTTCACAATGGAAAGCCTTCAACTTTGTTGAGATGTTTACCAACTGGAACTGCTCCGTATTGTGAAAGTGTAGTTGTTAGATTTCCTAATTTGCAGTTTAAGAAATTAGGTTCTAGTTTCTTTGAGTCACTGAGTATATCTGTAACTAATCAGGATGACAAACCAGTTCTTATGCATGATTTTAGTGTAGTGTTGGAAATTAAATAATTTTATTTTTGTTTATAAAAAATGAGTGGTGGTCCAAAGTTGAGAATCATACCAGTTGCATGTCCAGTAACAGAATTGAAAGATTTGGCAGACGTACAGGATTTTGAGAAGGAGGGGGATGTTGGAGAAATATATGGTTTTGAACTTGATTCAAATGGCATGTACAAGAGGAAAGTAATTGTTGACATGAAAGACGGTGAAAAACAGATTCCTAAACTTGGTCAGCTACGTGATGTTACTGTACCTACTCCACCTGTAAATAATTCGCCCTACAACTTAATACATGTGGGAAATAAGTGGGTGGTTTCACCTGTGCCTGCACCACCTCCAACAATTGACTGGGACATAAAGTTGGAATTTATTAGTCCTTATGTATACACTGATGATGAAGGCGCCTTAGTGTTTAGGAAGGTTGTTAATTCTGGGCCGCTTATTGTAAGCCTTGTTCCAAGTTTTGCCCCAGACAACAATAGCAGAGAAAAACTGAAAGTTGAAAATTATGAGAGACGGCGGTATCTTCTTACAGCTAGAAAGGGTAGATCAGATACTTCTGTTGTGTTTATGCCAGCAAGCTTAGTCGTGGCTAGAGAAGCGACAATAGTATTTGAAATTATCATGAAATCAGTAACTACTGCTAAAGAGGCTCAAATTGCACAGGGAATTAAACTTACATGGGACGAAACAGTAACAGAATCATCAAAGGTCTTTATTGCTATTACAAAAAATAATGATGTTATTAATGTTTCGAGCAGTGTTCCAGCTGTCAAGGTGGTGGTCGACAAAACAACTTTTGTTCGTCTAACTTACATAAACCTTGAACACATTGATCTTGTTGCATTTTATTATGCCAGCAAATTGTATACTTTTGAAGAGTTGCAAAATGTAATTGCTGATTAAATAAAAAAAATATTTGTCAATAAAAAAATGGTAAACTTCTATCCGCAACTACCAACGCTTGATCCGACTGAAACAAATGTGACGACTAAAACAACACTTGCGCCTGATCCACATATGCCAATTGCTTCAGATAAAACATTACAGGCAGACGCATTCAGATTAAATAATATTACAGAAGCTTTGAAATATTTGGAGAGTGAGGAGGCGAAATACTCACGGTGCAAAAGACGGTATAAGACCGTTTTTAATTCTGTTCAAAACACTTCTATGGCTATTGGTGCAGTTTCAGCTTCATGTTCTGTAGGGGGTATTGTTCTGTTCGCCACAGGAATTGGAAGTTTGGCTGGAATAGCAGTTGAGGGTGTTAGCGTTGCTACATGCCTGGCTTGCTTTGGTTTGGAAGCTTTGAACAAGAGGTTTCACACAAAATTACAGAAACATGAAGCATTGAGTACGCTTGCTGGTGCAAAGCTGAGCAGTATGAAACTTATTATCAGTAAGGCATTGAATGATAATTTTATTGATGATGAAGAATTTAAGCGGGTCCAGGATGATTTAAATAATTACAAAAAACAGAAGTCAGAAATACAAAATAAAATGCGTAGTCAATCTCCAGTGAATGTTGAAGAACTAAAGGCTAGTTTTTTAGCAGAGGGAAAAAGGATAGGGGTACAGGAAACCACAGAAAAACTACACAATCTTTTAAACAAATAAAAATCAGATTTGGTAATCAATCAATATTTTTGTCATATGCTTCGCAGAGAGATGACATGTCATTTACACCACTTGTGCCTGATTATTTAACCCCATCAGCACCACCACCTGAGTATTACTGAGAAAAAAAAAAGTTTTTTTATTGTCCTTGTATCTTGATAAATCTGTCTCAGTGTCTTGGGACTTGAGTCAAGTTGTTGTAAGAACTTAGGGTAAGTACTTGTAAGAACTTAGGGTAAGTACTTGTAAGAACTTATGGTAAGTAATTAATAAGTTCTTATGGCAACACACTTAAAGGTTACCTCTGCAGGTTCCTAAAAGTTAGTTGCAACTTGTTAATAAGTATTAAGTTTCACTTGGCATCACTTGATCAGGTTCATGATTAGGTGTTGACAGAGACAATAGTTATAGAGAGAGAACAATAGAGTCCCGATAGATAATCAGATCAATAAGGCCGCATCAGTCATGCTTGTCAGTTTTTAAAAATCAAAGGGTTGATTCAGAATTAACGGGGGTAAAATTGGGGTCAAAATATGATATTAAAAAATGATGTAAATTAATGACTGATGCGGCTCTATTGAATTCATTGTCTATCGGGACTCTATTGTTCTCTCTCTCACACGGTAACACCTGGCATTGTTTGTGGCGTGTCTCACACGTTACACCTGGCATTGTTTGTGGCGTGTTTTACACAGTAACACCTGACATTGTTTGTGGCGTGTCCCAAACTGTTTTCTGAGACGTTGTATGGGGCATGTCAAAAACGCCAGCAGCTGACGCAGCTTCGCCTCAAGGGCTCACGTTATTATATTATATTGAGCAACATTTTGTTGGATATAGTGCCGACAACAGGCAGATGTCGCTCTTACGAGACCCGAATCAAAATCCGAGTCGTCAGACGAGGACATTTTGATTTGGGTCAAGTAATAACATCTGACTATGAAAAAAAAAAAAAAGTGCTTTCAACTCGTAATTTGATCACATGTAATGACGGAAATTACCAGCAGGTTTATTTATATAA
Source organism: Semisulcospira habei (assembly GCA_036245525.1). Taxonomy (NCBI): domain Eukaryota; kingdom Metazoa; phylum Mollusca; class Gastropoda; family Semisulcospiridae; genus Semisulcospira; species Semisulcospira habei. The sequence goes on along the minus strand of BTPG01000007.1, from coordinate 82,117,704 downwards.
GCCGTTTTCTCGGGTTGTCGCTTACACTATCACTCATTCAGCGATTCGTTTCGCTCGTTTGCTGGCGTCTGCACTCTGTTCATGCGTGCGTATAGGAAAGAAATTTCGAACGTGCGTTCACTAAGATGTACGTAATCACTACTGCATATAAGGAACTCATCAATGCTCCAGTATAAACATATTTCGCGTTTCCGTTTCGACAAATGCAAGTATCAAGACTGATTTTATTTTTTGGGCCTGCAAAGGGTTTTCGGAATGAAAGTATATCAAGCAAATTCATGAATATTAATTTGCTTGTTATACAATATAGCACTACATGTGTCAAAGAAGGGGGACTTTATGGAGTGGGTACATACCTGTATGTGTGCGGCATCGGCTGGTCTCCAGCGCTAAACACGATATGAACAAGTTGTCTCAGACGCTAACTATGCATGCGGCATCGGCTGGTCTCCAGCGCTAAATACGATATGAACAAGTTGTCTCAGACGCTAACTATACATGCGGCATCGGCTGGTCTCCAGCGCTAAACACGATATGAACAAGTTGTCTCAGACGCTAACTATACATGCGGCATCAGCTGGTCTCCAGCGCTAAATACGATATGAACAAGTTGTCTCAGACGCTAACTATACATGCGGCATCGGCTGGTCTCCAGCGCTAAATACGATATGAACAAGTTGTCTCAGACGCTAACTATACATGCGGCATCGGCTGGTCTCCAGCGCTAACTTCTAGGCGCATGTCTCTTAAAATGTTAACGCTCTATGTGGCGTGTCACAAACGCCAACTTCTATGTGGTGTGTCACAAACGCCAACTTCTATGTGGTGTGTCACAAACGCTAACTTTCATGTGGCGTGTCACAAACGCTAGCGTCTACTGGCATCACACAAGCGCTAACGTTCTAAGCGGCGTGTCACAAAAATAAACGTCATTTGCCTGTATTCATAGGCTGATTTTGCGATCTCAGTGTAATGGAAAGCCCAGGCTGTACTCAAAGGGCCATTACCCCTCAGGCTATTTTCTGATTTCATGTTACACAAGACAAAGTGCCATGGTTACCAAAGCAGAAGCCACACAGTGTCGTGACCGGCTGTTGCTTTGAAGCTGATGAGAATCTGTGAGTCCTACAGGTTGGGGGGGGGGGGGGTGGTGGTGGTGTTGAGACTGAAATCTGCCTTGTATCTCTCGCTCAGATCAAGCAGAACAATCATCCCTTGACCCGCCATTGGAGGTCAAGGTCAAGGACACCCATCATGACAACAGCCTTCACCCTGGGTGGGTCAACAGTCATGCTCCTGGTGATGACGGTGACAACGCGCGCGGAGCGGGAGGGTGGTGGAGGAGGGGGGGAGTGCGGAGGGCCATCAGACTGACAGTGTACGCGACGCTCGCCTGTGGTTACTTTGTCTACTTCACCCTGGCACTAGTAAGTGACAGGTCATCCTGTTATAACGCACTACCTGGCAGCTAGACCTGTCACACCTGTAGTTACTTTGTCTACTTCACGCTGGCACTAGTAAGTGACAGGTCAGCCTGTGTTATAACGCACTACCTGGCAGCTAGACCTGTCACACCTGTAGTTACTTTGTCTACTTCACGCTGGCACTAGTAAGTGACAGGTCAGCCTGTGTTATAACGCACTACCTGGCAGCTAGACCTGTCACACCTGTGGTTACTTTGTCTACTTCACGCTGGCACTAGTAAGTGACAGGTCAGCCTGTGTTATAACGCACTACCTGGCAGCTATACCTGTCACACCTGTGGTTACTTTGTCTACTTTGTTCTAGCACTAGTATTGCAAGTGACAAAGATTGTGTTATAGCGCACTACCTGGCAGCTATACCAGTTACACCTGTGGTTACTTTGTTCTAGCACTAGTATAGTAAGTGACAGGTCGGCCTCTTTTATTATCTTATGTTGAGCAACACTTGGCTTGAAGTAGTGCCGATAATAGGCAGATGTGATTTGAGACCAGAATCAAAATGGCCGAGTCGTCAGACGAGGACATTTTGATTCGGGTCAAGTAATTACATCTGTCGGTTATCTACACTATATCAAACAATATGTTGGTAAAAATAATTGATGTACCAAGTCCAAAAAGAAAACTGTGCCTCGCGTCATGTATTTAGCGGCTGATTGTGGTGTTCATACAAAATACATGAATGGCAGTCGACTGCATATCATTGTCGACTCAGCGTGTAGATTTCGTCTGACCGGAAGACATCAGTGCTTTGTATAACCGCGCGCGTCAGTTACTGAGTAAATTCTACTTGTAACTAGACCGCGCATAATTGCGAAAAAAGCCAGCAGGTTTGTTTATTTAGTTGTTTTCAATCCAATCCAACCCAAGTCCACTTGTAAAGCGCAGCAACTTCCATTATGATAATGCTCGTGGCGCTCGATTGCAGTGAGAGTATATTTAAAAACAACAACAAACAAACAAACAAACATATCGTAAACCTCACTCGTCAGTACAGCGACTGGCACGTCTGCTGGCCACTGTTCTCCGTTCGTGTGTGTATAGGATATAAATTTCCAGTGTTCGTACACACTAAGAAGTATGTCATTACAACTACAAATAATGAGCTTGTTAATGTTGCAGTATGAAAATATTTCGCGTTTCAGTTTAAAAAAAAAAAATGCAAGTATCAAGATCGAGTCTTCTTGGCGCGCAAATGATTTTGCGAAGAAACGTGTATCCAGCAAGTTCATGAATATTAATTTGCAGTATGTTTGCTGGTCGGGAACTTTGGGCTTGGGGTTAAATGGGCTAACGTTGCTTATTGACAAACAAGCTGAGCAAAAGATCCCGGGACCAACGCCCAAGCCCAAAATCCCAGACCAGCAAACATACTTCAGATCTGTTGACAATCCTGTCACGTCAGTTACCACAATCCTGTCACGTCATTGACCACAATCCTGTCACGTCAGTTACCACAATCTTGACACGTCATTTACCACAATCCTGTCACGTCAGTTACCAGTACCACAATCATGTCACGTCAGTTACCACAATCATGTCACGTCAGTTACCACAATCCTGTCATGTCAGTTAGCACAATCCTGTCGCGTCAGTTAGCACAATCCTGTCACGTCAGTCAGCATAATCCTGTCACATCAGTTACCACAATCCTGTCACGTCAGTTACCACAATCCTGTCACGTCATTTACCACACTCCTGTCACGTCAGTTACCACACACCTGTCACGTCAGTTACCATACTCATGTCAAGTTAGTTACCACAATATTGTCACGTCAGATACCATAACCTTTCAAGTCAGATACCGTAATCCTTTCACGTCAGTCACCATAATCCTATCACGTCAGTTACCACAATCATGCCACGTCAGTCACCACAGTCCTATTATGACAGTTACCACAATCCCGTCAAGTCAGATACCACATTCCTATCACGCCAGTTACCATATTCCTGTGATGTCATTTACCACTGTCCTGTGATGTCATTTACCACAATCCTGTCATGTCAGTTACCACAATCACTTACCACAAATCTGTCACGTCACTTACCATAATCCCGTCATGTCAGTTACCACAATCCTGTCATGGCAGCTACCACAATCCTGTTATGTCAGCTACCACAATCATGTCGTGTTATATACCACAATCTTATCATGTCAGTTACCACACTCCTGTCATTTTTTTTACCATAATCCTGTCATGTCACTTACCACAATCCTGTCATGTCACTTATCACAATCCTATCACGTCACTTACCACAATCCTGTCATGTCAATTACCACAATCCCGTCATGTCACTTACCACAATCCCGTTATGTCACTTACCACAATCCTATCACGTCACTTACCACAATCCCGTCATGTCACTTACCACAATCCTGTCATGTCGCTTACCACAATCCTGTCATGTCACTTACCACAATCCCGTCATGTCACTTACCACAATCCTGTCATGTCAATTACCAATCCTGTCACGTCAGATGCCACACTCATGTCACGTCAGTTACCACACTCATGTCAAGTTAGTTACCACACTCCTGTCACGTCAGTTACCACACTCATGTCAAGTTAGTTACCACACTCCTGTCACGTCAGTTACCACACATGTCCAGTTAGTTACCACACTCCTGTCACGTCAGTTACCACACTCATGTCAAGTTAGTTACCACACTCCTGTCACGTCAGTTACCACATTCCTGTGGAGGATGTGAGAAGCAGAATCAGGCAAGCCATCGGGCCCTATGAAGACCTACTAGCCGTTGTTAAAATACGCAAACTGAAGTGATGTGGGCATGTCACGCGTTCAGTAGGGCTTGCCAAAACAATCCTGCAAGGCACTGTGGAAGGAGGACGAAGGAGAGGAAGACAGAGGGAAAGATGGGAGGACAATATCTCAGAGTGGACAGGACTGAGGCTGGGAGATACGCTAAGAATGTCAGAGAACAGAGAGGAATGGAGAGAGCTGGTTGCCAAGCCATCAGTGGTGCCCCAACGGTCGGCAAGACTACGGGAGATAGATAGATAGATAGGTAGATAGATAGATAGATAGATAGATAGATAGATAGATAGATAGATAGATAGATAGATAGATAGATAGATAGATAGATAGATAGATAGATGATAGATTAGATTAGATAAGATAGATAGATAGATAGATAGATAGATAGATAGATAGATAGATAGATAGATAGATAGATTAGATAGATAGATAGATAGATAGACAGACAGACAGACAGACAGACAGACAGACAGACAGACAGACAGACAGATAGATAGACAGATAGATAGATAGATAGATAGATAGATAGATAGATAGATAGATAGATAGATAGATAGATAGATAGATAGATAGATAGATAGATAGATAGATAGATAGATAGATAGATAGACAGACAGACAGATAAATAGTGTAGGAAAAAAACGGTGCTCTCATCACACACGCGCAGGCTTCAGTATTTACCCGGTCTGGCCCTGTTGGAAAAAAACGGTGCTCACACCACACACCTGAATGTTTCAGCCTGATTCTGGCTTGGCCGTATACACAAAGTTTTGTGACACAGGTCTACATTTGGTTTTCGTCACACATTCCTTCGTGTATTTCGAGCAAGTTTTGCTATGGTTAGCTGGGTACTGCTCGTCTCGTCAGCGGACCAAACCTGACCACAGTCTCTCAACTAATTTGAGGAGGTTCTGTGGTGTCACTTCTTTTGCTGATGTTTTAATGCTTCGTTATTGTCAGCGTTACTCCGCGGGACTCGTGTTCTTGTTTTCCCGGGTCTGCGTCATTTCGCTTATTCCTTAGGTGGCTGCGACGCTCGTGTTCAGCGTCTTGTATTGTCCTGATGTTGATTGCGTTATTTGGTTTGTCTCAATTCTGTTCTTCTCACCAGTTGTGCTTTGGGTTCCGACCATCTCGTTAGCCGGTGTTGGAGAAAACGGTGCTCACATCGCACACACGAATGTTTTAGCCTGATTCTGACCATGATAATTCAAGGGTAGTGCCAGATTAGCTTGGCGCCGATAGGCGCCAAGCTAATCTGGCACTACCCTTGAATTGACATGGTGTATACACACAGTTTCATGACACAGGTCTACATTTGGTTTGTCGTCACTCATTCATTCGTGACCTCACCAGCGGCAGATCTGAATACCTGGACGGAACCCCAAAACGGTAGCAAAGTAAAGAACACAATTAGGACAGACCCTCATGAGGCAGTAAGCGTCAAGAGGCATAACTCATACAATAAGCGTCAAGAGGCATAACTCATACAATAAGCGTCAAGAGGCATAACTCATACATTACTCAACACAAATAATAAGCCCCACGAAGAAACGCCGTTAAAAGCACAGCATCAAAACATCAGCAAAAGAAGGAAAACCACAGAACCTCCTCAACTAAGTCGGAGATTGTGGTCAAGTTTGGTCCGCTTACGAGAGCAGTACCTGGCTAACCAAAGCGAAACTTGCTCGAAATACACGGCGAAGGAAGGAGTGACGGAAAACCAAAATAATGTAGACCTGTGTCACAAAACTTTGTGTATACGGCCAAGCCAGAATCAGGCTGAAACATCAGTTGACGAGTCCGATGTGAGCACCGTTTTTTCCAACACAATCCTGTCATGTCACTTACCACAACAATATTTTTCTGATCGGTGTGTGACTGTTTGGTTGTGCGTTTTTTTTTTTTTTTTTTTTTTTTTTTTGCAGACTTGGAGCTTTAAGCGAGCTTTGCCGGTTCTGGTGCTGACGTTGGTGGTGGTGTTACGTCATGCATGGCGTCATTTGGCGTATCGTCAGTGCTACGTCAGTTTACGTCACACCGTCCAGACTGGCCTAGTGAAGCCTGTATCAGAACTGCTGAGGCGCAGGGCGGTCATTGTGTGAGTCAGCATTTACTTTGACTCGTTTGCCTAAGCGCCAGGGTCCTTGAGATGAATCGACCGTGATAGATCCCAGCTAGTGCCTAATCAGCTTGGTACGTTCGTGCTAAGCTAATCAAGCACTACCCATGAGCTATTCTCACGCGCGTATTCTCTCTTGTGACATATTTGTCTAACACTGGGGGCCTGGGTCGCTCAGCTGCTGGACTGTAGTCAGAAAGGTTCCCGGGTCCCAACCCGGGTGGGATCAAAGTTTCTTCACACCCGTTGATATCACCTTGATGGTGGAAAACATGTTAAACACAAACATTAAACGTTGATATCACCGTGGTGGTGGAAAACATGTTAAACACAAACGTTAAACAGGAACACTGAGCAGCAGCTAACAACAGCAGCCACGTGACAATGGACGAGTTCCGCTAATCAAAAGTAGGTCAGCATTGCACGTGCTTCCACGAAAAAACTGGACCAAAACACGTGCACTTTTGACCTAATTCTGATTTCCAGAGATCGTCTAGTCACTCCATGTTCCCAGTATGCTCAGGGTTTATCAATGTGATTAGACCTGTGTAATATGCTGTACAGCGGTATGGCGATTCACTCAATGTTCCCAGCATGCTCAGTTCTAATGTTAGTAGATCTGCACACTATGCTGTACAGCGGTATAATATGCCCAGGGTGCAGTGCCAATGTTAGTAGACCTGTACACTATGCCGAACAGCGGTATACTATAATATGATCAGGGTGTAGTGCTAATGTTAGTAGACCTGTACACTATGCCGTACAGCGGTATACTATAATATGATCAGGGTGCAGTGCTAATGTTAGTAATCTGCGCTCTATGCCGTACAGCGGTGTGGCGAGCCACTCGGGATAACGCTGGGCTCACCTTTCAAACTTCGCTGGTTCCATTTTTGGCACTGATTATTTTTTAAAGATAAATATTTTAAGCTCTGTTCTGTGCCCGTCTGTGAACTCACCTTGGCGGTTCCACAATGTCACTAAACCCAGAAACAAACTTAGTTTTCGTCCTTTGATTAATTCATCGTTTGACCTATACTTAATAATAATAATTATTATATGTATAAAGCGCAAACTCCCTGCAGTGCAATCTCTAAGCGCTGTACAATGCAAATCAAAGTTAAAACCTAAACACAAATCAATAGACAGCAACAACACAAAATACAAATATTACAATACAAATTCTAAAATTAACAGCACATAAACACACCCAAAGCACAAACAATCATCGCAACAAGGACTGGCACATGATCATGATGTTATTGTGAAACATAAAAGAGACTGGAATTTGGTAAGACAGATTAGTGAGACTGGAAAAGATGTGTTTTAGGCTGACTTTTGAAAGAAATTACTGTCGAGGCATCACGAATGTACTTCGTAAGCGAATTCCAAATGACTGGGATGGGGCCTGGAAACAAAAGGAACTTACTTGTGTACGCTGGATGGATTGGTGGGTGGTGTGGGTATGTGGGTGCGTGACGGACGGATAGATGGATAGATGAAAAGATGGACGCATGCATGCATGGATGGATGGGTGGGTGGTTTGCTGGTTAGGTGCGTGGGTGGTTGCGTGGATGGATGGATGGATGGACGGAGGGATGGATGGATGGATGGATGGACGGATGGATGGATGGATGGATGGATGGATGGATGGATGGATGGATGGACCCACTGATTAATTGATTCAATATTGTTTTCCCAGCGGGTGCTACGGTCTAGCTGTGTCAGCCATGTTGACGTACTGTGTCGTCATCAACTTGCGTCATCCCGAGAACCTGACGTCACTGGCGGGACTGGCCGTTCTGCTGGGCTTTTCCTGGCTTATCTCCCGGGACAGACGACACGTGAGTGAGCTCAGTACAGTCTGGGGGTGATTGCTTGCTGGGTGGCTTGCTGGGTGGATTGCTTGGTTTGGTGCTTGTTTGGTTGAAGGGCTGGTTGTTTGGTGTGAATGGGCTGGTTGTTTGGTGGATGGGTTGACTGGTTGCTTGGTTGTTTGTGTGGCTTGTTTGTTCGGGATCTTTGCCAAGAATCTGCAGTGGGGTTAAGTCCCATTACGACCGACAAAAAGTGACCAGCACTCATCCAGCACTCAACCAGCACTCATCCAGCACTCAACCAGCACTCATCCAGCACTCATCCAGCACTCATCCAGCACTCAACCAGCACTCAACCAGCACTCAACCAGCACTCATCCAGCACTCATCCAGCACTCAACCAGCACTCATCCAGCACTCAACCAGCACTCATCCAGCACTCAACCAGCACATCCAGCACTCAACCAGCACTCATCCAGCACTCAACCAGCACGCATCCAGCACTCAACCAGCACTCATCCAGCACTCAACCAGCACTCATCCAGCACTCAACCAGCACTCGTCCAGCACTCAACCAGCACTCAACCAGCACTCATCCAGCACTCAACCAGCACTCATCCAGCACTCAACCAGCACTCATCCATCACTCATCCAGCACTCAACCAGCACTCATCCAGCACTCAACCAGCACTCATCCAGCACTCAACCAGCACTCATCCAGCACTCATCCAGCACTCATCCAGCACTCAACCAGCACTCATCCAGTACTCAACCAGCACTCATCCACAAGAGACATTCAACCTCGTTCACCCCCGCACGGGACTGATGAGGTTCTATGTCTTCTTGTTGGCACTTACATGACTGGGTTTATAGCCACGTACTTCAGATGAACTACGCCTGTGGCAGCCACTTGACAATCCTTGTATGATCTATGGCAGTGACGACAATCCGTGTATGATCTATGGCAGTGACGACAATCCTTGTATGATCTATGGCAGTGACGACAATCCTTATATGATCTATGGCAGTGACGACAATCCGTGTATGATCTATGGCAGTGAAGACAATCCTTGTATGATCTATGGCAGTGACGACAATCCTTGTATGATCTATGGCAGTGACGACAATCCTTGTATGATGTATGGCAGTGATGACAATCCTTGTATGATCTATGGCAGTGACGACAATCCTTGTATGATGTATGGCAGTGATGACAATCCTTGTATGATCTATGGCAGTGACGACAATCCTTGTATGATGTATGGCAGTGACGACAATCCTTGTATGATCTATGGCAGTGACGACAATCCTTGTATGATGTATGGCAGTGACGACAATCCGTGTATGATCTATGGCAGTGATGACAATCCTTTTATGATCTATGGCAGTGACGACAATCCTTGTATGATCTATGGCAGTGACGACAATCCTTGTATGATCTATGGCAGTGACGACAATCCGTGTATGATCTATGGCAGTGACGACAATCCTTGTATGATCTATGGCAGTGACGACAATCCTTGTATGATCTATGGCAGTGACATAACTTTACTGAATGACCTTTGTTTATCTGATCGATGAGCTACTCTGTTTTTTAAGGCAGATGTGTGATTTTTCTGCTCTACAGATCTAACACTCTTGATGTTTGTCCGTGATATAAAAACCATGTTTGATACCTTCAAGGAGAAAGTTTTTGTCTTTATCAGAAACTAGTTTGTCTTGCCACACTAAAAGCTTTGAACTAATAGACGCTCCAGAACCTAATAATTGACAGTTGTATGGACTTAGTGCAGGATAAGGGCTATGGTAAGAAGTGCTAGAATGGGTGGGACTTACCTCGCTTTGTGCAACCTGCTGCGCTGTGTCCTAGGCTGTCCCGTGTTTGCCACCTGCCGCTGCTGCAGGTGTGTCACGATGTTCCCGCGCCGGGTGATCTCTTCCGCAGGTGGCACACACATGGTCGAACTGGCAGCGTGCGCCGTAGGTGCAGTAACCTCTGTTGTACTGCAGGCACACTTCCCTGCCAGAGGGGCCGATGGGGCGTTGTGGGCGCGGTCCGGCCGTCCCTCCTGTTCTGTGAGCAGGTGAGCTCCAGCGCGGGGCATCGCCGATTGCGCAGTACGGTCGCGCAGCACCACCGTGGACAGGTGTGGGGCGTCCGTGCCCCACTGGAATGCTTCGGCGGCCGATACTCATCGTAGAACAGCAGGACACTTTGCCAGGTGTATCTGGCCGCCAGCTCCCCCACCATCGCCGAGTACTTGAGGCAGGCGTGCGTCGTGAAACCCGGTGTGGGTTTGTCCATAAAGGCCGCCATAATACGGCTGTTTGCCACTATCCAGTGTGCGGGGGGAAACCCGCTTGTCCAACTTCGGTTTGCTGTTCACCTTTATAGTGACACCACCCCCAAGTGCTACTTCTTCCTCTGCCAATGCTGCTGAAGACAGAAAGTCTACTATACGTGTGGGCCCACCTTTTGCTGCCGCAATACCCCCGCTACTGTTGCCAATGACGCACAGGCTGTCGCGCAACAGTTCATCCTAGTCCGGCACCGCTGTGGTGTGTACTGTATAGGGCGTCCTCCAGGGTCTGTGACGCTCTACTGGGCACGCTGTTGTCCGCTACCACTCCCAGTCCGCCGCACAGTGGGCCACCGCCGTTGTCCACCTGGAATTTGGCCACCGCTGCATGGAGCACTGCTCTGTCCCCACGTTTCAGCGCCAGAGCGTCTATGTTTTCGTCAGACATTAGTAGTAGTGCTTGCCTGGAGATGAACTTTTCCCTGATCAGGGCACTCTGCACCTCTTCGTCGAGGTCCCAGTCACTGAAAATATGGTCCATCTCACTATTTTCCAGTAAGGCCTTTCTCGCAGATTTGGGAGCCATTTCAAATTCTAGCTGTCGCTTGCGGCTGCTGCCCTAGCATGACTGGTGTACTTCTCGGTACCGTTTCTTAGTCACCACTGTACTGACAGCCCTCGCGTCTACCTCCCACACTCTCACCCTCCCACCCAATCTCTCATCCTCGCCTACACATCCTCAGTCCTTCCAGACTTTCGGCCCACCCTCTATCTCTACTCTCAATCTCCATCTCTCATCAGAGCATTCCACAGTCGGGACGTTCCCCTCCTAGTCATTCTCGGTACTTTCGGCTACCACCGGACACCGCCCCCCCCCCCCCCCCGCCCTCCCCCCCCCCCGCCGCCCCCCCACCCCCCACCACCCCACGCATTCAGTCTTCTCTCCCTCCGTTTAAAAGATGTTTATCACTCATCCCTCGCCTAAACACCACTTTAAAGATTTCAGTGGAAAAGTGTATGTCTGGCCACATGAGGCACAATCAGTTGACAACACACCCATAGGCGCTCGAGTCACGCGGATACAACGCGATAGCCTCCCCGCGCCAAAACAGCGCATAGTCTGCAGTATGAGTAATCTTACAGTGACCCCGCAACCATCGCGCGCGCGGGCCGACGCCAAGAAACTTCAGCACTGCCACGCGGCGCGAGCATGTCTGTCTCAACTGTGTCTATCGACGGCATCCCGTCTGCCCAGCCAAGTCCATGGGGTCATTGGATATTACATAATGCGGTTATATTACATAATGCGGCTATATTACATAATGCGGCTATATTACATAATGCGGCTATATTACTATATTACATAATGTGGCTATATTACATAATGCGGCTATATTACATAATGCGGCTATATTACTATATTACATAATGTGGCTATATTACATAATGCGGCTATATTACATAATGCGGCTATATTACTATATTACATAATAATAATAATGCATAGCATTTATATGGCGCATTTCTCATATTTATAATATAACTCAATGCGCAGAATGTAGCCGCGAACTGAACCCAACAAGCACGCTCACGTGAATCACGCGCATTCACTCACACACTGTACGTAAACACAGAACATTCACGTGGTGCTAAGGGCGAGCTCAAGCGAGCTACTGACGGTATTTGGAAATCGTTTTTGTATTTGAAATTTTATTAAGTTGGCTGAAACGGATACCAAAGTGGAGGGAGAGGAAGAGCCGGAGTACCCGGAGAAAGAACCCCCGACGGTCCGCCCGACTTAACGGTGACACTTACTAGAGGAGAAAAATCCGACGCCGGAACCCGGAATCGAACCTCGCACCTTTAGCATTGGTGGCAGGCGCCTTAACCACTGCGCCACATATATAATGTGGCTATATTACATAATGCGGCGATATTACATAATGCGGCTATATTACATAATGCGGCTATATTACATAACGCGGCTATATTACATAATGCGGCTATATTACATAATGCGGCTTGCTGGCCGGAATATGCCAGCGGTATATTGCACGCTTTCATAAATGTTACAAGAGAGTGCAGACTATCCGCGAAATGCCTCACAAGGCATGGAGTGCTACATGTAAAAATAATTAACTAAAGTGTTGCCTAGATATTTCAGCAGCCTGGTCTTGTAACTTAGTTTTAATCGATGGCGCTGCTCTAACATCCATAGGAATCGAGTTCCACAACGCAGAGAGAGAGAGAGAGAGAGAGAGAGAGAGAGAGAGAGAGAGAGAGAGAGAGAGAGAGAGAGAGAGAGAGAGAGAGAGAGAGAGAGAGAGAGAGAGAGAGAGAGAGAGAGAATGAATGAATGAATGAATGAATGAATAAATGAATGAATGAATGAATGAAACTTTATTTTCCAAGGATAAAACAATAGGTGCGCAGACCTGTTTTCATTCTTGTCCTTGCTACACACTACAAAACAAAATAACGTACACAAAATCACTCTCTTACACACACACACACGCGCACCGGTGTGCAGTTGCCGCGTGCACAGGTTTGTGCCAGATTAGCTTGTAGCCTACAGGCGCCAAGCCAAGCATGCACAACCCTCCACACACACACACACACACACTCACACACACACACACACACACACACATACACACACACACACACACACACACACACACACACACACACACACACACACACACACACATCAGTATAATATCATGTACACATACATTCTATCACTTAAAACTATACTACAGCAAATATAAAAAGTATAAAGGATTTTGTACATAACTGAAACCGCTATTGTTCTCACATCATAAAAATCAACACGGCTCACTCCAACAAACATACAACAGGCATACACACACACACATACACACACACACATACACACACACACACACACACACACACACACACACTGGAACACACACGCGCGCGCACGTGTGTGCAAGCACGTACGGATGCACGCGTGCACACACATACACTTGCACACTCACACACAGATAAACACACAGCCGCACACACACGCGATAGCGGCCTCCCCGCGCCACTAAACCGCGCACAGCTAGATGCTATATATAGTCTGCAGTAAATGTAATGTATAGCAATCCCGCAATCATCGCGCGCGCGGGTCGACGCGAAGAAACCACAGCCGACCGCCACGCGGCGCGAGCGCCCAATGCTGGGTCTATCGACGGCATCCCGTCATTTTTGGCCAGCCGAGTCCATGGGGTCATGGATATTACATAATGCGGTTTTGCTGGAATGCCAGCGGTATATTACATGCGTTCATAAATGTTAGACAGCAGGCAGCGGCAACATGAAACAGCTCTACGACATTACCAGAAGATTGTCGGGTAAGTATGGCCATACAGAAAGACCAGTAAAAGACAAAGAAGGCAAGCCTATTGCAGACAGAGCAGACCAACTCGACAGATGGGCCGAGTATTTTGAAGAGTTACTGAACAGACCTAGCCCACCCGACCCCCCCGACATCCAGCCGGCAGAGACCGACCTACCCATCAGCTGTGACAGACCCAGCCGGGAAGAGATCAGAAAAGCAGTGGCATTTTTGAAGAATGGCAAAGCAGCAGGGCCAGATGGCATCCCAGCGGAGTCTCTGAAAGCAGACCTAGAGACAACAGTTGAGATGCTGTACCCACTGTTTGGAAAGATCTGGGAAGAGGAGGTGATGCCAGCTGACTGGAAGGAGGGGTACCTAATCAAGCTTCCCAAGAAAGGCGACCTCAGCAAGTGTTCCAACTACAGAGGAATCACCTTGCTGTCAGTACCAGGAAAGGTCTTCAACAGGATCATCCTAGAGAGAATGAAGAGCTCCGTTGACCCCCAGCTGAGAGACCAGCAAGCAGGATTCAGGAAGAACCGATCATGTACAGACCAGATCGCCACTCTCCGCATCATCGTGGAACAGTCTCTGGAGTGGAGCTCCCCACTGTACGTCAACTTTGTGGATTATGAGAAAGCATTTGACAGCGTGGACCGAGAGACTGTGGAAACTCCTACGACACTACGGTGTACCCACAAAGTTCGTCCGCCTGATCAAGAGCAGCTATGATGGCATGACATGTCGCGTGATCCACGAAGGGCAGTTCACCAGAGAGCTCCAGGTCAGAACTGGTGTCAGGCAGGGGTGTCTGCTGTCTCCGTTCCTCTTCCTACTGGCCATAGACTGGGTCATGAAGATGACCACAGAGCACAGACGAAGTGGAATACAGTGGACACTGTGGACACAGCTTGACGACCTCGATTTTGCAGACGACTTGGCATTACTGTCCCACACTCATCAACAAATGCAGGACAAGACCACGAGGCTTGCTGACATCTCGTCCCAAGTGGGCCTCACCATTCACAAACAGAAAACAAAGACAATGAGGCTGAATACAACCAGGGAAGAACCAGTCTTGCTTGCTGGCACCCCGTTGGAGGAGGTGGAGTCCTTCACCTATCTCGGGAGCATCATAGACAAAAAAGGCGGCACTGATGCAGATGTCAGAGCACGAATCGGTAAAGCCAGAGCAGCCTTTCTCCAGTTGAAAAAAGTGTGGAGTTCCAGAGAACTGTCACAACACACCAAAGTCCGGATTTTCAACTCCAATGTAAAAGCAGTTCTCTTATATGGAGCAGACTTGGAGATTGACAAAAACCACAGTCAACAGAGTACAGACCTTCATGAACAGTTGCCTTAGAAGAATTTTGAAAATCCACTGGCCAGAGAAGATCAGCAACGTCAGACTCTGGGAGAGAACAGAGCAGATAACAGCAGAGAATGAAATTGGGCGAAGAAGATGGGGATGGATCGGTCACAGTCTGAGAAAGCCAGCTTCCAGTTTCACTAGGCAGGCATTGTCATGGAACCTCCAGGGAAAGAGGAAAAGAGGTAGGCCGAGAAACTCCTGGCGTCGAGACCTCCAAGCAGACATCAAGAGACTGGGAACCACCTGGAGTAGAATCGAAGGAGAAGCACAGGACAGGAGTTGCTGGAGGTCTCTCGTCGACGGCCTATACCCGGGTAGGGGTGACAGGCGTAAGTAAGTAAGTATAAATGTTAGAAGAGAATGCAGACTATCCGGGAAATGCCGCATAAGGCATGGAGTGCTATATGTAAAAATAAAAATAGAAATAAAAAATAAAAGGAAAAATTAAGTTTTGTCTAGATGTTTGAGCAGCTTGGTCTTGTAAGTTTTAAGCGATGGCGCGGCTCTAACATCCGCAGGAATAGAGTTCCATAACTTTGCACCAGAATAGGACAATGACGACCTATAAATGTCCAGTCGAGGCATCGGTACAACAAGATTGTTCCCTGGTGTTCGACTGGACCTCGTATGAGCAAAGTGGAACAAACTATTGAGATAGGCTGGTGTTTCTGAGAGGGTGATTTTGCGCAAGAGCACCAACTTATTATACTTAAACTGTTTTTCAAGTGGCAAAATGTCTAACAGCTTGAACTTATTGTCAGTACTAATGACTTCTGAGGGTCTGTCAACAATGAGTTTAATGGCTCTTCTGTGGAGCGAGTTCAGATTTTTTAAATTAGCATCGCTACTACCGTCCCAAATAGATGAGGCATAATCCAAATGTGACTGAATATGGGCATAGTAGAAGAGTTTCCTTGTTGGCTCATCAGCAAAATGTCTCAATTTCGACAAGAGGAATACATTTTTAGATACTATTTTACACAGTTTAGTAATGTGGCCTTGCCAGCACAACTTGTCGTCTAAGTTGATTCAAAGCACGCGTTGTTCCCTGACTTGCTCTACAGGCTGGCCGTTAAGTGTTAGTTGAAGGGGAGGGGGGTTCAACTGATGCTTTTGCCGTGTGGTAATCATCATGCATTTGGTTTTAGTGTGATTAGGTATCATGGCGTTATTTCTGCACCATTCATATACCTCATTTAAACTGTCTTTGAGAATCTTCACCATACATGTTACGTCTGATGACGAAACGTCCAGTGTTCCATCGTCTGCAAAAAGACTGCAAGTTACACTGGAGTCAGATATATGTAATGGAAGGTCGTTTATGAAGACAGAGAACAATAATGGACCAAGAATCGATCCCTGTGGTACTTCGTGCTCTATCACCCCTTCAGGTGAGTTTTTACCATTCACGCAGACATACTGCGTACGCCCATGCAGATATGACGTAAGGAAGGCAAGTGTGTCTGCGCTTAGTTGATAGACATTAAGTTTTTGAACTAAAGTTTTGATTGACGAGGTCAAATGCTTTTGAAAGGTCCAAAAATACTGCTCCAGTCATTTGACTGCTATTTATGGCAGTAAGCCATCTGTCAACTAGGTGTACCAATGCTGTGTGACAGGAGTGTTTCCGCCGAAAGCCAGATTGTAATGGATGTATGAGTTTGTGTTTTTCTAGAAAATGTTGTAAGTGTGTGTGAATGCGTCTTTCTATCGGTTTCGACAGTGTTGACAGTAGCGAAATGGGCCTGAACTTGTTAGGGTCGGCAAGGTCTTTCGTTTAAGGTAGTGGGATCCCTTTGGCTGTTTTTAGAGAAGATGGAAATATCCGGGCCCTGCTTTATGCAAAGGTTGTATATATATGTATATATATATATGTCAAGGTATCTACAATATACGGTAGGGCCATTTTCAGAACTGAGCTACTAATACCATCATGGCCAGACGTACGTTTGTTCTCCAAGTACGAGATGGATTTTCCCACGTATATCGTTAACAGCGGAATGCTGAATGACGTATCAGTGTCCAGCCGTTCTGCACAAAACGTCTTTAGCTTTTCGGACACAGCTGAAGACTGACCAGAATATGTATTTTTTTAGCAACGTACTGGCAGCCGAGAGGAAATGCTGATTCAAGATATCAGCTGATAACTGTGTACATTGTGCGGTATTTTTTGACCTCGTAAAAGCATTGATCGCGAGAGAGAGAGAGAGAGGTTAATGTGATCAAAGACAATACATTATAAGACAAATCACTCGCCCCGAGAGTGCGAGGACGCGTTTTGAGAGTTTTCTCCCTTGTAATCGTGTTG
Organism: Semisulcospira habei; assembly: GCA_036245525.1. Lineage (NCBI taxonomy): Eukaryota > Metazoa > Mollusca > Gastropoda > Semisulcospiridae > Semisulcospira > Semisulcospira habei. Next base: position 82,100,174 of record BTPG01000007.1, on the reverse strand, counting down.
AATCCTGGCTGACCGAACAAGGCAAGGGTCTGACTTTAACAGCGCAATTTCTTGTTCCAAAACCCGCTACAAGCCACGATGCACCGGCATATCATTTTTCCATTTGCCAAACAAAGAAACAAGGTAAGCTGATTACTCTGTGGTCTTATCTTTGCATAAATGCATAAATTTACGACCGTATAATAATTTCATCCAGAGGATGTCTGTCTCGAAAATTTTCGATTCTGAATTAGAGTTGCCAGGGCGATACGCAGGCATAGGTCCCTCGTGTGATATGTATCTGGGTTTAAATCTGGGAGAGTGGAAAACTGATCCAACTGCAAACAGACCCTAGCCGGCTCTCCACGCCCTGAATTCCGAGAAATGTTAGTGGAAAGGTGGTCTAACGACCATTTAGATCCAGAGTAATTTTACGTTTCTAGTAATTTTGTTTTCAAATATAGAAGAGGGCCATATGTACATAGACCCATTTTATCCACGTAATGTTGGACTAACTCAAGTTAGATCTAGTCATTTGTGCCACACTTGCTTAACTTGGGCGAGGAAAAGTATTCTTTAGGCTACACGGACCTTTCCCTTTCGTTCACGGCAATACGACTGATAGGGAGAAGCCTGTGTAAGTTTCAAGTTCTTAATCGAACTGTTTTAATACCGATGTTCCGATCCAAAAGAGGAAAGTACTGGTGAGAAATTAAGCAAAGAAACCTTGAGCTGTAAGGTCGTTGATAAAATTTAGTCATTGCAAAGTTAGTTCGCTTTCATTGTCTTTCAAGACTTAAAATACAAAAGTATAAAAGGTCATGCAGAACTCTGTCCACTGTACTGTTCTCACGAACTACGCCTGCAGGCTACAGTGTTTAGCTGGTGGTGTTTTAGTACTTGTATTTCAGTCTTTGTTATTCTCCCAACAGATGTCAGAAATGGGTGCAGAATGCGCGCAGGGAAGATCTGTTGGGACTGTCACCTGCTGAGCTGCGATCACGTTCCTGCAGGCTGTGCAGTGCTCATTTTGAAAACAGCCAGTTCACGTGCGCCATGCAGAGGCTGTGGAATGTTGTGCCGACTTTGGTGTCGGTGCCCAACCCACCCCCACAACTAACAACAAAGAGACAGCCACCCAGGACCAGGGGTACTGCTACAGATTCAGAAGCGCCGCCTCACGGGCACGCATGTCACTGCAAAAAGGTACTTGGAATGAATAAATATGAATCTGATTTATAAATTGGAAGCTGAAATTTTTAATTTATAAAAAAAAAAAAAATTACAAAAAAACGACAGCACAAAAGATCAGTTGTGTGCGTTGTTTTCACAACTGTGGTGGTAAAATCTGTTGACTATTAAAATCAGACCAGCAGTGGATTTTAAATTTGGATGGATTTTCGATGGCCTTTATGCCGTGTGTGTTCGCGTCTGCATGTGTGTGTGAAAATACATTTCTTGTCAGTCAGATTGTTTTAATCTGAGTAAATATGCTGTGGATTTTCATGATAACATTAATGATTTAATGCATGGTTGCTTGCGTGTGTGCAGATGAGTCCAGTGGAAAAAACTGACGTGCAGCAACAGGTGGTCAGGACAGCCATTCACCAAGAGAGCAGGCTTTGAATCAAAGTATCAAAACTGTGCGCAACAGATTGTACTGCCTGCAGAAGAAATGTAAGTTACGACGGAAAGACGGCAAACAAGAAAAGAAAAAGACATTAACACTCAAAGAGAAGGAGGCAGCAGTGAAGAGCTTGGCCCATGTTTTGCCTGATTCGTGTGTTCAGTTTTTTTCAGCATAGTTGCGTGAAATACACAAAAAGAAACAAGGCCGGAGATGGACGGAGACAGACAAAACAACAGCTTTATCTTTGTTTCATGCAAGCCCCAAGGCATATCGTATGCTTGCAAAAATCGTTGTCCTCCCGTCAGTGTCAACCTTACGGAAAAATATGCAAAAGGTTTCAGCTTGCCCCGGCTTTAACTGTGCAAAAGGTTTCAGCTTGCCCCGGCTTTAACTATGCAAAAGGTTTCAGCTTGCCCCGGCTTTAACTGTGCAAAAGGTTTCAGCTTGCCCCGGCTTTAACTATGCAAAAGGTTTCAGCTTGCCCCGGCTTTAACTATGCAAAAGGTTTCAGCTTGCCCCGGCTTTAACTATGCAAAAGGTTTCAGCTTGCCCCGGCTTTAACTATGCAAAAGGTTTCAGGTTGCCCCGGTAACTATGCAAAAGGTTTCAGCTTGCCCCGGCTTTAATGCCAAGATTTTGAAAGCGTAGTGTCTGTACTGCCGCCAAAGTCAGATCTGTGTGCAATAGTACTATTTGTTGTACATTGCTTAACGTCCCGACAGCAACAAGACTTTCTCAGGACGTGCCTGTACTACTTGTGGAAAAAAAGAAAAAGAATATTGAATGTATGTCGCCAGCCGGTCTAATACGCTAAATAAAGCTAAGACCATTTAGCAACACACATCCAATATCAAGAGCTACAGTCAGCGCAGACAGTAGGGAGAGTTTAAAAAAGGAAAATACAGGTGAATGGACCAAGGGTAGACACATGCCCCAGAATAGAGGGGAAAACCCACCCTGTGGGGCTGACCAGGGTGACCCTGGGAACTAAAAAGTAGTAGATGAATGACAATAAAAGAACACGTCACCTACACCCATAAACGTGATCAAATAGAACACGTCACCTACACCCATAAACGTGATCAAATAGAACACGTCACCTACACCCATAAACGTGATCAAATAGAACACGTCACCTACACCCATAAACGTGATCAAATAGAACACGTCACCTACACCCATAAACGTGATCAAATAGAAGGGGCAGAGGATTTTGGGGAGGATGAGATGACTGTCTTTGTTGTAAGGGGTTTAGTTTCCCACTGCGGGAAGCAGCCGATAGTCTGGTGGGGGGAGGAGGGGGTTGTTGGAGAACATAATTCTGATCGGTGATGATATGTTTATCTGTTTACCTGGTAATGACTTTTAGATCTAAAGGCTTCGTGCACATGATGAGGGAGTAGCGGTGGGCATGTGACCGATGGTATTGTCTGTTGTACGAGATAATGCAGCCTAATGCGTATGTTCATGTTGACCTGCTATTTCGTGTATGATGAATAATTTTGTCATAAATCTACCTGTGTTGGGCGGAGGGATGAATGGCGAGGATGAGAAAGAACAGGTAGTTAGTGATAATTTCTTATTAATCTCTTTGTGCATACAGCGCCAGGTACTGTTTACGGCCAGGTACTGTTTACAGTTTCTAACGGGTGTACGCATAAGGTGGTTAGCGCGGCCCGTGTATAATCACTATTTGGTTTTCTTGATAATACCTGCTGCACGTTGAACGTGTATTAATAAACTAGCTTCTTGTGACATTGTTCAAAACAACTCATGTTTGCTGTTTGTTTGTATGTGTGTTCGTTTGTGTGCATGTGTTTTTGTTTGCGTGCACGTGTGTGTGTGTGAGTGTGTGTGTGTGTGTGTGTGTGTGTGTGTGTGTGTGTGTGTGTGTGTGTGTGTGTGTGTGTGTGTGTGTGTGTGTGTGTACTAGATATCAACTCACACTTACGGCAACAATGAAATGCCTGATTTATTTATTTTTCTATTACACTTTCCGTGCTAATTACCACTTTTCCGAAAAATCTTTCGATTAGGAATAGAAAAAAATATATATTAGAAGCAAAGCTCATGTGATTTTAAAACAGTTTCCGCAATGCACACACAAAAGGCACATGTTACCCTTCAAAAAGCCTGGCGTCAGAGCTCGAGTCCATTACCAGATAGTGATAGATGTATGGCCACAACACGATTACACCATGGGACGCAACTGCTACACTGACCTCGGTTTTTCAGTAAGCCTTATGAAGAAGTGATCTGTCTTATAATGTATCGTCTTTGATGTGATTGAGCGGAGGCCATGACGCGCGCGCCAAACAGTCCATGCGCCATTCACACAGGCTCCTGAAGAACTCGGTGCGTCATGCATTATACGTCAGTTACACGCGCTGCCCGCTCATGGTGGGTGTGGTGGTGATGACGATGCTGATGATCACGCAACTGACGATGACGATAATTATACAGGTGTCCTGACGGCCCGTGGTGTGTGTGTGTGTGTGTGTGTGTGTGTGTGTGTGTGTGTGTGTGTGTGTGTGTGTGTGTGTGTGTGTGTGTGTGTTGTGTATGTGTGTGTGTGTGGGGGGGGGGGGGAGGGGGGGGGTTTGGCGCCCAGCTGGTGGTAGTTGTGGTGGTATTGATGATGTTGGTGTGATACAGGTGTCCTGGCGGCCCGTGGTGTGTGTGTGTGTGGAGGGGGGGGGGGTTGGTGCCCAGCTGGTGGTAGTTGTGGTGGTATTGATGATGTTGGTGTGATACAGGTGTCCTGGCGGCCCGTGGGGTGTGTGTGTGTGTGGGGGGGGGGGGGGGGTTGGCGCCCAGCTGGTGGTAGTTGTGGTGGTATTGATGATGTTGGTGTGATACAGGTGTCCTGGCGGCCCGTGGTGTGGGGGGTTGGCGCCCAGCTGGTGATAGGGATCGTGGTGCTCAAGACGCAAGCCGGAAGTGACGCCTTTGCCTGGGCCGGCCACCAGGTGGAGCTCTTCCTCGATTACGTCACTGCCGGCGTCCGCTTCGTCTTCGGCGACAACTACGAGGACTTCTTCTTCGCCTTCAAGGTCAGGGTCAGGGCATAGATGTTCATGCGCCCTCCGATCACATGCAGATATATGCCTCTTGGAGATGCGCGCATTTGTGTGTGTGAGAGAGATAGAGAGAGAGAGAGAGAGAGAGAGAGAGAGAGAGAGAGAGAGAGAGAGAGAGAGAGAGAGAGAGAGAGAGAGAATTACGTCATATTTAGAGTATCAGTGACTGCGTGGTGACGCAGTTGCTTCTTTTACGTCACCGGTACTGTCTGACTTTCTCTAGAAGTCTGTTACGTGTTGAGTCGTAGTCGTAGCATGATATCACACCAGACGCACGCACGTAAGGTTCTTTTTAAAGAAACTTCATTCAGCTGCAACCCGTCACACGTGGCTTAAGGTTGTAGACAATACTGGATTAACAGTTCCAACAATACTTTATTTCAGCGATGCGGTCTCCACACAATGCATTCCCAAATGCACCAACACTGATACAATGTCTCCTCTGAAAAAAATGTCAACACTGGCGACACAAAGTTTCTCACACAACGTACACCACCGTTACGCTGCGTCTCTCACGATGTACACCCTATACGGGCCACATACCTACGATAAACTGTGTGTCCCTACAACTGACAATGTATGACAATGTACACACGTGCTTCCTAGCACCAACTTTTATAGTAGAACGACTTTCCAGAATAATCTAACGAAATCACACAACGCAACCAATCAGAACGGAACACGTAACTGAAACTCATAAATATTAATTAAAAAAAAAAAACTTTCTAGAATAACTACAATAGTCTACAAAAATTCGACTGCCCATTTCATCCCCAAATCATAGTGTGTAATGACGTCACACAAGAGTATGGCAGACCGTTCACGATCTAGCCTTCACTTTCTGGAAGTTTCGCGATCTTTCGCAATACATACTGACTGGCTGCTAAATTCACGCGTACAGTAAACAACTATGGCTATGAATAGAGCGTCTCTACTAAAATGTTGCTTACGTTTTGACGTCACATGTACGAGGTCACTAGACAGCGCGACCTTTCTCGAACGTTCTGGTTTATCATCAGCAAATCTACGCAAAACAAAATTCGACCGCTCTTTTCCGTGCGACTTTTTTAGAAGCTTCCGGACTAAACTTAGCGTATCATAACAAAGCCAATTCCGCTATCAGCGCGAACGATAAAGAATCTTACTGAAAAGGTACGTGATACGTAACCATGATAGCTCAAATAAATATCGGATCGTTTCCTACGATTAACACATTCATGTTCTCACAGAACAACACAACCACAATCGTAACAAAGTCAAGTTTTTTTTTTACTAAAGAAGTTGAAAGGATACAAAGCTGGCTATCGAACTCATCTAATGTCTTTCTCCAAACTAGCTATATGCAAAAGTTCAAGTAAATATGACAAAAATTACGGACTCTAATCTGGGTCAACCGACTTCCTATAAACGGTTGTTTATGTAGTTCAATGAGACATTCAATTACAATATGCTCGGAGGCTGTCTTAGCCACCCACTTAGAAAGTATTTCGCCAAGTTTTAAGCTTGTGTGTACAGAAATATCGGAGATTCTCTTGTTTACAAACATTCGCACACACAAACATGCATACATACATACATACATACATACATACATACATACATACATACATACATACATACATACATACATACATACATACATACATACATAGGGGAGGAGACCCATGCATGAAACGCTTAAGCAAAAACATCTCGCGTGACCGTCCAAAGAAAGGTAGAATCAATCCGAAACCAGGGTTTGATAGAGATTATATTGATGCATCTTAGGACAAAGCCAAATTTCAAAACTCGAATCGATGCAGAAGCATTTCCAGTTTGAAAAAGTGACACATTGTTTCATATTAGGCACCATTTGCCTAATATGAAACACTAGGTCTCGTATTATGAAACAGTGTGATTATGTCCTTTTTACAAGTTTCCCTTGCATTTTGTTGGAAAATTAAGGCATGAGAGATGGTTAGCAGACATTATAGGTTGATCTAATATTAAAAGTGAGTTAAATATAATGAGTCATCCGCCACTGGTCCACTATTGGTCCATCCATCCATTATTCTGTGTATATCCATTTGTGACAGATGTTATCATTTTGAATTTCTGAGAGACCATCAGAGCCACAGACTTCTAATTTGGCACAGTGATCATATCTGACAATAGCTTTGATTGTCACTTGCGCTGACCTCATGAAAGGTCAAGGTTACAAGGTCAATAACGGGCGATTATTTTAAAGAAAATAGTTATAATCTTATTTTAACCTTGCCAAAGAGAAAACTGATGATACAACGTTTGTTTGCAGCTCTACTAAGTTAACCTCTCGTTAAGTCACGTTAGGTCACGAGAAGTAAGAAGGCTTTTATTTTAGGTTGTTTTTATTACAGGTAGTTTGTATGTGAACTTTGCAATAAGACCCCAGTGGAAATGTTTTGCTAGGGGTTAAACTGTCTATGCATATTAAGTTTATTGGTTCTTTCCAAAGGTCAAAGGGCAGGCGTGGTCAGCAAGTGTGCTGAAAATGTTCTAATTATGGGGGAACAAAGCTACTGTATTTAGTTTTTCCACCTCAGAAGAAAAACTTGATACAAGCTAGCATTATCCACACAGAAAAGAAAAGGCGAGACTGCCAGTGCTAATATTTTAAAAAGTTTACAAAGTAAAGTAGGTAAAAGCACTGTCAGGGGAGAGAATTGTGCTGTATCGACCAATGATCATAGATCTAGTTTGATCGAAGCACCCCCCCCCCCCCCCCCAAAAAAAAAAAAAAAAAAAAAAAAAATAGGAAAGAGGGGGTGCGCTAAGTGACTGGAAACAATGCATATGGAAGCCACCCCACCCCCACCCCTCCACCCCACAAAAAAAAGAAGATAGGAAAGAGGGGGTGCGCTAAGTGTGACTGGAAACAATGCATATGGAAGCCACCCCCTCCCCCCCCCCCCACAAAAAAAAATAAAAATAGGAAAGAGGGGGTGCGCTAAGTAAGTGACTGGAAACAATGCATATGGAAGCCACCCCCCTGCAGACCATTGTTTGGAATGAGTTACCAGTTTCATGAAAAAGCACCTAATATAAATTCTTTTAAAAACCAGCTGGACGAATTACCAAAATTTAAAGACATTTTCTATTCCTATGATGAATGATTTATAGGAATATTTGCATGCACAGCAAACCCATAAAGTAATTAAAAAAAGAAAGGACATTTGCAAAGGCCTCACGGCCCATTTTGTCCTCACAATACTAATACTAGATCTATGATCATTGGTCGATACAGCACAATTCTCTCCCCTGACAGTTCTTTTACCTACTTTACTTTGTAAACTTCCTAAAATATTAGCACTGGCAGTCTCACCTTTTGTTTTCATTTATTACTACAATATCGACTGAAACCCCTTCCCCCCTTTTAGTAGCTTTTCTCTTAGGGTGCGTGGAAATTTAGCTCTAGGTGGAGGCATGGAATGTATGCCTCTGCAGACACCACAGTAAAATGTTTCCATATGCATTGCTTCCAGTCACTTCCTTAGCGCACCCCTTTTTTCCTATAGTTTTTTAGGTGCTTCGATCAAACTAGATCTATGATCATTGGTCGATACAGCACACTTCTCTCCCATGACAGTTCTTTTACCTATTTTGCTTTGTAAACTTCCTAAATTATCGACACAGGTTTATGTACATAATTATTTAAGAAGCAAATTCAGGGGGAGAGGGGTGTTCAAAGGTGCACGGCTCCCAGGATATTTTAAAATGTGTAATTGTCCATTTGGGAGAGTCTGAGGCAGCAACAGCAAGCAAACTGCCACGTCTACAAGAGGCACTGCAAAACATCAAGTGCACCAGAATGGTGCTGCAGTGGATCCCTTCACACTGTGGCATCTACGGCAATGAAGAAGCTGACAGAATGGCAAAAGTGGGCGCAGAGAAAGATGAAAATGGAGTCAGCTTCACAGAGATGAAGACCATCATTAAGTCTGTGTACAGACCACCACAACGGCCCCTAGACAGTTACCATCAGCTGTCCAGACAAGAGCAGGTGACCATCTTTCGTCTGAGGACCGGGCACAACCGACTCAATTTCCACCTGCACAGACGCTTCCACCTCGTGCCATCTCCCCTGTGCCCTTGTGGAGAAGCAGAGCAGACCGCAGAGCACATCGTCCAGGACTGTGGGAACCACCAGCCGCTGAGGGAGGAGATATGGCCGAAGCCCGCCACTCTACAAGAGAAACTGTACGGGCCTGTGGAGGCGCTACAGAAGACCACAGATTTCATTTTGAGAGCCAAACTCCAAGTGTGACGGCGTTCGAGAAGAAGAAGAAGGAGAGTTTGAACCCCCCCTTCCACACACACACGCACGCACACACGCACACTCCAGCGCCTCTTCTTGGAAATTGTAAACAATCCGTCGTGTGATTTTTCGACCATTGGTGAGAAAGTCTCCAGACCACTCACCCCCTTCCCGCGACCTCCCACCTGCACTAACACCAGCACCACCCGCCCCTCGTTTTGTTAGTCAACGTGGCGCATTTGTAGGTCCTCGCCCTCTTCGCAAAGTGACATGATCATGGTGTGGGATACTCTGTATTGAGAAAAAGTATCAACATCTGAAATTTGGATCAAACTGGCTGAATGGTTTCCGATATATACGTTAGACAAACACTGCTCCTTATATGAAACACTGTTCTAATTATGAAACACGTTTCATATTAGGAGTTCTTTGTGTTTCATAATAGGAACATGATACCTCTCCAGGAAAATGCGTGCCTCCAACAAAAACAAAAAAAGAGAACCAAAACGATTACTGCTGGTTTTCTGATGTCCGAAGATTGCCCTTTATGACAAGAGTGGCTATTTTTTAAAAATCACAAAACTGAATGCTGATGTAGGTGTTTCAAAATGGGAAAATATTAGATGCAGAAGGGTAAAAAATCACATTTTCTCGGCGTGTTTTCACAGGCGGAATTTAGAAAAGTTATTCCGTTTCGCCGGGAGCAAGGTGTTTCATAATAAGCACTGTTTCATAATAAGGGCTCCTCCCCTACATACAAACGCACATACATACGCACATACGTCGCTTCGCGCCAAATGTTTGTTTAACAGCGAGGTTAGCGTCACTAGACATGACGTAATTTTTATCTTGTTACTTCAATTGTTAGAGGTTTAGCCTGCCCGCCTTTGACATCATGGACATGCTATTAAATTCGCCCCACCGCGACCCGTCCTAAAAAGTCCCTTCTATAAATAGAAGGAACGTAAAAAGGCGATGAAATCAATCAATCAATCAATCAATCAATCAATCAATCAATCAATTTATTGTTCCAAATACACGTTGCCACGTACAGGAAACTTTGTCTTGCCACCTCAGGTGCAACTCTCAATCACCCACACTCACCCAATCGTTTACAAAGAACACATGGACAATAATCATAAGCGACGTCACCATCACTGGAGAATGACGCAGGAGGTAGTGAAGCTGAATGCCCCAGTTTCCCGAAAGTGTTTTGAACACACGAGCTCTCTGAGTCGGTTTGGTACAACATCCGCCCCAGCATGCATTGCTTGTCTGAGATTCCGAATGGGTGTATAGGAAAGCTCATCGAGAAGACATTGATGCTCCCAAAGGAGCCCTCCGTGGCGCAGAGGTAAAGGCCTGCCACCTATGCTAGAGGTGCGAGATTCGATACCGGGTTCCGGCGTCGGACTTTTCTCCTCTAGTCACCGTTAATTCGGGCGGACCGTCGGGGGTTCTTTCTTCGGGTACTCCGGCTCCTCCTCCCCCTCCACTTTGGTACCGGTTTTAGACCACTTTATAAATTTCATTTACAAGCGATCCAAATTTCCGAAAAGATTTCTGATAGTCCTTGATCACTTGATAGTGCCGAGTGACTGTAACATGGGATAGTCAGTCAGGCCGCCCTGTGAAGAGTGACTGTAACATGTGATAGTCAGTCAGGCCGCCCTGTGAAGAGTGACTGTAACATGGGATAGTCAGTCAGGCCGCCCTGTGAAGAGTGACTGTAACATGGGATAGTCAGGCCGCCCTGTGAAGAGTGACTGTAACATGGGATAGTCAGTCAGGCCGCCCTGTGAAGAGTGACTGTAACATGGGATAGTCAGTTAGGCCGCCCTGTGAAGAGTGACTGTAACATGGGTTAGTCAGTCAGGCCGCCCTGTGAAGAGTGACTGTAACATGGGATAGCCAGTTAGGCCGCCCTGTGAAGAGTGACTGTAACATGGGATAGTCAGTTAGGCCGCCCTGTGAAGAGTGACTGTAACATGGGATAGTCAGTTAGGCCGCCCTGTGAAGTGTGACTGTAACATGGGTTAGTCAGGCAGGCCGCCCTGTGATGAGTGACTGTAACATGGGATAGCCAGTCAGGCCGCCCTGTGAAGAGTGACTGTAACATGGGTTAGTCAGTCAGGCCGCCCTGTGAAGAGTGACTGTAACATGGGATAGTCAGGCCGCCCTGTGAAGAGTGACTGTAACATGGGTTAGTCAGTCAGGCCGCCCTGTGAAGAGTGACTGTAACATGGGATAGTCAGTTAGGCCGCCCTGTGAAGAGTGACTGTAACATGGGTTAGTCAGTCAGGCCGCCCTGTGAAGAGTGACTGTAACATGGGATAGTCAGGCTGCCCTGTGAAGAGTGACTGTAACATGGGTTAGTCAGTCAGGCCGCCCTGTGAAGAGTGACTGTAACATGGGAAGTCAGTCAGGCCGCCCTGTGAAGAGTGACTGTAACATGGGATAGTCAGTCAGGCCGCCCTGTGAAGAGTGACTGTAACATGGGTTAGTCAGTTAGGCCGCCCTGTGAAGAGTGACTGTAACATGGGATAGTCAGTCAGGCCGCCCTGTGAAGAGTGACTGTAACATGGGTTAGTCAGTCAGGCCGCCCTGTGAAGAGTGACTGTAACATGGGATAGTCAGGCCGCCCTGTGAAGAGTGACTGTAACATGGGTTAGTCAGTCAGGCCGCCCTGTGAAGAGTGACTGTAACATGGGATAGTCAGGCCGCCCTGTGAAGAGTGACTGTAACATGGGATAGTCAGTTAGGCCGCCCTGTGAAGAGTGACTGTAACATGGGATAGTCAGTCAGGCCGCCCTGTGAAGAGTGACTGTAACATGGGTTAGTCAGTCAGGCCGCCCTGTGAAGAGTGACTGTAACATGGGATAGTCAGGCCGCCCTGTGAAGAGTGACTGTAACATGGGATAGTCAGTCAGGCCGCCCTGTGAAGAGTGACTGTAACATGGGATAGTCAGGCCGCCCAGTGAAGAGTGACTGTAACATGGGATAGTCAGTCAGGCTGCCCTGTGAAGAGTGACTGTAACATGGGTTAGTCAGTCATGCCGCCCTGTGAGGAGTGACTGTAACATGGGATAGTCAGTCAGGCCGCCCTGTGAAGAGTGACTGTAACATGGGATAGTCAGTCAGGCCGCCCTGTGAAGAGTGACTGTAACATGGGATAGTCAGTCAGGCCGCCCTGTGAAGAGTGACTGTAACATGGGATAGCCAGTTAGGCCGCCCTGTGAAGAGTGACTGTAACATGGGATAGTCAGTTAGGCCGCCCTGTGAAGTGTGACTGTAACATGGGTTAGTCAGGCAGGCCGCCCTGTGATGAGTGACTGTAACATGGGATAGCCAGTCAGGCCGCCCTGTGAAGAGTGACTGTAACATGGGTTAGTCAGTCAGGCCGCCCTGTGAAGAGTGACTGTAACATGGGATAGTCAGGCCGCCCTGTGAAGAGTGACTGTAACATGGGTTAGTCAGTCAGGCCGCCCTGTGAAGAGTGACTGTAACATGGGATAGTCAGTTAGGCCGCCCTGTGAAGAGTGACTGTAACATGGGTTAGTCAGTCAGGCCGCCCTGTGAAGAGTGACTGTAACATGGGATAGTCAGTCAGGCCGCCCTGTGAAGAGTGACTGTAACATGGGATAGTCAGGCCGCCCTGTGAAGAGTGACTGTAACATGGGTTAGTCAGTCAGGCCGCCCTGTGAAGAGTGACTGTAACATGGGAAGTCAGTCAGGCCGCCCTGTGAAGAGTGACTGTAACATGGGATAGTCAGTCAGGCCGCCCTGTGAAGAGTGACTGTAACATGGGTTAGTCAGTTAGGCCGCCCTGTGAAGAGTAACTGTAACATGGGATAGTCAGTGAGGCCGCCCTGTGAAGAGTGACTGTAACATGGGTTAGTCAGTCAGGCCGCCCTGTGAAGAGTGACTGTAACATGGGATAGTCAGGCCGCCCTGTGAAGAGTGACTGTAACATGGGTTAGTCAGTCAGGCCGCCCTGTGAAGAGTGACTGTAACATGGGATAGTCAGGCCGCCCTGTGAAGAGTGACTGTAACATGGGATAGTCAGTTAGGCCGCCCTGTGAAGAGTGACTGTAACATGGGATAGTCAGTCAGGCCGCCCTGTGAAGAGTGACTGTAACATGGGTTAGTCAGTCAGGCCGCCCTGTGAAGAGTGACTGTAACATGGGATAGTCAGGCCGCCCTGTGAAGAGTGACTGTAACATGGGATAGTCAGTCAGGCCGCCCTGTGAAAAGTGACTGTAACATGGGATAGTCAGGCCGCCCAGTGAAGAGTGACTGTAACATGGGATAGTCAGTCAGGCTGCCCTGTGAAGAGTGACTGTAACATGGGTTAGTCAGTCAGGCCGCCCTGTGAGGAGTGACTGTAACATGGGATAGTCAGGCCGCCCTGTGAAGAGTTACTGTAACATGGGATAGTCAGTCAGGCCGCCCTGTGAAGAGTGACTGTAACATGGGATAGTCAGGCCGCCCTGTGAAGAGTGACTGTAACATGGGATAGTCAGTCAGGCCGCCCTGTGAAGAGTGACTGTAACATGGGTTAGTCAGTCAGGCCGCCCTGTGAAGAGTGACTGTAACATGGGATAGTCAGTCAGGCCGCCCTGTGAAGAGTGACTGTAACATGGGTTAGTCAGTCAGGCCGCCCTGTGAAGAGTGACTGTAACATGGGATAGTCAGTCAGGCCGCCCTGTGAAGAGTGACTGTAACATGGGATAGCCAGTCAGGCCGCCCTGTGAAGAGTGACTGTAACATGGGATAGTCAGTTAGGCCGCCCTGTGAAGAGTGACTGTAACATGGGTTAGTCAGTCAGGCCGCCCTGTGAAGAGTGACTGTAACATGGGTTAGTCAGTTAGGCCGCCCTGTGAAGAGTGACTGTAACATGGGATAGTCAGGCCGCCCTGTGAAGAGTGACTGTAACATGGGATAGCCAGTCAGGCCGCCCTGTGAAGAGTGACTGTAACATGGGTTAGTCAGTTAGGCCGCCCTGTGAAGAGTGACTGTAACATGGGTTAGTCAGTCAGGCCGCCCTGTGAAGAGTGACTGTAACATGGGTTAGTCAGTTAGGCCGCCCTGTGAAGAGTGCTCCTCTATGAGTTGCTACTCAGCTGTCACGTGACACCTCGCAAACCTCATTAACAGAAATGAACTGATGCGCGTGTTTTTGTGTGTGTGTGTTGTGTGTGTGTGTGTGTGTGTGTGTGTGTGTGTGTGTGTGTGTGTGTGTGTGTGTGTGTGTGTATGTGTGTGTGTGTATGTGTGTGTGTATGTGTGTGTGTGTGTGTGTGTGTGTGTGTGTGTGTGTGTGTGTGTGTGTGTGCCCGTGCAGCTGATGCCCACTGTGATCTTCGTCAGTTCCGTCATCGCAGTGCTGTACTACGTGGGGGTCATGCAGGTCGCTGTCAAGGCCATCGCCATGGTGATGAGTGTTACCATGGGAACCACGGCCCCGGAGACCGTCTGTACAGCGGCCAGCATTTTCCTGGGACAGGTAGCTCAAACCCCAACTCCCCGCCTCCCCCACCCCCCGCCTTCCAGCCTACCCCCTCCCCGCTCCACACACACACACTCAAAAACTAAAAGTAACAAAACATCAACAATTAACCACCTGTACAAAATAAACGTAAAGCTTGGGACACGTTGCCATTTAATAGAAAGCTCAGATTTTGTTGTGTCATTATGTCACCTCTGTCTGTCTGTCTGTCTGTCTGTCTCTCTCTCTGTCTCTCTCTCTCTCTGTCTCTCTCTCTCTCTCTCTCTCTCTCTCTCTCTCTCTCTCTCTCTCTCTCTCTCTCTCTCTCTCTCTCTCTCTCTCTCTCTCTCTCTCTCGTCAGAAGCACCAGCTCAAGCCACTTACACTCAGCCTGACTATCCATAATGACATCGTTAATCAGGTCACGGAACACCGATTACTTGGTGTAATTGTTGATGACCAGATGAAGTGGCAATCACACATAAATGCTGTATGTAAAAGTGTTGCTAGAAATGTTTTTATGCTTTCAAAGTTGAAGTACTTTATCGATGTTGATGCCCGCAAGTTATTTTACAATGCGCATGTCAAATCCCACATCGATTATGCGTCCACGATATGGGATGGCAGCGGTGACATACACTTAAAGAGGCTTAACTCCCTGCATCGGAGAGCAGCGAAACATATCCTGCCTGATTCAGCCCTAACAACTGATGAAAGACTTGAAAAACTGAAAATGCTACCTCTTAGCAAGCATCACCTCTTAAACAAGGGTGTGGTTATGTATAAAATCTGGAATGAGATTCACCCAAAATATCTTTGTAAGCTCTTTACCAAGGCAAGTTCAGGTTATTCTACTTCAAGACGAAACTTTATTACACCTCGCCCCAGGATAGATCTATTTAAAACCAGTGTATCTTTCTCAGGCGCATCTTTCTGGAACACACTGCCAACATGTATAACACACGCTAGCTCCCTCTCCTCTTTCAAGGAATGCCTCCTCAAGTACTTGTCTGCTGATACATAATCTACCACAAGTATTCGTATCAAACATGTGCTTATCGTATAATCAGTGCATGCTGCCGTATGGTTTGTCCATACTAATAATAATCGCCTAATTACATAATTCAACTTTCTATTATAATCCAAATAATTTTGCTGTCTGAAGTGAATTTTCACTATGATCCAAATGATTTGCTTCGTATATAGGTCAAGTTATCATTAGCGCGTGTCTGTGTGTGCGCGCGAGCGTGTATGTGTCAGTGTGCGCGCGTTGCGTGTACTTTTTATTTTTCGTTTGTTTTTTGTATGACCGAATGAATGAATGAATTTTGTTTAATGTCTCTTCATATTTAATGTTTTCTAATTTTTCTTTGTGTAATTTGGTACTATTAGTATTACAATTATTATCCTGTGTTTGTAGAGTAGCAACGGCAAGTATGAAAAATGGCACACGTGCTAATTACTTTATCCGTTGAGAAATAAAGTTTCATTTCATTTCATTTCATTTCATTTCATTTCAAAGTTTCATTTCATTTCATTTCATTTCTCTCTCTCTCTCTCTCTCTCTCTCTCTCTCTCTCTCTCTCTCTCTCTCTCTCTCTCTCTCTCTCTCTCTCTCTCTCTCTCTCTCTCTCTCTCTCTCTCTCTCTCTCTCTCGGAATAATTTATATCTACAATTAATGCATACAGAAAAATGTTTTCTCAAAAAAAAACTAAAAAGACAAAAGTTATTCCCCCTACTTAAAACAAAAGATCTTCTCCGACGTTGATAATTATCTCCCCATTTCACTTTTGTCTGTCTTAAGTAAACCCCTTGAACGACATTTATATATTTATTCTCTCCTGAATAAATATCAGTCTAGTTTTCGCCCTAAACATTTGTGTCACACTGCCTTGGTTCATATGATTGACACTTGGCTGCTCAACAGCAACAGACACAAAATTTTTGGTGCTGTCTTTCTAGACCTGAAAAACGCGTTCGACCTTATAAACAACACAATTTTATTAGAGAAACTAGACTGCTACGTTAACAATAACAGCCCAGGGACACTCTCATTCTTCCGTTCATATATCGTAGGGAGAATTCAAACTGTGTACATCAATGCTACCTTCTCTTCTGAAAAGCGTGTTGAGTATGCGTGAACCAGGGATCCATACTAAGACCGATACTCTTTTGTTTGTTTATAAATGATCTTCCACTTCATGCATCCAATCCAAATACCGAATGTGACATGTTTGCCGATGATTCAACTCTTCACGCTGGCGGGAAAACTGTAACTGAAATATCAAGCAATCTTCAGCTTTGTCTTCAGGAGGTCTCACTGTGGTGCAAAAATAATCAAATGCTTGTTAATCCATCCAAAAAGAAAAGCATGCTAATCTCAACACAGCAAAAGCATCAGCTCCGCCCCCATTCACTTTGCCTCTCTTTTGATTCAGTTCCCATTGAGCAAGTCAAGGAATATCGCCTCCTCGGGGTAATTGTTGACGAACAACTGTGCTGGTTGCCCCATCTAACACAACTAGGGAAAACATTATCAAAGAAGCTATTTTTACTGTCAAGATTAAAATCTATCATTGATACTATGGCACGTAAGCTATTTTTCAACTCCTACATAAAACCTCACATTGACTACGCATCTACTATTTGGGACGGCTGTAGTGAGGCTAATCTTAAGAGGATTAATTCTCTATACAAGCGCGCAGTTAAACTGATCCTCCCAATCCCCACTCTAACTTTAGAGGGAAAGCTTCAGGCAACAGGGCTCCTTCCTTTACATCAACACCTTACGTTAAATAAGTGCGTACTTATGCACAAAGCACTGAACGGGAAAGCCCCCACCTCTACCTGGCTAAGCTTTTCACTGAGAGCGAAAGGGTTTACAGCACTTCGAGGAACAGTCTCGTCATTGAACGGCCCCGAATTGACTTGTTTAAATCCAGCCTTTCGTACGCGGGTGCCTATTAAATTTTATGGAACTCACTTCCTCCACATATTCAGCAAACGAGACATCGTCCATTGTTTAGGGCGAAAACTTTTAAATACATCTCTGAGCAAACTTGAAAGAAACGTAGATAAAGTGTCCAAAAGAGCCATTCAAAGATTTCCTTTTTTAACGCATTGTTGTGGTCCTCCGTTTTGCACTTGTTGGTTTTTCTATATCTCTCTTTACCGTAGTGTTTTGCCTGTTCACTATATTCCTACACAAGAGTAGCCGTATCATAAGCGCGCAGTCGCTGTCTATAAACACTCACTTTACATCGAACCCCCTATCCAAGACCCTGTCAATTGATGTGTGTGTGTGTGTGTGTGTGTGTGTGTGTGTGTGTGTGTGTGTGTGTGTGTGTGTGTGTGTGTGTGTGTGCGCGCGCGCGCGCGTGCGTGCGTGCGTGCGTGCGTGTGTGCGAACTGATATCGAAATGTAACACAACTGACCTGTGAGTGTAGCCGCTTGTTTGTGCTGTTAACATGTTGTTTTAATGTTGCTTTTAATGTTGTAGTTTAGCAAGGACGAACAACAAAAGAGGTCTATTGTTTCCATCCTTGAGAAATAAAGTATCATTCATTCATTCATTCATTCACTCATTCATGCATTCATTCATTCATTCATTCATTCTATCCCTCTGTGTCTGTCTGTCTGTACAGCCCGAAGCGTCCCTGACCATCCGTCCATTTCTGAGAACGATGAGCAACTCGGAGCTGCACGCCATCATGACGGCGGGGTTTGCTTCTGTCTCCGCCGACATCTTCGCTCTCTTCGTCAACTACGGGGTGCGGCACCTGGCTAGAGTCACGCGCTGCTCGTGCTGACCGTGTCGGTCTTTATGTGACGTATCAGTATATTAACCCTTTGGCTGTCGGCAGCGGTGTTTGTCGTGTTAACCATTTAGCTGTCAGTTTCTGTTTTCTCGCGATGATTTCTGCAGGATGTCATGGTGTTGTTTTTCCTGCAGGATGTCAGGGTGTTGTTATTCCTGCAGGGTGTCAGGGTGTTGTTATTCCTGCAGGATGTCAGGGTGTTGTTATTTCTACAGGATGTCAGGATGTTGTTATTCCTGCATGATGTCAGGATGTTGCTATTCCTGCAGGATGTCAGGGTGTTGTTATTCCTGTTAGGATGTCAGGGTGTTGTTATTCGTGCAGGATGTTAGGGTGTTGTGATTCCTGCAGATGTCAGGGTGTAGTTATTCCTGCAAGATGTCAGGGTGTTGTTATTCCTGCAGGAATCATCGCAACAAAATATAGCGCGAATATGTTCTGGCACCACCTTTGAACCATTATGTTTGATCACCGTCTTCTGAACTCAGCCTTCAAATTATCATAAATTTGATGTTTTGAGTCGATCTTTTGTCTCGGCGATGAAATACCGGAAACCAACCGTTCGACCTCCCTTCCCTCCCTCCCAACCTCCCTCCCCCATCCCTCCCCTCCCCTCCCCCTCTCTTTCCCTCCCCTCCCCTGTCTTCCCCTCCCTTTCCCCTTCACTTCCCTCACCCCTCCACCATTCACCCATCCCCCCCCCCCCGTCCCATCCCTCTCCCTCCCCCTCACCATATTCTCTCCCCACCCCTTCCCTCCCCTTTCTTACCACCCCTCCTTCCCACCCCCACCCCCATCCCACCCCTCATCCCCTCCCCCTTTCCTAACCCCACACCCTTACCCCCTCCCGCCCCTCCTTCCCTCCCCCTCCCTCCACCCCCCTTACAGCTTCCACTCCCTCCCTCCCTCCCTCCCTCCCTCCCACGCACCCCAACAATGTCTGAGAAGCCGCTTGTCACAAATCATGCTCTTATTATGGAAGGATTGGCCACCCTGGGTCCTCACAGTCAGTGTACGAAGGATTGGCCGCCCTGGGTCCTCACAGTCAGTGTACGAAGGATTGGCCGCCCTGGGTCCTTACAGTCAGTGTACGAAGGATTGGCCGCCCTGGGTCCTTACAGTCAGTGTACGAAGGATTGGCCGCCCTGGGTCCTCACAGTCAGTGTACGAAGGATTGGCCGCCCTGGGTCCTTACAGTCAGTGTACGAATGTTTCAGCTGATACTGTTTTAGTGCAAAATTATCCCGTGTGCCAAATTTGTTGCACTTTTTATTAATAAGTTTATTTGTTTATTTATCTTTACATTGATTTGTTCATTTGTTTTGATTTATTGAAAAATCATTAATTTTGTTTATTTATTTTTATTTCATTTGTTGATTTTGACAGATGTTTGTTTGTTTGTTGTGTCTACTGACAAACGTCATGATTCTAGGATTCTCTGGCGATCCCAATGTTTATCCCAATTTATCTTATTTTGTCCGTGTCGGGAAACCTTACCGTGGCTGCTCTCTGCTGGTCCATTTATCGGGTTTGCAGCTGCGGGTTGTCTCAAGGGGAAACTTCCTGGGTTTATATTTCTACCATTCAAGAGGAAATCATTGCATGTCGAGTGAGGCTTTGTCAGTGGGTCTTGTCGCCTCCAGTTGATCCGGGAGTTGATGTCAAAGGTGAATGTTGATGGCCATATCCCTCAGTCGACTTTCACCTTTGACATCAACTCTCTGATTGGACCCTGGAGGCGACAAGAATTATATCCACTGGCAAAGCTTCACTCGTCATACAACTAACGGTACATGTGTACTGACAAAGCCTCACTCGTCACACAACTAACGGTACATGTGCAGGTATCGTCGGCACACATCCTGACGGCCGTGTTGATGTCGGCACCAGCCGGGCTGGCCGTGTCCAAGATCGTCTGTCCTCAACCACCGGACACTGACGGACATACTGACAGGCACACTGACAGACACACAGACGCACACGGGGAAGGACACACTGACGGACACAGCGACATACACACTGATAGACCTGCACACAGACACACTGACAGACCTGCAGAGAACAAAGAAGACGGCATGTAAGTCAGTGTTGTGTTTTCAGTTGTCCCCCCCTTACTCTAAATTATCGTACCTTTCGTCAGTGAATAGCCACCCAACACAAACACCCCGCTTTAGTTTCAACTCTCTCTCTCTCTCTCTCTCTCTCTCTCTCTCTCTCTCTCTCTCTCTCTCTCTCTCTCTCTCTCTCTCTCTCTCTCTCTCTCTCTCTCTCTCTCTCTCTCTCTCTCTCTCTCTCTCTCTCTCCGTAACTTGCCCCTGTTGCCAGTGAAAAGTCCCCCACATCGGAACAGATGGCTGTAGGTTCAACCTCATTTTCTGTCTGTCTACATGACCTTTACCCGAGGACCGTCCGACACGCTGAATATTCGACACACGGCCACACTAGCGGCCTAATTCGACACACGGCCACACTAGCGGCCTAATTCGACACACGGCCACACTAGCGGCCTAATTCGACACACGGCCACACTAGCGGCCTAATTCGACACACGGCCACACTAGCGGCCTAAATGCGCAATCCATTTTGTTAGCGGTGAGTTACACGCTACTTGTTAATTATTTGGGCACTTACTCGATCCCCCACATCAGGAGATGGATCGACCATGCCAGTTGAAGGGTAGTGTCACATTAGCTATGTCGCTAGGTGACGCTTTGACCGTCAGGTTAAATGGGCAGCCCTGTATCCGGGCAACTGCCGGTGGTTGCAGGCGGGATGGGGTTAAACAGTGTCGCCATTACCTGTAGTACAGAAACCAGATGAGATCGAGAACATTGCACACGACACCACACGACACCACACCACACCACACCACACCACACCACACCACACCACACTACACTACACCACACCACACCACACCACACCACACCACACCACACCACACCACACCACACCACTATCACCCAGCGAGCAACAAGATCCTCGGGTCAGCGTCAGCCTCAGTTGCCAGTTTACAGCCGAGCGCGGGCCTGCTGAGCTCGCCGTCTGCCCAAACACCGTAGTGAGGTTTGCAACCAACGACTCACAAGGAACGAGAGCGGAATCACAGCAGACAACCAGCGCATGCCATAAGCATCGACAACACACCAAAACATCTCCAAGAGGCATAGATCCTTATGAGCCCGGACGGAGATGTTTGGCGTGTCAAGTTGTCTGTGCTTGTGGTACAAGCCTTGTGTCCGCTGCGACTTCAGTTTCCTCTGGATCGTTGAGAGTAGTTCGTCAGTCCAGACGCAACCTGCCACTTGTTGCTAACCGCGCCTCGCGTCGTGCAGAGAGCGGGCACAGAACATTCTGGACGCGGCCGCTAGAGGCGCTCAGGACGCCGTGCCCATGGTGCTGGCTGTAGGCTCCACGCTCATCGCCTTCCTGGCCACGCTCGAGTTCCTCAACGCCACGCTGCGCTACCTCGGATCCCTCGTACACATACACGACCTCACGTTTGAGGTGAGTTGTAGCGTTTGTCAGATATACAAATATCCTGATAACACTAAGGGGGCGGGGGAGGGGGAGCACGGGGGGGGGTGGGGGGGTTTGGGGGGTTGGAAAGGGAGTTGGCATTTTACTTTTACTTGTTTCACAAGCGAGCCGGCGATTCAGGTAAAGCAAGTCGTTACAATTAGTTCCGGTGAGAGTCACGGTTTGCACTCATTCTGTCTCGGGAATGGAAGGGGGGGGGGGGGGGTGTTGGTTGTACATGGTTGTACATTGCTTAACGTCCCGACAGCAACAAGACTTTCTTAGGACGTGTCTGCACTGCTTGTGAAAAAAAAACCAACAGAATATTGAATGTATGTCGCCAGCCGGTCTAATATGCTAAATCTTCTTCTTCTCGAACGCCGTCACACTTGGAGTTTGGCTCTCAAAATGAAATCTGTGGTCTTCTGTAGCGCCTCCACAGGCCCGTACAGTTTCTCTTGTAGGGTGGCGGGCTTTGGCCATATCTCCTCCCTCAGCAACTGGTGGTTCCCACATTCCTGGAGGATGTGCTCTGTGGTCTGCTCTGCTTCTCCACAAGGGCACTGGGGAGATGGCACGAGGTGGAAGCGTCTGTGCAGGTGGAAATTGAGTCGGTTGTGCCCGGTCCTCAGACGGAAGATGGTCACCTGCTCTTGTCTGGACAGCTGATGGTAACTGTCTAGGGGTCGTTGTGGTGGTCTGTACACAGACTTAATGATGGTCTTCATCTCTGTGAAGCTGACTCCATTTTCGTCTTGTTCGTTCTCTGCGCCCACTTTTGCCATTCTGTCAGCTTCTTCATTGCCGTAGATGCCACAGTGTGAAGGGATCCACTGCAGCACCAGTCTGGTGCACTTGATGTTTTGCAGTGCCTCTTGTAGACGTGGCAGTTTGCTTGCTGTTGCTGCCTCAAGGGCAGACATGGCATCAGTCAGGAAGACATTCTGGGCATCAGGGTCTGCAGTGCCACTAAGGGTGTTTGCAGCGCGGACCAGGGCTTCCACCTCAGCTCTGTAATTTGTGCAGTGAAGGCCTGTTGGTACTGCCTCTGCCTGCCATTTTCTGTTTGGGTACTGAATGTACACCCCAGCCCCTCCATCCCGAACTGCATCTGTGGCTGATCCATCGGTCAATCCAGACCAAAAAGGTGACTGCCAAGCGTGTAATATGCAAAGAAGTACCCAACGGAGAAAGAAACACGCTTAGAAAAGACGGGTACAACACAATTTATTAATATTTCGGGTAAATACCCTTTGTCAAAATAGACAAACAAACAAACAGAGAGATTAGCCGCTACTTATCTTCATTGGCAGAAAGAATGTGGCAACTGAAGGAGGTGACGTAAAAGAAAGAAAAGGAAGAACAAAAGTGCGGAAAAAGTAAAAATGACGTCAACGAAAAATCGTAAGAGAGAGACTCGGAAAGAACCTGAACACGAGAGACAAGAGTGTGTGCAAGCACGTGCAGGAGCGAGCGAAAGAAAAGGCGTGTAGATGAGGCCAGAGAAAGAGAGAGAGAGAGAGAGAGAGAGAGAGAGAGAGAGAGAGAGAGAGAGAGAGAGAGAGAGAGAGAGAGAGAGAGAGACGGAGAGAGAGAAAGAGAAGGAAAACGAACGGGGAGTACCCTTGGGCACGAAGTAGGCGGAGTGTCTAATACACAAAGCCTGCTAAACACCAACCCGAAGGCAAACTTTATATCACCTTCAAGTTGAGGACTACCTCGGGGAAAAACGGGAGGACCCCGGGAAAAAAAACCCCAGCATTTAGCACGGTACACAACAAGTAATAAGTCATGAAAACAAAGCAAATAATCAAATTCAGTAAGAGAATATTGGTATAAGTGGAGATTAGGTAGTTGTGAAACCGTCTTCAAGGGTAACTCAAAAAATAGGGGGGAGAGAGAGAGAGAGGGAGAGAGAGAGAGAGAGAGAGAGAGAGAGAGAGAGAGAGAGAGAGAGAGAGAGAGAGAGAGAGAGAGAGAGAGAGAGAGAGAGAGAGAGAGAAGGGGGCGGGGGCGGGGGAAAGGAGGAAGGAGGAAGGGGAATAAGAGAAAAGGAAAAAGCGTAAAGAGAGAAAGAGGGCTAGAGAGAAGTTGTAAAGGGGGTAGGGGGGGGGGGGGGAGAAAAAGGGAGAGAGGTAGAAGAAAAGAGGAAAAAAAAACAAAAAAAAAAAACAAAAACAAAAAAAAACCAAAAAAAAAAAAGCCAGAGCCACCAACCCCACCCAACAGGCACCCACCAGCACACAGAAAAACACACAGGCACGCAACAAGACGACCACGCACATCCCCAAGGGATGCACACGATCGCCCCGCCCCAAAACCGCGTATCAAACCGTGAGCCGGAAACCCGGCGCCCGACAGGGAAGGGCAAGGGATCCAACTAAACGTTCGGCCAGCGCTGAGAAAGTCCCCAAGGGAAATGTACATATCAACCAGCGCCAACCTCCCCTAACTGGTTAGTGAGTAGTAAAACAGTGAGGTAAAGTAGCAGACTCTCTCTCTCTCTCTCTCTCTCCTCTCTCTCTCTCTCTCTCCTCTCTCTCTCCTCTCCTCTCTCTCTCTCTCCTCTCTCTCTCTCTGGCCTCATCTACACGCCTTTTCTTTCGCTCGCTCCTGCACGTGCTTGCACACACTCTTGTCTCTCGTGTTCAGGTTCTTTCCGAGTCTCTCTCTTACGATTTTTCGTTGACGTCATTTTTACTTTTTCCGCACTTTTGTTCTTCCTTTTCTTTCTTTTACGTCACCTCCTTCAGTTGCCACATTCTTTCTGCCAATGAAGATAAGTAGCGGCTAATCTATCTGTTTGTTTGTTTGTC
Organism: Semisulcospira habei; assembly: GCA_036245525.1. NCBI lineage: Eukaryota > Metazoa > Mollusca > Gastropoda > Semisulcospiridae > Semisulcospira > Semisulcospira habei. The sequence continues at coordinate 82,075,569 of BTPG01000007.1, read as the reverse complement.
TATTTTGACAAAGGGTATTTACCCGAAATATTAATAAATTGTGTTGTACCCGTCTTTTCTAAGCGTGTTTCTTTCTCCGTTGGGTACTTCTCTGATCCATCGGTGTATGCCCGTATCCATGCTTCCTGGGAATACTTTTCTTCGAGCATGGCTAGGGTCAGGGCTTTCTTGCTCACAGTGCTGTGCTCATCTTTGGTGGTGATGTAGGGTACCGTGGAAGAGATGTTGATGTTTTCTGGCTTACTTTCCCAGGGTGGAAGGTCACTAGTAGGATTCAGAGCCTCTACCTGCGCAGGGAGCTTTGCCTGGTGTTTTCTCTGCAGAGCTCTCGTCTCCTTCACAAAGCTTGATCTTTTCAGTCTCCCTGAGGTTGGTTGTTTCATCCTGGCATTCATAGGATGGTCTTTGGAAGACTTAACCTTTGTGGACTGTATCAAGGCTTTGCAATCTCTTCTCATGCGCAGGGGTGGGATGCCTGTTGTCTCTTCCATCTTTTCAATTGGTATGGATCTCATTGCGCCGGTGATGATACGCAGTGCCTGGTTCTGAACTCTGTCAATGGTCTGCTGGTGTGACTGGGCTAATACGCTAAATAAACCTAAGACCATTTAGCAACACACATCCAATATCAAGAGCTACAGGCAGCGCAGACAGTATGGAAAGTTTAAAAAAGGAAAATACAGGTGAACGGACCAAGGGTAGACAGAAACACATGCCCCAGAATAGAGGGGAAAACACACCCAGCGGGGCTGACCAGGGTGACCTTGGCAACTAAAAAGTAGTTAACCCCACCCAAATCCCCCCAGGGCAGACCCGGGTGGGGGTGCAAAGGGATGGGGAGTGTGATGAGGTGGGGGTGACTCATACAAAGTGCCGTTTACTTCCGTGTTGTTCAAGCTGGCGGAGACGAGAATCAGGCAATGTTGAAACCGTCACATGAAGAATTGCGACAACACAAATCTGACCGCAACACTCTGCATAAGATTCGACGGAAAAAAAACACACACACAAAAAAAAAACACGTGCATTTAGACCGGTTGGCAAAGACATTCTGTTCAGTCATTGTGCATTTAGACCGGTTGGCAAAGACAGTCTTTTCAGTCATTGTGCATTTATGAGACCGGTTGGCAAAGACAGTCTTTTCAGTCATTGTGCATTTAGACCGGTTGGCAAAGACATTCTGT
>BTPG01000007.1:82049385-82069385 GCA_036245525.1 Semisulcospira habei | reverse complement strand
GGGTAACATTCCGACTGGGACTGGCTTTATCTGAACATGAAAAGACTGCACGCCGCCCGTTGTTAGCGGGTAACATTCCGACTGGGACTGGCTTTATCTTAACATGAAAAGACTCTGCACGCCGCCCGTTGTTAGCGGGTAACATTCTGACTGGGACTGGCTTTATCTAAACATGAAAAGACTCAGCACGCCGCCCGTTGTTAGCGGGTAACAGTCTGACTGGGACTGGCTTTATCTGAACATGAAAAGACTCTGCACGCCGCCCGTTGTTAGCGGGTAACATTCTGACTGGGACTGGCTTTATCTGAACATGAAAAGACTCTGCACGGCGAAAAAAAGATATTCACCAAGCCACAATGGTATTGACAAAAATTCTCAAGGGCTGACAGCATTTTGCACTAGCGCCCTTAAATATACACAAGCAATTACCCGGTATGCACCAAATCGAAAAAAAAAAAGTGACCCCAAGATATGTCTGAGCGCTCCCTCATATTCTATTGACGGAAATCTGAACCCGGTACATGTAATAATAATAATAATTACGGTATTTATAATGCGCTTATCTTATAATAATTATAACTCTAAGCGCGCACTCACAACTCGCACACGCATGCGCACGCTTTAGACAATGACTCACGTAACACAAATAGTGAAGATACATTAGGACGGTCAGCTTGGGCTGGGGAGTGCGGTGATATAGTGCTAGAACTGTTGAAAGAGATGAGTTTTGAGGGCAGACTGGAAGGAGGAGAGCGAGTGTTTCTGACGGAGAGAGAGTGGGAGAGTGTTCCAGGTGGTTGGACCGTATACTGAGAAAGAGCGGGGGCCGAAAGTGCTGAGTTTGGTGCGGGGGATGAGGAGGCGGAGAGGGTCAGAGGCGGAGCGGAGGGAGCGGGGAGGAGTGTAGGGGTGAAGTAAGTTGGAGAGATACGCAGGAGCGTAGTTGTTCAGGGATTTGTAGCAGAGGGACAGAATCTTGTATTGGATGCGTTGGGGGATGGGGAGCCAGTGAAGGAGCTTGAGCAGGGGAGTGATGTGGTCGGATTTTTTCTTTTTGAGGACGAGGCGGGCAGCATTGTTCTGGACGCGCTGGAGAGTGAGAGTGGTGGAGTGAGGAAGGCCAGAAAGGAGAGAGTTGCAGTAGTCGATGCGAGATAAGATGAGAGAGACAGCGAGTTTGGCGGCAGCTTCGGTAGTGAGGTATTTTCTGATCTGACTGATGCGGCGGAGGTGGAAATTACATGCCTGGGCCGTGGCGGAGACGAAGCTGGTCATGGAAAGAGAGGAATCGAGGATAACGCCAAGGTTCTTGACCGAGTCAGAGAGGGAGATGGGGGTGCTGTCGAGTTGAAGGTGGAGAGAGGGACTTACTTACTTACTTACGCCTGTCACCCCTACCCGGGTATAGGCCGTCGACGAGAGACCTCCAGCAACTCCTGTCCTGTGCTTCTCCTTCGATTCTACTCCAGGTGGTTCCCAGTCTCTTGATGTCTGCTTGGAGGTCTCGACGCCAGGAGTTTCTCGGCCTACCTCTTTTCCTCTTTCCCTGGGGGTTCCATGACAATGCCTGCCTAGTGATACTGGAAGCTGGCTTTCTCAGACTGTGACCGATCCATCCCCATCTTCTTCGCCCAATTTCATTCTCTGCTGTTATCTGCTCTGTTCTCTCCCAGAGTCTGACGTTGCTGATCTTCTCTGGCCAGTGGATTTTCAAAATTCTTCTAAGGCAACTGTTCATGAAGGTCTGTACTCTGTTGACTGTGGTTTTTGTCAATCTCCATGTCTCTGCTCCATATAGGAGAACTGCTTTTACATTGGAGTTGAAAATCCGGACTTTGGTGTGTTGTGACAGCTCTCTGGAATTCCACACTTTTTTCAACTGGAGAAAGGCTGCTCTGGCTTTACCGATTCGTGCTCTGACATCTGCATCAGTGCCGCCTTTTTTGTCTATGATGCTCCCGAGATAGGTGAAGGACTCCACCTCCTCCAACGGGGTGCCAGCAAGCAAGACTGGTTCTTCCCTGGTTGCGTTCAGCTTCATTGTCTTTGTTTTCTGTTTGTGAATGGTGAGGCCCACTTGGGACGAGATGTCAGCAAGCCTCGTGGTCTTGTCCTGCATTTGTTGATGAGTGTGGGACAGTAATGCCAAGTCGTCTGCAAAATCGAGGTCGTCAAGCTGTGTCCACAGTGTCCACTGTATTCCACTTCGTCTGTGCTCTGTGGTCATCTTCATGACCCAGTGTATGGCCAGTAGGAAGAGGAACGGAGACAGCAGACACCCCTGCCTGACACCAATTCTGACCTGGAGCTCTCTGGTGAACTGCCCTTCGTGGATCACGCGACATGTCATGCCATCATAGCTGCTCTTGATCAGGCGGACGAGCCTTGTGGGTACACCGTAGTGTCGTAGGAGTTTCCACAGAGTCTCTCGGTCCACGCTGTCAAATGCTTTCTCATAATCCACAAAGTTGACGTACAGCGGGGAGCTCCACTCCAGAGACTGTTTCACGATGATGCGGAGAGTGGCGATCTGGTCTGTACATGATCGGTTCTTCCTGAATCCTGCTTGCTGGTCTCTCAGCTGGGGGTCAACGGAGCTCTTCATTCTCTCTAGGATGATCCTGTTGAAGACCTTTCCTGGTACTGACAGCAAGGTGATTCCTCTGTAGTTGGAACACTTGCTGAGGTCGCCTTTCTTGGGAAGCTTGATTAGGTACCCTCCTTCCAGTCAGCTGGCATCACCTCCTCTTCCCACATCTTTCCAAACAGTGGGTACAGCATCTCAACTGTTGTCTCTAGGTCTGCTTTCAGAGACTCCGCTGGGATGCCATCTGGCCCTGCTGCTTTGCCATTCTTCAAAACTGCCACTGCTTTTCTGATCTCTTCCCGGCTGGGTCTGTCACAGCTGATGGGTAGGTCGGTCTCTGCCGGCTGGATGTCGGGGGGGTCGGGTGGGCTAGGTCTGTTCAGTAACTCTTCAAAATACTCGGCCCATCTGTCGAGTTGGTCTGCTCTGTCTGCAATAGGCTTGCCTTCTTTGTCTTTTACTGGTCTTTCTGTATGGCCATACTTACCCGACAATCTTCTGGTAATGTCGTAGAGCTGTTTCATGTTGCCGCTGCCTGCTGCCTTTTCTGCCTCTGCTGCCAGGCTGTCTGTGTAGGCCCTCTTGTCTGCCCTGATACTCCTCTTCACCTCGCGGTTGGCTTCCGAGTATTCCCCCTGTGCCCTTACTTTGGCTGCTCTCGTGCGACTGTTGTTGACCGCTGCTTTCTTCTGCTTCCTCGCTTCTATCTTCTTCAAGGTCTGTGCCGACAGCCAGTCCTTGTGGTGGTGTTTCCTGAACCCTACAGTGTCTTTGCAGGTTGAGTTCAGCGCCTCTCTAACTGCCTTCCACTGCTGCTCTGTGGTGACCGCCTCCTCTTCATTTACTAGCTCCTGTAGCGCTTGAAACCGGTTGGACAGCACCAGCTTGAACTCTTCTCTAACTCCAGTTTCTCTCAGGAGGCCTACATTATAGCGCTGTCTTCTTGTTGTCTCTGTGCGGCTTTTCTTTAGCTTGAGCTTCATTCTTAAGGTAAGCAGATGGTGGTCTGAGGCGACATCTGCTCCCCTCCTCACTCGAACATCTTGAAGGGATCTTCTAAATTTCTTGCTAATGCAGAGTGGAGAGAGGGAGAGAGCTGGGAAAGTTTCTGGCGAGTGCCTACCAGCATGGCTTCCGTTTTGTCGTCGTTCAGTTTGAGCTTGTTTGCTGTCATCCAGTTTTTCATGTCCTCATAGCAGTCAGCCGTGCGAGTCAGTAGTGTCTGAGTGTTGTCGAGGTAACATGTTAATAGGATTGGATAAAGGACAACACTGTCGCATTGACAAGTCTGATTAGCTACCTTACAGAGAGAGACACCCGAAGACAGTATAGATGTGCTATCACCTCACCCTGTTTTAAGTCAGTGGTTCAGTCAACAAGACATGCGTGGTGAAAGAGTTATGTGACTGGTTTCTGAGGAATTAATATTTCAGAAACCAACTTATGCATAGTTACTATACAGGCACCCGATAACACACTTAAAAACTGCTTTTCTAGTAAACAGTATGGTGGTGCTAATCAGATGCCTGTGTAGCCTAATCTTTGCCACACGCCACAGTTGAATCCCCTTTTGTGAGGCTATCATGGCTTTTGTCACCCTTCTATTCAATTTATGCTTGGGGGACACATTCCCTTTTAGTCAATGCGGCATGAATAAGCTGCCACGCAGCTGAGGGTTTGAAAAGGTCGGCCAAAAAAAGCCTATTGCCTTTTCAATCACTGAGAGGTGACAAAGATCAGCTTAATGCACTCAACAGCATGCTTCTTTGAAAGGAAAGCCGACAATTACCAAGAGGTTTCACAGGTCGGCTGAAAATACTCAAAACCATATTTACTACCAAAGGAACAAATTTGTTCACAAATTTTGTTTCACTTTTTTTTTTAATTATAAAATGAATTCGGACGAACTTTTTCTTCTTTTTTTTTTGTTGAGCGAAATCAACTTGTTGGAAAATACAGTCATAAGCTCAAAAAAGGAACGTCTTCTGTCTGTAGTTGTTTCAGGCAAATCAAAAGCTTATCTCGGAAAATGTTATTCCACAGATGATATTGAATCCCTCTCAGCCGACGAGTTAATCAAGCCACACTCCAAATATAAAAATCACATCGCTTCACTAATGACTCGTGATCTGAGTCGGTCTCTTGTCTGTCTATACACAAAAGCAGTGAGTCACTTTTTCGAAGTAGATACTGACAGCCTAATTAGCGACTTGGGTTTAAATCCAATAACACAATTAATTACTGAATATTTCGGGTAAATACCCTGTTTCAAAATACTGAAACAAATAGAAAGATCAGTCGCCGCACTTATCTTATTTTCGCAGAAGGAAGTTGATTCCTTCCGCGATAATGAAGATAAGTAGCGACGGATCTTTATATTTGTTTGTTTGTCTATTTTGAAAAAGGATATTTACCCAAAATGTTTAATAAATTGTTTTGTCAATGTCTGTCCAAAGCGTGTTTCAAGTTTCTCCCTTGGGTTCTTCTCTGTATTTTACACTCTTGGCGGCCATCTTTTGGGTCTGGATTGCCTTCTCTGTATTTTACACTCTTGGCGGCCATCTTTTGGGTCTGGATTGCCTTCTCTGCATTTTACACTCTTGGCGGCCATCTTTTGGGTCTGGATTGCCATCTCTGCATTTTACACTCTTGGCGGTCATCTTTTGGGTCTGGATTGCCTTCTCTGCATTTTACACTCTTGGCGGTCATCTTTTGGGTCTGGATTGCCTTCTCTGCATTTTACACTCTTGGCGGTCATCTTTTGGGTCTGGATTGCCTTCTCTGCATTTTACACTCTTGGCGGTCATCTTTTGGGTCTGGATTGCGTTTTATTTTTAGAAACATTCACAGTTGTTTTTCTGAATCCATTTCCTTCCTCTCTCAGTCAATCTCTGATCAAAACACAAGCCGGCACACACAAATAATAATAACAATAATAATAATTACGGTATTTATAATGCGCTTATCTTATAATAATTATAACTCTAAGCGCACACTCACAACTCGCGCACGCATGCGCACGCTTTAGACAATGACTCACGTACCACAAACAGTGAAATACATTACGACGGTCAGCTTGGGGTGGGGAGTGCGGTGATATAGTGCTAAAACTGTTGAAAGAGGTGAGTTTTGAGGGCGGACTGGAAGGAGGAGAGAGAGTGTTTCTGACGGAGAGAGAGTGGGAGAGTGTTCCAGATGGATGGACCGTAGACGGAGAAGGAGCGGGGACCGAAAGTGTTAAGTTTGGTGCGAGGGATGTGGAGGCGGAGAGGGTCGGAGGCAGAGCGGAGGGAGCGGGAAGGTGTGTAGGGGTGAAGTAAGTTGGAGAGATAGGCAGGAGCGCAGTTGTTCAGGGATTTGTAGCAGAGAGACAGAACTTTGTATTGGATGCGTTGGGGGATGGGGAGCCAGTGAGGGAGTTTGAGCAGGGGTGTGATGTGGTCGGATTTTTTTCTTTCTGAGGACGAGGCGGGCAGCATTGTTCTGGACGCGTTGGAGAGTGAAGATGGTGGAGTGAGGGAGACCGGAAAGGAGAGAGTTGCAGTAGTCGATGCGAGATAAGATGAGAGAGACAGCAAGTTTGGTGGCAGCTTCGGTAGTGAGGTATTTTCTGATCTGACTGATGCGGCGAAGGTGGAAATAGCATGCCTGGGTCATGGCGGAGACGAAGTTGGTCATGGACAGAGAGGAATCGAGGATGACGCCGAGGTTCTTGGCCGAGTCAGAGAGGGAAATGGGGGTGCTATCGAGTTGAAGGTGGAGAGAGGGAGGGAGCTGGGAGAGTTTTTGGTGAGTGCCTACCAGCATGGCTTCCGTTTTGTCGTCGTTCAGTTTCAGCATGTTTGCTGTCATCCAGTTTTTCACGTCTTTGTAGCAGTCAGCCGTGCGAGTCAGTAGTGACTGAGTGTTGTCGAGTTTGTCTTTGTCTTGCAGTTGTGAGTCGTCAGCGTAGAGGTGGTGGTGTATGCGGTGAGACTGGATGATGTTGGACAGAGGAGAGGTGTAGAGTGTGAAAAGGACCGGGCCCAGGACGGATCCCTGTGGAACTCCGCAGGAGAGCGTTACCGGGTTGGAAGAGACGCTGTTGATGGTGACGGACTGCTGTCTGTCAGAGAGGTAGGAGAGAAACCAGGAGTGAGCAGAGTCAGTGATGCCGAAGGAGTGGTGGAGTCGGTGGAGGAGGATAGAGTGGTCTATAGTGTCAAAGGCGGCAGAGAGATCGAGTAGTGTAAGAAGGGAGATGTTGCCAGAGTCAGTGGAGAGAAGCAGCTCGTTTAAGATATGTAGAAGGGCTGTTTCAGTGCTGTGATGTTTGCGATAGGCAGACTGGAATGGACTGAGGAGGTTGTTGTCGGTGAGATGGAGGTTGAGCTGGTTGAGAACAACCTTCTCAAGAAGCTTGGACAGGAAAGAGAGATTGGAGACTGGGCGATAGTTCTTGAGTTCGTTTGGGTCGAGGTTGTGTTTTTTTGAGGAGAGGACGGACAATGGCGGACTTAAAGATATCGGGGACGGAGCCGTTTTCTAGAGATGCGTTGATGATGTCGGTAATGAAGGGTAGAAGTTTTGGAAGGCCGTCACGGTAGAGAGAAGCTGGGAGGGGGTCAAGTTCGCAGGTTTTGAAGGGCATGGACTTTATGGTCTTGAGGACTTCATCCTGAGAGACGGTGCGGAAGGACGAGAGGGGAGTGCCGGAAAAGATGGGGTCGGGAGGGCAAGGCGGAGGAGGCAGGGTGTCGAGTGTGTCGCGCAGATTTTGGATTTTGTCCGAAAAATAGGTAGAGAAAGCAGACGGGAGTTCTTCTTTGCTGTGTGTGTTGGGGAGAGGAGAGTCTTTAGAAGTGCCTAGGAGTGTGTTCATGGTGGCGTAGAGGGTTTTGGAAGAGGTGGATTCCAGGATTTGGTTTAGAAGGTGTTTGCGTTTAGATTCGGAGATCATTTTGCAGACTTTGGATCTGGTTGTTTGGAAGATCTGTATGTGAACGGTGAGGTCAGATGAGCGCCAGAGGCGTTCCGCTTGTCGGCGCTCGCGCTTGGCCTCAGCTATGTCATCAGTGAGCCAGGGGGAGGGGAGTCGGTTGGGTATGGAGCAGGTGGTGACAGGGGCATGGGTGTCTAGAAGTTTTCGAAGGGAGGAATCGAAATGGGATGCAAGATCGGGAGAGGGGGTGGGGTCCGAGAGAAGGTCGACAGCTTCGTCGAAGAAGCTCTCGCGGTTGACAGATTTTAGTTTGCGGCGAGAGACAACGAGCTTGGTTTTTTTCGGGGGAGGTAGATTGAGGGAGACGAGAATAGCGAAGTGGTCAGAGGGAAGCACAGAGGAGGTGTCAGAGTCGAGAAAGAGTTGATCGGAGGTGCGGGTGATGATCCAGTCGAGGGTGTGGCCAAGTCGGTGGGTGGGTTTAGTGATGTGTTGTGTAAGATTGTGGTTTAAAGACAAATGATGTGTTGTGTAAGATTGTGGTTTAAAGACAAATAAAGAAGGACACGCGGCGCATCCCGCCATTACGGCTCTTTGGGCTGGAGCTGTGACAGGAATCAGGAAGAAGAATAGCACTAACAACAAAATGACGTCACTATAAGATTGACGTCATGGCATAGCTAGTATCACGACGCCGTGTACACAGTGACGAATTTGATGTCAATTCAGAAACATTGTATAACACTGACATCTAGTGCTTTGCAACAATTTAGGAACTTGACATTGTATAACACTGACATCTGGTGCTTTGCAACAATTTAGGAACTTGACATTGTATAACACTGACATCTGGTGCTTTGAAACAATTTAGGAACTTGACATTGTATAACACTGACATCTGGTGCTTTGCAACAATTTAGGAACTTGACATTGTATAACACTGACATCTGGTGCTTTGCAACAATTTAGGAACTTGACTTTGTATAACACTGACATCTGGTGCTTTGCAACAATTTAGGAACTTGACATTGTATAACACTGACATCTGGTGCTTTGCAACAATTTAGGAACTTGACATTGTATAACACTGACATCTGGTGCTTTGCAACAATTTAGGAACTTGACTTTGTTTAACACTGACATCTGGTGCTTTGCAACAATTTAGGAACTTGACTTTGTTTAACACTGACTGTTACGATTGTGGTTGTGTTATCCTGTGAGAGCGTACATGTGTTATTCGTAGGTAACGATATGTTGTTTATTTGAGCTATCACGGTTATGATTTCGTGCCTTTTTAGTAAGTTTTTCTTTTGTTCGTGAGTAGAGCCGATTTCGTTTTGTTAAGTTTAGTCCGGAACGTTGTAGACAGGTCGTACTGTCTGGTGGCCTCGTAAGTGTCACGTCAGTTAGTTGACATCGCAACATTTTCGCTACTTTTTGTTTTCCTGTGCGCGTGTATCGAGCAGCCATTATTTTGTTTGGTGAATGTTCTCGTACCTTTTTGAGCTATCATAGATAGGGATACCATACTTTTATGTGTCTTTATTATACGCTAGAATTTAGAGCTGAAGTGAGCAGCCGTGTTTTGTAGCCTGATAATTTGTTTCTGGAAAGTTTATGTTAATGAGCTTCGGCTGCGTGTTTCGTTCTGGTTGTTTGAGTTCATGATTTCCGTAGAAGATTCTAGATTTTGATAGTGTATATAAGGAGGGCGCTGGGAAAGCCCGTTAGTACATTGTCTTGCTTTGTCAGTTGTAGAGATACGCAGTTTATTGCGAGAGACACGGTGTATGAGAAACTTTGAGTCGTAGTGTGGACATAGCAAAAGAGACTTTGTAGTCAGTAGTTTGTGCATTTGAAAGAGCATTACTGTGAGAATATCGCATCGCTGAATTAAATATTGTTGGAACTGTTACTCCAGTTTTGTCTACATCCTTAAGCCACGGTTGACGGATTGCAGCTGAATGAGGTCTATTTAAAAGAACTCTACGTGCGTGTGTGTCTGGTGTGTTTATCATACTTCCACTACAACTCGACCACGTAACATTTTGGTGACCCCGACGAGACCTCTTCAGTTGGTTCAGTGGAAAGGGTAGCAGGAGAAAACAGCCAGCAGTGAAAAGCAGAGATGGCGACATCGGAATTGGAGACATTCCTGAAAATTGGAAAGGAATGTGGACTCGAATGAGCTCAACTCCTCGAGTTTGTAAAGGAGAGAGAGGAGAAAGAAGAAAAGAAACGAGAGAAAGAAGAAAAGGAGAGATTGGAAAGAGAAGAGAAAGAAGAAGAGAAACGAGAGAAAGAAGAAAAGGAGAGACTGGAAAGAGAAGAAAGAGCCAAAGAACGTGAAATCAGGAGACTCGAAATCCAAGCAGAAGAAGCAGAGAAACAGCGAAGAAAAGCAGAGAAACAACGAGAAGAGGAGCGAGAAGAGGCGGAGAGGCATCGTCAACACGAAATTCATCTAAAGCAGATGGAGATTGAGGCACAGAGCCAGAGAACTAATGAAGCAACAGCATTAGCGAGCAGAGAACAAACAGCCCGTGCGCCAAAACTTCCACCTTTCATTGAAAATTCAGATAAGATGGACGCTTATCTGGAGCGCTTCGAGCGCTTCGCAAATAGCAACAATTGGAAACAAGAGACTTGGCCTATTAAACTGAGCGCACTTCTAACTGGCAAAGCGCTTGAATTTTACACCCGCTTACCAAGAGAAGAAGCCGAAGATTATACACAGTTGAAAGCCGCACTGTTGAGACAGTACGACTTCACTGAAGAAGGTTACAGGCGACGATTTCGGAACTGCAAGCCTGAAGAAGGAGAAACACCCGGCCTATTCATTGAGAGAATTAGAAGCTACCTGGAGAAATGGATAGAGCTGGCTGGCCTAAACAGAGAGTACCAAGATCTGTGCGACCTCATCATCAAAGAACAAGTTTTCAGCGCATGTTCTAATGACCTGGCCGCCCACCTCAGAGAGCAAAAAGACCAGTCACTAAAGGCCCTGGCCGACTTCGCTCAAAGATACCTTGACGCTCACAACATGAAGTTCGGGTCCAGTAAGCCACAGCGTGTGTCTGCACCAGCAGAGAAAATCCACAATGTCAGAGACACCCCGAGATACAAGCCGGTGGAGAACCTGACATGTTTTCTCTGTGGAAAGAAAGGTCACAAAGCGATACGGTGTCCTTCTAAAGACAGTCCCCGAGGCGACAACATCAGAAGATCCAACCAAGATCGTGGGATAGCAGGCAGAAGCAGTACCACGTCTCAACACAGAGCTGCCGCTGTATTAGCTAATGATATGACGTCATCCAATGACTCTGAGTCTAGAGAAAAGCGAGCGACACCAGAACTGATTGAATCTTTCAGAAAGAATGGACGCATCCCAGTAGGAGATGGGACTACATTTTTACCAGTCTCAAACATCGCGCTGCCTGAGAATGAAGTGCCGAACATGCCGGTGGTGTCAGGATTCGTCGGCGACACACCAGTGAGAGTGTTGAGAGACACTGGTTGTAGCTGCATCATCGTGAGAGAGGACCTAGTAGCTGAAGACCAGAAGCTACAGGAGTGGACCACCCTCATTTTGGCTGACGGAACTGTAAGGATTATCCCCCTTGCCAAAGTCAGTGTCGACACCCCATACTTGACAGGAGAGGTGAAGGCGTTGTGCGTGAAGACTCCAGTCTACGACCTCATCATCGGAAACATTGATAGTGTCAGAAACGCAGACGATCCAGATTCAGAGTGGAGACCTGAAATATGTTCTGTTACCACGAGAAGTCAAGCAAAGAAGAGTCACCAGAACATCCCTCTAAAAGTGGCGGACAACACGGAAGCAGCAGTGGTGAATAAAGAAAGGCTGGTGGAGCTAAAGAGAGGTCAAGACAAACCAAAATTGGCGGAATCGGTGCGTCTTGCTGATGACGAAAGACTAGACGACGAGAACCTGTTTGACCTTAATGAACTCCGACACAAAGAGAATGTAGAAGATATCCAGTTCGGTCAGAATCTGACCCAGACTCAACGTGAAGAACTGCGCGTCCTGACTCAAAGAGTTCGAGCATCGGTTTACACCTGACCCAGGGACAACAGACACCATCCTGCATGAGGTAAACCTGACGTCAAACGAGCCAGTTCGCAGCAAACCTTATCGTCTTCCTTATAACACGAGGGAAGAATTGAAAAAGGATATCAAGGAAATGCTGAGTCTGAATGTCATCAGAGAGTCCAAGTCACCATATGCGTCCCCAGTTGTCATCGTGAAGAAACCAGATGGATCCAACCGAGTGTGTGTGGACTATCGCAGACTCAATAAACTAACACTCTTTGATCCAGAGCCTACGCCCACAGCAGAAGAACTGTTCCAGAAGGTCAGCGGAGACCGATTTTTCTCCAAAATTGACCTAAGCAAAGGGTATTGGCAAATCAAGTTTGCAGAAAAAGATATCCCCAAGACAGCGTTCGTCACACCCGACGGTCATTGGGAGTTCCTGAAGATGCCTTTTGGTATGGTGAACAGTGGTGCCACATTAAAGAGAGGACTGAAAAAGATCCTAGAAGATATGCAAAATGTGGTCTTTTACTGGGATGACATTTTGATCCATACCAAAACTTGGGGGGACCACCTCAAAGCCCTCCGAGAACTGTTCCAAAGACTGTCAGATGCGAATTTCACCATCCGTCCAAGCAAGTGTATTCTTGGAGCTGACAACATAGACTTCATTGGACATAAATTGAGCGAAGGTTTAAAGGGGTTACACGACACCAACGTGCAGAAGATCAGAGATGCCCCGCGACCTACGACCAAGACGCAAGTCCGCTCATTTATGGGCTTGGCGAACTACTACCGGGAGTTCATACCAAACTTTGCCGCAGTTACAGCACCCCTGACTGATTTGCTGAGGAAAGGACAACCTAACATAGTGAAGTGGGAAGATGCCCAAGAGCGAGCATTCCAGGCGGTTCGAGACATCCTAACCGAGAAGCCTGTTCTACACCTTCCTGACCCGTTGAAAACGTTCTTCCTGAGAACAGACGCCTCCAACGAAGGAGTAGGTGCAGTCTTGATGCAAGAAGATAACGGAAAACTCCACCCAGTGAGCTACGCCAGCAAAAAGTTGACCAGAGCTGAGAGAAACTACTCGACCATCGAAAAGGAGTGCCTAGCCATCGTCTGGGGAGCAAGGCGATTCGAACTGTACCTTCTGGGAGTGCCATTTGTTCTCCAAACAGACCATCAGCCCTTGAACTATCTAAACTCTGCAAAGTTTACTAATTCTCGTATTATGAGATGGGCGATGTTCTTGCAGAATTTTGACATTAAACTACAGTCTATCAAGGGTTCGCAGAACTTTGGAGCAGATTACCTGAGCAGAGCAGTTTAAATGAACATTTCTGTGTCCATAACTTTTGTATGAAACATTTCGATGCTCGGGACTGTTTACAGGAACTGTGAGACGTTTGTTTTTTTAATTCGATTTTTGATGTGTAGTTATATTTATTTAGGGTTTTGTGTAGGTTTACATAGCCACAACCGTATTTTTGAAATTTGAGAAGAAATTTTTGTGAAATTTCATTCTTAAGAGGGGGGGGGGGGGGGGTAATGTTACGATTGTGGTTGTGTTATCCTGTGAGAGCGTACATGTGTTATTCGTAGGTAACGATATGTTGTTTATTTGAGCTATCACGGTTATGATTTCGTGCCTTTTTAGTAAGTTTTTCTTTTGTTCGTGAGTAGAGCCGATTTCGTTTTGTTAAGTTTAGTCCGGAACGTTGTAGACAGGTCGCACTGTCTGGTGGCCTCGTAAGTGTCACGTCAGTTAGTTGACATCGCAACATTTTCGCTACTTTTTGTTTTCCTGTGCGCGTGTATCGAGCAGCCATTATTTTGTTTGGTGAATGTTCTCGTACCTTTTTGAGCTATCATAGATAGGGATACCATACTTTTATGTGTCTTTATTATACGCTAGAATTTAGAGCTGAAGTGAGCAGCCGTGTTTTGTAGCCTGATAATTTGTTTCTGGAAAGTTTATGTTAATGAGCTTCGGCTGCGTGTTTCGTTCTGGTTGTTTGAGTTCATGATTTCCGTAGAAGATTCTAGATTTTGATAGTGTATATAAGGAGGGCGCTGGGAAAGCCCGTTAGTACATTGTCTTGCTTTGTCAGTTGTAGAGACACGCAGTTTATTGCGAGAGACGCGGTGTATGAGAAACTTTGAGTCGTAGTGTGGACATAGCAAAAGAGACTTCGTAGTCAGTAGTTTGTGCATTTGAAAGAGCATTACTGTGAGGATATCGCATCGCTGAATTAAATATTGTTGGAACTGTACCTCCAGTTTTGTCTACATCCTTAAGCCACGGTTGACGGATTGCAGCTAAATGACGTCTATTTAAAAGAACTCTACGTGCGTGTGTGTCTGGTGTGTTTATCATACTTTCATACTTCCACTACAACTCCACCACGTAACACTGACATCTGGTGCTTTGCAACAATTTAGGAACTTGACTTTGTTTAACACTGACATCTGGTGCTTTGCAACAATTTAGGAACTTAACTTTGTTTAACACTGACATCTGGTGCTTTGCAACAATTTAGCAACTTGACTTTGTTTAACACTGACATCTGGTGCTTTGCAACAATTTAGGAACTTGACTTTGTTTAACACTGACGTGTTTGGCGCTTTTACGTCATCGTCACTGTCTGATCCTTTTTGGAGAGTCGAGAATTCTTCCTTTAGTCAACCGTATTTAAAAAAAATACGGTAGACTTTAAAATTGGGCTGGTCGGAGCGCATTCCGGAGCATGCGCATGACGTTTTTGGCGTGCGAAGCAAAAATTCTGGCAAAGAAGTAACAAGATAAAAATAACGTCACGTCTAGCTACGCAAACCTTGCGAGAGAACGTCATTTTGGCGCCAACGCCGGGTTAATCTTAAAACAATTCAATCTTTTTTTACGACCAAAAACATTCTTCTCATTAATAATCACACGATATTTCGTATGCGGTATTTACATAAGCCTGCAGTTTGTCTCGGCTGTCGGGTACGATTAGGTCCATTGTGACCTGTATGCCCTAGGTGTGAAAATCAGACAATTTTCTGCACTTTTTCAGAGTCATTTGTAAAACAGCTAACAGAACTTTTTTTTTTTTTTACTGTAACCGGCTGACGTGGTACCTCCAGCTGAGACGTTATGATGTCATTGTTTTTTTTTTCCCCCTCTACCCTCTGGCCACCCGAGTAGTCCCTTAGCCTTTGCGCTACGCACGCTTAGCCAGGGGCCGCAACCCAGCCTTGTAGAGTCAGTCGGCTTTTAACTTTGTACTCCATCAGGCGCTGTGCTAGTTAGTCCGTGTTCTAGTCGCTTTAACTTTTAAACGGCTTTACCGATCGAGAACCCGTAACTCACATCAGTTTCATCATGAAATTTCCCTTCTACTCATAAATGTTGTGTTTAGTGATTTTATGACCACCATAGTTTATTTAGCGATTTTCTTACGTTTACAAATTTCAGTGAGCTCACTTAGCCCACTTTAAAATTAAATAATAAATTCCTAGGACTTCCCTCTAAAATATAGTTTACGGTAGTTTATCGCTATTAACATTTTTTTGTCCGTCAATACTTCAAACCCGAAGCCTTTGCGCTAAGTAATTATTGAGTTATGGCTCTTTTTGTAGTGCCTAGGAAGCACAGATCTCCCCATTCTTCGTCTATCTGGAACCATTTTTCGGTCCGAGCCGTGAGGCGTTCTTTGCGGCTCGCGCTGCCAGTAATTAACTCAAATTCTACCCCAACACCGAAAAACTTAAATTTTGCCGTTGTCATCTGAAGACTGCGTTGCAGTGCATGACTCAGATCGACCATGATAGTTCAAGGGTGATGCCAGAATAGCTTGGCGCCCATGGGCGCCAAGCTATTCTGGCACCATCCTTGAACTATCATGGTCGATTCTTATCTTGCTGTGGTGTGTCTGGGGCAGAATGTTAAGCCCTGGGAGAGCCAGCGCGGGACGTAACTCTGCTTTGCCGGTCCCAAGTCCGGATGAGAAAGGAGGAGGGGTCAACATAACATGCAAAACTACGTCAAAACTACATGTCAGTTATAGTGCCAATGGGACATACAACTGGAATGAACAACGTGTGACGCGGGATGTCTTTGTCCTAAACTTGTCTCCCCTGACCGTATAGTTGCGGCCTCTCATACGTCAAATGTTAGTACAGCGATGATGACGTATAACATGGAGTCGTCACTATCAGCACGGCGTCGTGCCATGATGCCATGACGGGAAGCTTGAATTGACGTCATTTCGCTACTCGTGCTATTATTCTTCAGAATAGCTATACTACACCAGACCACAGAGCCTACAAATGGCGGGAATCGCCGTGTGTCCGTCTTTATTTCTCAGTGTGCCAGTTTGTGTGGATCAGAGGGTGGGTTAGAGTAGAAGGAGATGGATTCCTGTCGCCGACACCAGCTCACAGAGCGTACTAATGGCGGTTGGCGCCGTTTGACGGTCCGTCTTTATTTGTGTGTTGATCTGAGGTTGGCTTATGGCTTCCCTACACGGAGACACGAAATACACAAGAAACAAAACATTTTCATTGCATGGAAATGCCTCCTCCGCACACGCAGAAACGCGGTGAAAATCAGTTCATTTCGATTGGTACAGGGGAGGTAACTCTTCACTGACACATGCTCTGGTTGTCACAATCGGTGGATATCGGGTCATAATTATGACTATTGACGCTTAGAAATTAAACATATTACACATGTGTGCCTTCGCTTACACAATATATTTGAATTCCCGACCATATCGAATAAACTTCCTTAAGAGCTTTTGAATGCGTAAACAGGGATGGTTCAAGTGAATGGAGGCTGTCGCCGTCTCACGAAGCCGATAGCCGCCATCTTGTACGCTTCGCAGCGAAAGCCGCCGATGAAAGTGGGGTTCAGAAAACTGACCTAAAATCATATTTTGGTGGTACTTTAGTGAAGATTATTTACAGATTCCACTTCGAAAATGATCCTCCCGCTTAAATCTTTCGTGCGCCACATCATGCGTTTTTAGCCATAATAGACATGACTCCACGCCATCGCTTTACCCGCCGCCATCTTCAGTGTTTTGGCTTGAATGACGTAAGATTAACACGTGTAGAAATGTTTTAGCGAAATGTTTCGGGAATAGAGACAGGTTCTATTGTTCGAAATGTGCCGTTTCGCATTTCGTGAAACGGTGAACTGTTGGAGAAATGTCGGAAATGCGCTCATTGCGATGAACTGTTCCGTTTCGTGTCTTCGTGTGAGGCAGCCTTATAGAGAGGAGGGAAATGGATCGACAGCATTATAAGCTTAAAAATATGATCGACTCTGAATGTTCGTAAAAGACAAACACATCTGAGCTCCAAACAATACGGTAGACTTTATGATAATGAAATTTTCAATTTGTTTTTGTTTTTTTCTGCAATGAAAATTACGATTTAAGAAAATGTTGAAAAGGTACAAAGCTGGCTAACAAATTAATCCAATGTCTACATCCAAGCTAGCTATATCCACAATTCCGAGTCAATAGAACGAAAAATACGGACTCAAATGCGGATCAAACGACTTTATATAACCGGCAATTTTTCTCTTTTACGAGTCTACCATTTAAAATATGCTGGCAGGCTCTCCGAAATACATCTCGATCAAAGCACCTAAAGTTTCAGGCCTGTGCGTGCACAAACACCGGAAATACACACACACACACACACACACACACACACACACACACACACACACACACACACAGATATTCGGCCGCAGGGTCTCATGTAACTCTGTGCTTCTTGCATATAGTGGCTGGCCGTGCGACCCTTGACGCTTGCTGTGTCATTTGCATGAAGTCGCCTTCAGGTGATTGTTTTCAAGTTGTGATTGAGGTCAGAGCAACACTCAGTAAAAACCGGACGGTGCATTGACCCCCCGGTTGGTAAAGTGTTGATGATGATGATGTTAAAAAGGGACATGGACTTCCAGCTCTCGCTGATTTTGTCCAGGGGGGGGGGGGGGGGGCCGGGGGGGGGGGGTTGGGGGGTGGGTGGGGGTTGGGGGGGGGGGTCTGTCCTGACTGTTTGTCGCTGACGCCCGCGCATCATTTTGTTTTTTCCTGGTAAAGTGTTAAACCACTAAGCTTTTTATATTTGGCTGTCTGTTGATGCTGGCCGGAAAAACAGGCGATGTGGCGCGGCAGGTTGGACGGTGTGTGTGTGTGTGTGGGGGGGGGGGGATGTGTGTATGGTGGTGGTGGTGGGGGGGGGGGGTGGGTGTGGGTGTGTGTGTGTGTATGTGTGTGTGTGTGTGGAGATGTGTGTGTGTGTGGGGGGGGGAGAGGGGTGTGTGTGTGTGTCGGGGGGGGGGGGGGATGTGTGTGTGTGTGGAGGGGATGTGTGTGTGTGTGTGTGTGGGGGGGGGAATGTGGGGGGGGGGGATGTGTGTGTGTGTGTGTGTGTGGGAGGGGGGATGTGTGTGTGTGTGGGGATGTGTGTGTGGGGGGGGGAGGTGTGTGTGTGTGTGGGGGGGGGGATGTGTGTGTGTGTGTGGGGGGGGGGGTGGGGGGGTGGATGTGTGTGTGTGTGTGTGTGTGGGGGGGATGTGTGTGTGTGTGTGTGTGGGGGGGGGGATGTGTGTGTGTGTGTGTGTGTGGGGGGGGGGTGGATGTGTGTGTGTGTGTGGGGGGGGGGGGGACTTGTTTCTAACGACAATTTACAGTCTGGAAATAGACTTTGACTAAATAACCAGGACGTGTTCACCGACATGGACCACAAAGATTTTTTCAAGTTTCGTTTAAGATTTAAGAGAGGTGTAGGCGGGGGTGGGAGGGGGTGGGGGTAGGGGTGGAGGGGAGGTTAATGGGTTGTTACCTTCACGGATTCAAACGCAGCTAGTAGATGCTTGAAATAGACATCAATGACTTATTTGCTGATCAACAAGAAACGCGAATTTTTCACCATAGCGTTTTTCTTCGTAAATATGCTTCAATCCGGGTTATTTTGACGTCATTTATTATAACATGTTATGAAGAGTGTCGTGTGCAAATAGAATGTTTAGTCTTAAAAATCACACATGGATGACGTATGACGTCACCAGTGAAACTACCATCACGGGATATTGAAAGTGAAATGGGGAGCATCTGCAGAAGACACAGCTCAAAGCCAACCAATGCGCAGTGTCACTAAGGTCCGTGTGCAGAAGACACAGCTCAAAGCCAACCAATGCGCAGTGTCACTAAGGTCCGTGTGCAGAAGACACAGCTCAAAGCCAACCTATGCGCAGTGTCACTAAGGTCCGTGTGCAGAGGACACAGCTCAAAGCCAACCAATGCGCAGTGTCACTAAGGTCCGTGTGCAGAGGACACAGCTCAAAGCCAACCAATGCGCAGTGTCACTAAGGTCCGTGTGCAGAGGACACAGCTCAAAGCCAACCAATGTGCAGTGTCACTAAGGTCCGTGTGCAGAAGACACAGCTCAAAGCCAACCAATGTGCAGTGTCACTAAGGTCCGTGTGCAGAGGACACAGCTCAAAGCCAACCAATGCG
The DNA here is from genome assembly GCA_036245525.1 of Semisulcospira habei. Lineage (NCBI taxonomy): Eukaryota > Metazoa > Mollusca > Gastropoda > Semisulcospiridae > Semisulcospira > Semisulcospira habei. Next base: position 82,050,300 of record BTPG01000007.1, on the reverse strand, counting down.
CAGTGTCACTAAGGTCCGTGTGCAGAGGACACAGCTCAAAGCCAACCAATGCGCAGTGTCACTAAGGTCCGTGTGCAGAGGACACAGCTCAAAGCCAACCAATGCGCAGTGTCACTAAGGTCCGTGTGCAGAGGACACAGCTCAAAGCCAACCAATGCGCAGTGTCACTAAGGTCCGTGTGCAGAGGACACAGCTCAAAGCCAACCAATGCGCAGTGTCACTAAGGTCCGTGTGCAGAAGACACAGCTCAAAGCCAACCAATGTGCAGTGTCACTAAGGTCCGTGTGCAGAAGACACAGCTCAAAGCCAACCAATGTGCAGTGTCACTAAGGTCCGTGTGCATGGAAATCCGGCCTGCTTGGTCTTGACCTACTTTTCGTTTGTCAAAGGTACCTAAATAATCAACATGGCCTACAAACATGAAAATCAAAAAGTTCTTTATTTTTAGGTTAGCTGTCATATTTACCTGAGTCAAATTTCGTTTGAGGCAGTCAATAACATCATAAGCAATCCACACAACATATCACAGGAAATTTGCTTCACAGAGTGTGTCCAGTTTTGCTTATTTTCACCACTCATGAAACCCTGTGTCCTCCAAGGTCGCCATGGGCGATAACTCATCCAATATTTGTGTGAAGGCAGCTCAGACAGTAGGCTGAACATCTGAAGTGAGCAACAAATAAAATGTTCTTGTTTTGCTGTCAGGATGGCTTTGTTTGCTGGGACACTTACAGACACTTTTCGCGTTTTTAATGGAACTTCAGTATATTTTGTCAGAAAAAGGCAAAAATTGCAGCCTGCTGTGTCTCATGAGCCCATAGTGCCTATTGCTGCGTAAACAGCTTAGACCTGTCTACCATAGCCTGAGCACTGAATACCCTTAGCCTGAGCACTGAATACCCTTAGCCTGAGCAC